>JBAMCL010000258.1:0-101262 GCA_037075165.1 Hirtodrosophila histrioides
AGCGTATTGTCGTTGTTGTCTTGGGGGTGGCGTTTCTTGAGACGCAGGTATACGCTACCCACGCCCCACGCCATCTTCCCGTACCTGGGATAAAGCAGATCCTCGGCTTCCTTGCTAATTTGCAGGTTCATGTGCTGTCCCTTTTTATCGGGTTTAGCGACATGAATGACCTGCCAATCAGCGGTGGGCACGTCAGGATTCTGCCATTTGAGAAGTTTGAGAGCCTGCTCTTTAGGCACGACCCTCGGAAGGAGCACTTTTGCCTTTGGTACGGACGGAATACTGGTTCTGTCCACTACCTCCAGTTTGGCGCCCTTCCACGGGGCGGCCATTGAGGCGACTGTTTGAGAGACCCACTCCAGGGTGGGGTCGTCTCTGCAGCTGAGAATTTTGACTCCATTGAGCCAACCTGCACCATCGAATGTGGTGGGTGCGGCATCCGGAGTCTCCATCCTCTTCAACATCGCCTCGAGCAGTCGTGTTTCCACTAATCTCCACCGTTCTGGCGACATCTTGCCATTGGAGTCGCTTTTGTCGACGAGCGCCACGACAAGATGTCGTTTTGCTACGTCGCTCGCGGGCTCCCTGGTGGTTTTGTTGGTGGGGCGGGGCCGCTTGCTCACGGGCACTCCAGCCTTTGTCGTTTCGGTCGAGCGCTGGCGTTTAGTGGCCAATTGCTCCTCAACCTTATTTACGTAATTGCCACTAGAAGCCTGCAGAGTAGGCTTCTGGGCAAAGTGTTTGCGACCCTCGCTAATCTTCTGATCAGCCCACGCCAGCTTGCTCCTCTCCTCAGGGGTGAGGTCGCCGCTGCCGCTGAGCCGAGCTCTGATTCTAAGAGCCGCTTTGTATTGTGCCTTGGCTCTCATACCCTCCTTTGTCCGCTGGGGCCCGACCTTACTAGAGGTACTGGCACCCGCCTGGACAGGGGAGAGCAGAAGCTTGTTTTCGGCTTCCGTAGTTATGCTGCCGCCGTGCGATTCGCAGTCCGAGTCTGTATCGACTACGGCACCGCTTCGCCACAGCTTAGCATTAGTTGCGTTTGTGGTGGTGGCAGTAGCTTTGCAACTACCATGGCCTGTTCCAACCAAGGTAGAGGTGTGACCGCTGGCGACACGCAGAGAGGATTGCTCCTCCCCGTGCCCGCCGGTGGTAGCAGTCACGCTTCCCACCGACGTTTGAGTCGACATCCCGACTCCAGTTGCCTCCTTTTTCGCCTCCATTGTGATTTTATTATTCGGGGAATCACCCTTATGCCAACCATACACGGGCCGATTTTAGCACAATCGGTTGCGGCAACCAGTTGTCACTCAAATTGGGTCTTTGCCTCGCACGCCGCAATCAGATCAGCCAACTTCGTAGCACAACTCGAGAAATGGCGTCGGCAAGTGCCGAATTTATAAATAATTGATAAACTAATTATTGTAACTAACTGGTTTATTTAAATATATTAAATAAACAAAAAACCAAAAATTTAGAAAAAAAATTTTAAAATTTTGAATTTTGTTAATAATAACAACAAAAAGAAAATCTGAATATCCAATAATGCTATTATTTTCTGCTAAACAATGCCGCTTATCAACGGCAGCAAAAGATCTTCAAATGTTTCGCACAAAACAACAGACAAGTACCAGGCGAACAAAAAAAACAGTAGCGGGAAAAACCAAAACGAAAAGGGAGACGCCCACAAAGGTGTACACAACTATGCACAACTATAGCCCAACTATAGCAAACCCACCACCGAACCTGAAGCAGAGCTCTGCAAGTGTTTTGCATACAACGAACAGCATTTGAACCAGGCGATCAGCGAAAACAGTAGCAAGAAAGTACAAAACCAAAGGGAAACGCCCACGAATTGTACCAATCGAGTTGTGCGTAGCCCAACTACAACACAATCAGTTGTGGCAACTCGCTGCTCGTATCAAAAGGATTTGATACAGAATTCAGTTGGCTCAACTTTGTGCCAACCGTTCCAATTACATTGCAATCGGTTGCCGCAACCCGAAAAACTCACTCAAGTTGGGCAACTGAATTGGCGCGTGTATGGTCCGGGTTAGCGTTTTATACCTGCCGCCAGGTACCTCGAACCATGGCTCCGGTCGCAGTACCCTTATCTTGGCGAAGCCGATAGGAAGTACTGTGCCTTCGCCTTCGCTAGACACTGCACTACCTAGGGATGTAGGCGCGCAAGTGACACGAAGTATAACCCGTTTTCTCCGAGGTTAATACAGTGTCCATTGCCCGGCCAGCACCCTCGTGGAGGGTTCAGTTCGAGGATTTTCGCCGACCCATTGTTTACTTTGACAACTTTTATACGTCACTGCCTTTGATGGGGTATCTGCGTGCGAAAAGTATTTATAGCCTTGGCGTTTAAATGCGTATCCCCAAATGCAAGCTGCCAAACGATAGTACTATTAACAAAAAGCCAAGAGTTTTTCGACTGAGTACGTAGGCTCCTCATATGGAGTCCAAATAAGTAATGTGATGTGGAAGGACAATAAGGCCGTTCGCTTGTTGTCGACATATGTGCGTGTTAAACCATTTGCAAGGCCAAATTCGAATGAAAGAACAGCAAAAGCGGCTCCTTACGACCGGTAATCTAAGCGACACATCGAAGCGGATTGCCCACAAATTATTCGCGAATATAAAATACACACGGGCGGATGGATTGACTTATAGGCCGCTATAATATCAGAGATCAAAACTCGGGATGCTGCCACTTTGATTGACATGACAGAAAAGAAGAACGCTAGCTCGGACAAATCGCTCGAACTCTTCGATTTTCGCGAATCGATTGCTGCAGGTCTGGTGTCGTTTCAAAATAAAAACGTCGTCCAATCAGTGCTCACAACAATCGAGTTTCACAAGGACGGACAATCCAGTCTCCATCCTCTCAGCAAGGGCTAACAAAACAGTCTCCATCCTCTCAGACTGAGCGGACAATGCAGTCTCCAATTTTGGACTTGCGGTTTGACCAGCTAGACCATTTTGGCATACAGGCTAATGTTGAGCTCCTTAACAGATCTGCATCAAAAAGATTTTACCAACTCTTCCCCGCGAACGAGCAAAGTCTATATCTCCCTCAACTGTACAGATCGAGCCTTAACCATGTTTTAAAAAAGGCATCGACATGGAAAGGAAAAGTAAGCCTTACTTACTAATAGCCTCTTTCTACGTCGCACATTCACTTAACATGACGCCTTTTTGTAATCTTGGGCTGAATGTGCAGTTCATGCCTGCACAAAATCCGAACGTAGGTGAATATCACATTCTTTTTGAATTCAGTCATTCGCCCCGGCTGTTTTTAGTATTTTGTTATCAAACACGCGATGTTAATCGATGAACTGGTGCAAGAGCATAAATTCGGCGCTAACAGGAATTTTTAAAATGAATAGTAATATGTTTATATCTTATTGCATTCACTTCCCACTTGCATGGGATGTGCTTTTTTCTTGCGCATCGTTTTAGTTTGCTTTTTCCTCGTGATATCAAGTTATAATTTGTGCTATTTTGTTTTTGTGACATGTGTTATACATCGGTTGTGTGGAACACATTGTTGGAAATTAAATTGCAATTAATTTCATAAAACTTTACTAACTTTGTTTAAATACAACAAAAAAATACAGCATCACAAGCAAGCTAGTGGTTGATTTGTGCAGTTTGCATCGTGACTAAACTCTGTTTTTGTATTTTTACTAATTCGCGCTCTCAACGCTCTCGCGCGCTTCTATCGTTTGTGTTGGTTACTGTTAATCTTTTCTTTTTGTATTCCATTGTGCTGATTTCGGTCGACGTGCCCGCGCTATAATATTTACTCCCTGTACCCATAAAATGGGTAAAAGGGGGTATTGGATTTGTGCAAATGTCCGTCTGTCTGTCCGGATGAACGCGTCGATCTCAGCAACTATAAGAGCTAGAGACACCAAATTTAAAATGTAGGCTCCTGTATACCATACGCAGATCAATTTTGTTTCTGATCTCAGATACCACGGATACAAATTTTTGCGTGCTTAGGTGGTACTGTGCTGAAGGTATATTTAAGCCATTATTTATTGTTTTTAAATTATCTGTGGAGTTGTGATCGATCTTTACCTAACATTTGGAAAGAATCATTTAAAATAAAATGGGTAGAAAGGGGGTATTGGATCTGTGCAAATGTGCATTGGAGATATCTCCGACCCTATAAAGTATATATATTCTTGATCAGTATCAAAAGAGATTTCGATTTGACCATTTCCGTCTGTCTGTTCGTCCGTCCATCTGTTCGTATGTCCGTCTGGCCGAATGATGGCGGCGATCTCAGCAACTAATAGAGCTAGAGACACCAAATTTGGAATGTAGGTTCCTGTACACCAGACGCAGATCAAGTTTATTTCCAATTTCAGATATCTCCCCTCGTTCCACCGCAATTCGATCAAAACTATTTACAGCCACACTTTTGAAGATATAGCTTTGGGATTTGGCAAGTACAGTACCTTAGTCACTCCTAATCTACTGTTCAAATTTCAAGTCAATCGGGTAAAAAACAATGAAGTTATTCACGAAAATGATTCAGTGCTGCATTGCGGGGGGAAGAAGCAGCACAGCCAACACTTAAAATGTTCCGCTTGCGTTGTCGCTTGTGCTGTCACTTGTGTGTGTGCGTCTTTGTGTATGAGTGTTTATATGTATAAGTGGACAAAGATGTGAAGAAGAAGTGTGAAGACTTGGGTACAGGGAGTTTCGTAGTCGGGTATACTCGACTAGAGCATTCTTACTTGTTTTTCCTCTCCATAAAAAGGAAAAGTCTAACGTCGAGATCTATAGAGGCATTTCTAAACCGTCTGCTATTCCTAAGATTTTTGAGAAATTAATAACTTCTCATCTTCAACACTTATGTTGATCTATAATATCACCCTGACAGCATGGCTTTGTGAATATAGATCTACTACCACTAACCTATTTGAATTTACTTTTCTTGTTATTTATAGTGATTTCAGTAAGTCTTTTGACTCTATGTCATTCTCTTTTACTTCACAAACTTCATCTTCTGAGATATCCAAATAACTTAATTCTTTGGATCTCCAACTATTTAACTCTTAGAACCCAAAAGGTTTATTTCAAAGGCTTTGTCTCTAAGTATGTTAAAGTTACTTTTGGAGTACCACAAGGGAGTCATCTTGGCCCCTTATTATTTACTCTGTTCATAAATGACCTTCCTTCTTTCATAAATCACTCTCGGGTGCTGATGTATGCCGATGATGTTAAACTTTGTCTGTCATCTACTAATTTCTTATCTGGTCAAAGGTTGCAAACTGATCTTGATAGTTTTTAAGCCTGGTGTCGGGTAAATTTATTAAATCTTAATTGTGGTAAGTGTAAAGTAATATCCTTTTACAGGCGAATGCCTTTTTTTAACAGTTATATTTTTAATAGTAGGCCGCTTGTTCGAATTGGGTCGGTTGATGATTTGAGTATCCTTTTATATCCCAATCTTAAGTTTGACAATCATATCTCTTCCACCGCTAATCGTGCATTTGGGTTTCATTAAGCGTTGGTCTAAAATATTTAACGATCCTTACATTACTAAAACTCTATATACTTCTCTTGTTCGACCTATTCTTGAATATTGGTCTTGTATTTGGTGTCCTCAGTACAAGGTTCATCAGGATAGAATAGAATCGGTACAAAAACAATTTCTGCTCTTTGAACTCCGAGGTCTTAACTGGTCCCAATACTCGCTTACCTTCTTATCGTAGTAGACTCTTACTAATAGATCTCCCTTCTCTTTCTATTCGTAGAACCATGCTTGGTGTAATTTTCTAACATAAACTTATTCATGGGGAAATTGATTCATCTGAATTAATCAGCCAAATTAGTTTTGCAGTTCCGATCACAAATTCTAGAAACTTTCTTCCTCTTTCTCTTCAAGTGTGTAATGCTAATTCATAACCCTTTTCGTATTCTATGTTCTAATTATTACAATCTTTATCATTTAATATGTAATGCTAGTTCTATTTCCTTACTCAGAACTTCACTTTTATTATCTGTGTAATTTAAAGTCTTTTGTATATTGTTTAATTTTTTGTATAACTTTTTGTTCTTATTTATCTGTTCCGCGATCTTCGTTACCGCACGTTATGCGGCGCGCCTCGCGGTCGGTTGGGCGGGAGGTGGGTTGCATTTTGCCTGGGTCCGCGCGTTAACAAGCCCGTGCTTGGTGTCGTTTGTGCCACTTGAATGTACCGCCAGTTTAGTACATCAACGTCCGAAAGAAAAAAAAAAGTGCAGAGAAGTTAGATCTGGCAATCAAATAGCAAGAGAAGTCCTTGGAAGAGCCAAATTCCTTGAACTTTTTGTACAATCTCAGCTGAATATTTTTTAAGTTAGTTAAATCCCGTGTAATCCACAAAGGTTTGTTAGACCTACGAGGGTTACAAAAAGGGACACAGGAATAAAATAATGAATGAATGAAAATATTTGATTCCACAATCCATATCTCTACACATGTACAGCTGGGACCAGTCAGTCTGGGCGAGCTGAGCGAGTTCAGTAAAATTGGTTTTCCGAAATTAACAAACTCGCTCTGCAGGTTTCTACCTGGGCTTGGCACCCTGGCTGTTAAGTCAATCAACACCTCTAAAGTCAGGAGATAGAATAGTAGGAGAAATCCACGACAAAAATAAGTTCAAGTATTTTGTGTAAAGAATTTGGGATATTATTGATTTGAGACAAAGATAGTTCCGCGATATTAAAGTCCCCAAGAACTACAAGAAAATCGCGATCAGAAAGTATAGAGGAGACAGATTTTATATAGCAAAAGTATGCAAATAATGCATGGAAATATCAAAAGAAGGCGGAATATAAGAACAAGTATTAAAAAAGCAAACACCGGATATACTCAATTTTAAAGCAACAAATTCAATATTTACAGAACTATAAAATATAATAAAATAAAATAAATCGTCGTCATCAAAGGGAGATTGATAGTTTTTTGTACTATCAAAGATGACAAGAGGTGGATGGAGAAGAAGGAAGGGAAACTGGATGCTGATTTTTCTGTGCTGCAGTATATTCGTTAATAACTAAGTGGTCAGGCCAGAATTCTTTGCAACAATTATTGTTGAAATGTTAAGCCGGAACTCTTACTCCACCGTAATATGGGCTTTTGACTTGCCCTGTATAAATGCCACATGTACTGTCAGAGGCAAGCCGCGAAACTAAGATTGAGCATCCAATGGAGCCATGGTAATGATTGATTGACCGGATAATTCGTCTGATTGACTGGCAAAGTTGACACTAGGTTGTTAACCTGCATCAACAGTGGTAACAATCACCGAATCAGGAACCTCATCGGGGTCAGAAGGTAACATGCTGTTCTCGTCACTTTTGATCGAAATAGTGGGAGAAGGAGATGATAAATTAATCAACTCTATCTGTTTAGTAGTAAGTGTGTAGGGCCAATGGACAGGCTAAGAGAGCCTTTATACGTTTGGCAGACTCATTTAAAAGTTTCATACTCGTAAACTCGATTTACAAATCGGAGAAACCATCGAACAGTTTTTTAAACCGAGCCAATATGTCTCTGAAGCTTTTCTTAGTCTGCCTCTTAATGCCTCATAAAATACAAAAACAAAGTATAAGCACGATGCAAACTGCACAAATCATCCACCAGCTTGCTTGTTGTTGTATTTGAAACAAATTTTTATGTAATTTTATGCAATTTAATGTCCAACAATATGTTCCACACAACCAAACTATAACACACTTTACAAAACCAAAATAGCAGAAGTTATCACTTGATATCTGGAGGAAAAACAAACTAAAACGATGTGCAACAAAAATCACGTCCGTTGCGAATGCGAATGACCCATTAGAAACTTGCTACTTAGATCATGTCGTTCCACTCACGGACACAAGAAACCGGTACAACCACATCCTCGCAGTTGTGGATGGTTTCTTCGAATTCGGCTGGCTTTACTCTACATCTACTTGTACAGAGAAAGTAATCAATCGACTAAAGAAACATGCAGCGATTTTTGCAAATCCCAAGAGGATAATTACGGACAGCGAACAGCGTTCACCTCTAATGATTTTAAAAATTTATTGTCAGACGGAAGGCATATAGTTGCTTCAGATAACAACCAAAATGCCTTGCGAATTCGGACAAGAGGAGCGCATCCACAAAATTGTAATTCCTTTGCTTAACAAACTGTGCCAAAATAACTCGTCCAAGTGGTATTCGCATGTTGACCGGGTTCAGCAAACAATTAACAATAATCCTTCACGCAGTATGAAGTATACGCCGTTCACAATAGTAACTGATCTCAAGATAAAGACAAAAAATTAAGATATTAGAAAACTTCTGGAGAAGAAGTTAGAAGTAAGGGGTTCAATGAGAAACGAAGTGAAGAAACTGTATACGAAATTGGAGATATTGTGGCCATCAAAGAACCCACTAGGGTACTGGAATGATACTAAGACCTAAATTCTTTGGGACCTATAAAGTAGAACAATGCATGAAACACGGATGTTATGAAGTAAGAAAGATTGGTAACAAAGAGGGACCAAACCAAACAACAACTTCTGCAGAATTTATGAAAAAATGGATTTCATTCGGGACGTTCGGAGACCAGGAGGGCCGAATATAGGAAAAGGAGATGACCAAGATGCAGAGTGACCCTTATATATAAATATTATAATTAAATATAAGTGAGGGCAAATAGATATAACCGACTTGGCAAGGCTGCGAGAGTATGCCTGTTTGTGTTCAAGTTGCGTCTTAATCAATTATTCATAGAGTGAACTCAAAGTCGGGAAGCAGCAGCTTCAAATTGTATTAAAATACATTAAGTACATATATGCAGAAACTAGTTTTTCAGTTAAATAGTTTGAGTTATTTTTCATCTATATAACTGTCGTAAAACAATACTGTTCCCATTCAATAAATGAATTTGTGGCATCAAAGCCTATATATATATATATCATTTGGTGGTATGATAGAGGAGCCTCATCGGTAACTCTCCACTTATAAATTAGAAAGGGATCTGCTGACCAGAGTAAGATCTAATACCTCTTCTCTGATAGCATTCATAAAAGTTGGCCCATCGTCGCGGCATCGTCCGTGTCACCGGGAAAATAGACCGCCGCTACGACTATTTCTCGAACAGCTTCTACCGTCTCCAACTTAATGGCAGACGAAACTAAGTAATTAAGTTGGTTAGGGGAAAGTGCCTTATGGTTTTATCCATAACGATGCGGCGTGATGCGCTCCACCGGTTCGGTCATATAACAACTTACACGAACCGCAACACAATCCGCGGACTTGGCTATCAATCAACCATGGCTTCCGGATGAGAGCCAGGTTAATTTAATTTTCGTCGACAATCCTGCACAAGTAAGCCGATGATCCTCTAGCGTGGTGCAGGTTCGCCAAGAGTTCCCGCCCTCTACCCCCCTGTGGCGTCCTTACTGGGTGCCGCATCGGGTTTTGCAGACCCCAAAACAGCAACCGGCTTTGCAGCTGGCACACTAGCCGATGCGAGACAGATGCCGTCTCCGGGACTGCAAGAGAAGGGGCTACCTGGCACACGTCCTGCCAAAGCAGAACCAGAATTTGCCGCCACATTTAACGAGCGACTGCATCTTCGTGTCGTCGACCATGAAGGCTAGATGCAGCATATTACTAGTGATCGTCCGCTGAATACCCTGCACCGACTGGTGTCGACCTCGTTCCGGGCATCAATTTACTCCTGAACTTCCTCATTGCGCATATCCAAGCTAACGGCGAAGTAGCCACGCAGCCGGTGGGCCCGAGGGAATTGACTCTCCTCCAATAGCTTCAGGTGTGGAACACATTCAGCCTAAACGTGCCTAAATTTGTTCTTGACCCATTCCGCTGAGTTGTTGCCATTGCAGACGATCATCAACCACTCATTTCGGGGCACACACCCCTCAAATTGTGGTCTCAAGCCCGATGATTTAAACATTTTTGTTGCGTCGAGGATGGACATATTCAGCTTTACCATTTGCTCAGCTTTCAGTGGCGCTTTCCTATCGACCGAAATGAAGCCGAGCTTGACACCGCAAACAATCCGATTGTAAGGCGGTGCTCTGAATAAGCATTTATCAGCTTCTTCGACGATCCTGGCACCGGAGACTTGTCGTCCGGCTTGTAATCTTGTAGTCTCGACAGGAGATACTCTAGCGGCTTTTATTGGAGGCGGTCTCTTAGTTCAGCTGCAACTTCTGATATTTGAGTGCCTGCGTCCGTCAGACCAGATCACTGGGAGATTATACTGAACGCGTCGTCAAGGTTGACATCAGATTCAGTGGGCAGAACCTCTATCGTCTCTTGCCTAGCCAGGCACCTATTCGGTCTACACCCATCAACCCTGATTCCTAGGGGGTTGGCAGTCTGGCCTGGTTCTCTTTAATGACGGGATCACCGTAGAGGCTGTATCCAGTGGCGATGTTGTCTAAGTACCATCAGTATCAGTCTCATCCAAATATTTAATTAAAAAGTTCATATTTAAAGCCCACGAGTGAACGGGAAGAGAAGGTCACCCGCGACGTAGCCCGTGTACCGCTTACCGCTTGAAGTCAAAATTACAACTGGAGATTGAAAGGTATCCTGAGTTCGCAAACTAGCGACCGAGCTTCCACTCGGCCATGCATCCATCGTCATAAACTGTTCCACCTTTGATTGAGAGAAGAGACTTTTCTTGCCAGCGCTCTTGGCAGAGACATCATGTCTCTTATCAAGAGCCGCCCTCGCGTGGAGAGTTTAGTCGCACTACTGAGCAATGTATACAATTTCGCGTAAAATGCGTATTACTAAGTAATGGCTTCAAACTCATTTTCAAAGCTTCACACATAAAAAAATTTAACACATGTGCATCGATTTTGGAAAAACGGTCAGTCTGGGCGAGCTGAGCGATTTCAGTAAAATTGGTTTTCCGAAATTGACGAACTTGCTCTGCAGGTTTCTACCTGGGCTTGGCACCCTGGCTGTTAAGTCAATCAACACCTCCAAAGTCGGGAGATAGAATAGTAATAGACATGACAAAAACAAGTTCAAGTATTTTGTGTAAAGAATTTGGAATAACATTGATTTGAGACAATGATAGTTCCGCGATATTAAAGTCCCCAAGAACTACAAGAAAATCGCGATCAGAAAGTATAGAGGAGACAGGTTTTATATAGCAAAAGTATGCAAATAATGCATGGAATTATCAACAGAAGGCGGAATATAAGTACAAGTATTAAAAAAGCAAACACCGGAGATACTCAATTTTAGAGCAACAAATTCAATATTTACAGAACTATAAAATAAAATAAAATAAATCGTCGTCATCAAAGGGAGATTGATAGTTTTTTGTACTATCAAAGATGACAAGAGGTGGATGGAGAAGAAGGAAGGGAAACTGGATGCTGATTTTTCTGTGCTGCAGTATATTCGTTAATAACTAAGTGGTCAGGCCAGAATTCTTTGCAACAATTATTGTTGAAATGTTAAGCCGGAACTCTTACTCCACCGTAATATGGGCTTTTGACTTGCCCTGTATAAATGCCACATGTACTGTCAGAGGCAAGCCGCGAAACTAAGATTGAGCATCCAATGGAGCCATGGTAATGATTGATTGACCGGATAATTCGTCTGATTGACTGGCAAAGTTGACACTAGGTTGTTAACCTGCATCAACAGTGGTAACAATCACCGAATCAGGAACCTCATCGGGGTCAGAAGGTAACATGCTGTTCTCGTCACTTTTGATCGAAATAGTGGGAGAAGGAGATGATAAATTAATCAACTCTATCTGTTTAGTAGTAAGTGTGTAGGGCCAATGGACAGGCTAAGAGAGCCTTTATACGTTTGGCAGACTCATTTAAAAGTTTCATACTCGTAAACTCGATTTACAAATCGGAGAAACCATCGAACAGTTTTTTAAACCGAGCCAATATGTCTCTGAAGCTTTTCTTAGTCTGCCTCTTAATGCCTCATAAAATACAAAAACAAAGTATAAGCACGATGCAAACTGCACAAATCATCCACCAGCTTGCTTGTTGTTGTATTTGAAACAAATTTTTATGTAATTTTATGCAATTTAATGTCCAACAATATGTTCCACACAACCAAACTATAACACACTTTACAAAACCAAAATAGCAGAAGTTATCACTTGATATCTGGAGGAAAAACAAACTAAAACGATGTGCAACAAAAATCACGTCCGTTGCGAATGCGAATGACCCATTAGAAACTTGCTACTTAGATCATGTCGTTCCACTCACGGACACAAGAAACCGGTACAACCACATCCTCGCAGTTGTGGATGGTTTCTTCGAATTCGGCTGGCTTTACTCTACATCTACTTGTACAGAGAAAGTAATCAATCGACTAAAGAAACATGCAGCGATTTTTGCAAATCCCAAGAGGATAATTACGGACAGCGAACAGCGTTCACCTCTAATGATTTTAAAAATTTATTGTCAGACGGAAGGCATATAGTTGCTTCAGATAACAACCAAAATGCCTTGCGAATTCGGACAAGAGGAGCGCATCCACAAAATTGTAATTCCTTTGCTTAACAAACTGTGCCAAAATAACTCGTCCAAGTGGTATTCGCATGTTGACCGGGTTCAGCAAACAATTAACAATAATCCTTCACGCAGTATGAAGTATACGCCGTTCACAATAGTAACTGATCTCAAGATAAAGACAAAAAATTAAGATATTAGAAAACTTCTGGAGAAGAAGTTAGAAGTAAGGGGTTCAATGAGAAACGAAGTGAAGAAACTGTATACGAAATTGGAGATATTGTGGCCATCAAAGAACCCACTAGGGTACTGGAATGATACTAAGACCTAAATTCTTTGGGACCTATAAAGTAGAACAATGCATGAAACACGGATGTTATGAAGTAAGAAAGATTGGTAACAAAGAGGGACCAAACCAAACAACAACTTCTGCAGAATTTATGAAAAAATGGATTTCATTCGGGACGTTCGGAGACCAGGAGGGCCGAATATAGGAAAAGGAGATGACCAAGATGCAGAGTGACCCTTATATATAAATATTATAATTAAATATAAGTGAGGGCAAATAGATATAACCGACTTGGCAAGGCTGCGAGAGTATGCCTGTTTGTGTTCAAGTTGCGTCTTAATCAATTATTCATAGAGTGAACTCAAAGTCGGGAAGCAGCAGCTTCAAATTGTATTAAAATACATTAAGTACATATATGCAGAAACTAGTTTTTCAGTTAAATAGTTTGAGTTATTTTTCATCTATATAACTGTCGTAAAACAATACTGTTCCCATTCAATAAATGAATTTGTGGCATCAAAGCCTATATATATATATATCATTTGGTGGTATGATAGAGGAGCCTCATCGGTAACTCTCCACTTATAAATTAGAAAGGGATCTGCTGACCAGAGTAAGATCTAATACCTCTTCTCTGATAGCATTCATAAAAGTTGGCCCATCGTCGCGGCATCGTCCGTGTCACCGGGAAAATAGACCGCCGCTACGACTATTTCTCGAACAGCTTCTACCGTCTCCAACTTAATGGCAGACGAAACTAAGTAATTAAGTTGGTTAGGGGAAAGTGCCTTATGGTTTTATCCATAACGATGCGGCGTGATGCGCTCCACCGGTTCGGTCATATAACAACTTACACGAACCGCAACACAATCCGCGGACTTGGCTATCAATCAACCATGGCTTCCGGATGAGAGCCAGGTTAATTTAATTTTCGTCGACAATCCTGCACAAGTAAGCCGATGATCCTCTAGCGTGGTGCAGGTTCGCCAAGAGTTCCCGCCCTCTACCCCCCTGTGGCGTCCTTACTGGGTGCCGCATCGGGTTTTGCAGACCCCAAAACAGCAACCGGCTTTGCAGCTGGCACACTAGCCGATGCGAGACAGATGCCGTCTCCGGGACTGCAAGAGAAGGGGCTACCTGGCACACGTCCTGCCAAAGCAGAACCAGAATTTGCCGCCACATTTAACGAGCGACTGCATCTTCGTGTCGTCGACCATGAAGGCTAGATGCAGCATATTACTAGTGATCGTCCGCTGAATACCCTGCACCGACTGGTGTCGACCTCGTTCCGGGCATCAATTTACTCCTGAACTTCCTCATTGCGCATATCCAAGCTAACGGCGAAGTAGCCACGCAGCCGGTGGGCCCGAGGGAATTGACTCTCCTCCAATAGCTTCAGGTGTGGAACACATTCAGCCTAAACGTGCCTAAATTTGTTCTTGACCCATTCCGCTGAGTTGTTGCCATTGCAGACGATCATCAACCACTCATTTCGGGGCACACACCCCTCAAATTGTGGTTTCAAGCCCGATGATTTAAACATTTTTGTTGCGTCGAGGATGGACATATTCAGCTTTACCATTTGCTCAGCTTTCAGTGGCGCTTTCCTATCGACCGAAATGAAGCCGAGCTTGACACCGCAAACAATCCGATTGTAAGGCGGTGCTCTGAATAAGCATTTATCAGCTTCTTCGACGATCCTGGCACCGGAGACTTGTCGTCCGGCTTGTAATCTTGTAGTCTCGACAGGAGATACTCTAGCGGCTTTTATTGGAGGCGGTCTCTTAGTTCAGCTGCAACTTCTGATATTTGAGTGCCTGCGTCCGTCAGACCAGATCACTGGGAGATTATACTGAACGCGTCGTCAAGGTTGACATCAGATTCAGTGGGCAGAACCTCTATCGTCTCTTGCCTAGCCAGGCACCTATTCGGTCTACACCCATCAACCCTGATTCCTAGGGGGTTGGCAGTCTGGCCTGGTTCTCTTTAATGACGGGATCACCGTAGAGGCTGTATCCAGTGGCGATGTTGTCTAAGTACCATCAGTATCAGTCTCATCCAAATATTTAATTAAAAAGTTCATATTTAAAGCCCACGAGTGAACGGGAAGAGAAGGTCACCCGCGACGTAGCCCGTGTACCGCTTACCGCTTGAAGTCAAAATTACAACTGGAGATTGAAAGGTATCCTGAGTTCGCAAACTAGCGACCGAGCTTCCACTCGGCCATGCATCCATCGTCATAAACTGTTCCACCTTTGATTGAGAGAAGAGACTTTTCTTGTCTCCGCCAGCGCTCTTGGCAGAGACATCATGTCTCTTATCAAGAGCCGCCCTCGCGTGGAGAGTTTAGTCGCACTACTGAGCAATGTATACAATTTCGCGTAAAATGCGTATTACTAAGTAATGGCTTCAAACTCATTTTCAAAGCTTCACACATAAAAAAATTTAACACATGTGCATCGATTTTGGAAAAACGGTCAGTCTGGGCGAGCTGAGCGATTTCAGTAAAATTGGTTTTCCGAAATTGACGAACTTGCTCTGCAGGTTTCTACCTGGGCTTGGCACCCTGGCTGTTAAGTCAATCAACACCTCCAAAGTCGGGAGATAGAATAGTAATAGACATGACAAAAACAAGTTCAAGTATTTTGTGTAAAGAATTTGGAATAACATTGATTTGAGACAATGATAGTTCCGCGATATTAAAGTCCCCAAGAACTACAAGAAAATCGCGATCAGAAAGTATAGAGGAGACAGGTTTTATATAGCAAAAGTATGCAAATAATGCATGGAATTATCAACAGAAGGCGGAATATAAGTACAAGTATTAAAAAAGCAAACACCGGAGATACTCAATTTTAGAGCAACAAATTCAATATTTACAGAACTATAAAATAAAATAAAATAAATCGTCGTCATCAAAGGGAGATTGATAGTTTTTTGTACTATCAAAGATGACAAGAGGTGGATGGAGAAGAAGGAAGGGAAACTGGATGCTGATTTTTCTGTGCTGCAGTATATTCGTTAATAACTAAGTGGTCAGGCCAGAATTCTTTGCAACAATTATTGTTGAAATGTTAAGCCGGAACTCTTACTCCACCGTAATATGGGCTTTTGACTTGCCCTGTATAAATGCCAAATGTACTGTCAGAGGCAAGCCGCGAAACTAAGATTGAGCATCCAATGGAGCCATGGTAATGATTGATTGACCGGATAATTCGTCTGATTGACTGGCAAAGTTGATACTAGGTTGTAGGAGTAGTGCTAACAATCACCGAATCAGGAACCTCATCGGGGTCAGAAGGTAACATGCTGTTCTCGTCACTTTTGATCGAAATAGTGGGAGAAGGAGATGATAAATTAATCAACTCTATCTGTTTAGTAGTAAGTGTGTAGGGCCAATGGACAGGCTAAGAGAGCCTTTATACGTTTGGCAGACTCATTTAAAAGTTTCATACTCGTAAACTCGATTTACAAATCGGAGAAACCATCGAACAGTTTTTTAAACCGAGCCAATATGTCTCTGAAGCTTTTCTTAGTCTGCCTCTTAATGCCTCATAAAATACAAAAACAAAGTATAAGCACGATGCAAACTGCACAAATCATCCACCAGCTTGCTTTTTGTTGTATTTGAAACAAATTTTAATGTAATTTTATGCAATTTAATGTCCAACAATATGTTCCACACAACCAAACTATAACACACTTTACAAAAAATAGCAGAAGTTATCACTTGATATCTCGAGGAAAAACAAACTAAAACGATGTGCAACAAAAATCACGTCCGTTGCGAATGCGAATGACCCATTAGAAAGACAGAAACCGGTACAACCACATCCTCGCAGTTGTGGATGGTTTCTTCGAATTCGGCTGGCTTTACTCTACAAATCTACTTGTATAGAGAAAGTAATCAATCGACTAAAGAAACATGCAGCGATTTTTGGAAATCCCAAGAGGATAATTACGGACAGCGAACAGCGTTCACCTCTAATGATTTTAAAAACCAAAATGCCTCGCGGATTCGGACAAGTGGAGTGCATCCACAAAATTCTAATTCCTTTGCTTAACAAACTGTGCCAAAATAACTCGTCCAAGTGGTATTCGCATGTTGACCGGGTTCAGCAAACAATTAACAATAATCCTTCACGCAGTATGAAGTATACGCCGTTCACAATAGTTACTGATCTCAAGATAAAGACAAAAAATTAAGATATTAGAAAACTTCTGGAGAAGTTAGAAGTAAGGGGTTCAATGAGAAACGAAGTGAAGAAACTGTATACGAAATTGGAGATATTGTGGCCATCAAAAGAACCCACTAGGGTACTGGAATGAAACTAAGACCTAAATTCTTTGGGACCTATAAAGTAGAAAAATGCATGAAACACGGATGTTATGAAGTAAGAAAGATTGGTAACCAAGAGGGACCAAACCAAACAACAACTTCTGCAGAATTTATGAAAAAATGGATTTCATTCGGGACGTTCGGAGACCAGGAGGGCCGAATATAGGAAAAGGAGATGACCAAGATGCAGAGTGACCCTTATATATAAATATTATAATTAAATATAAGTGAGGGCAAATAGATATAACCGACTTGGCAAGGCTGCGAGAGTATGCCTGTTTGTGTTCAAGTAGCGTCTTAATCAATTATTCATAGAGTGAACTCAAAGTCGGGAAGCAGCAGCTTCAAATTGTATTAAAATACATTAAGTATTTATATTTATTTTTTATTTATTTTTCATCTATATAACTGTCGTAAAACAATACTGTTCCCATTCAATAAATGAATTTGTGGCATCAAAGCCTACATATATATCTCATTTGGTGGTATGATAGAGTAGCCTCATCGGTAACTCTCCACTTATAAATGTAACTAGAAAGGGATCTGCTGACCAGAGTAAGATCTAATACCTCTTCTCTGATAGCATTCATAAAAGTTAGCCCATCAGCGCGGCATCGTCCGTGTCACCGGGAAAAAAGACCGCCGCTACGACTATTTCTCGAACAGCTTCTACCGTCTCCAACTTAATGGCAGACGAAACTAAGTAATTAAGTTGGTTAGGGGAAAGTGCCTTATGGTTTTATCCATAACGATGCGGCGTGAGGCGCTCCACCCGTTCGGTCATATAACAACTTACACGAACCGCAACACAATCCGCGGACTTGGCTATCAATCAACCATGGCTTCCGGATGAGAGCCAGGTTAATTTAATTTTCGTCGACAATCCTGCACAAGTAAGCCGATGATCCTCTAGCGTGGTGCAGGTTCAGGGTTTTGCAGACCCCAAAACAGCAACCGGCTTTGCAGCTGGCACACTAGCCGATGCGAGACAGATGCCGTCTCCGGGACTGCAAGAGAAGGGGCTACCTGGCACACGTCCTGCCAAAGCAGAACCAGAATTTGCCGCCACATTTAACGAGCGACTGCATCTTCGTGTCGTCGACCATGAAGGCTAGATGCAGCATATTACTAGTGATCGTCCGCTGAATACCCTGCACCGACTGGTGTCGACCTCGTTCCGGGCATCAATTTACTCCTGAACTTCCTCATTGCGCATATCCAAGCTAACGGCGAAGTAGCCACGCAGCCGGTGGGCCCGAGGGAATTGGCTCTCCTCCAATAGCTTCAGGTGTGGAACACATTCAGCCTAAACGTGCCTAAATTTGTTGTTGACCCATTCCGCTGAGTTGTTGCTATTGCAGACGATCATCAACCACTCATTTCGGGGCACACACCCCTCAAATTGTGGTCTCAAGCCCGATGATTTAAACATTTTTGTTGCGTCGAGGATGGACATATTCAGCTTTACCATTTGCTCAGCTTTCAGTGGCGCTTTCCTATCGACCGAAATGAAGCCGAGCTTGACACCGCAAACAATCCGATTGTAAGGCGGTGCTCTGAATAAGCATTTATCGGCTTCTTCGACGATGCTGGCACCGGAGACTTGTCGTCCGGCTTGTAATCTTGTAGTCTCGACAGGAGATACTCTAGCGGCTTTTATTGGAGGCGGTCTCGTAGTTCAGCTGCAACTTCTGATATTTGAGTGCCTGCGTCCGTCAGACCAGATCACTGGGAGATTATACTGAACGCGTCGTCAAGGTTGACATCAGATTCAGTGGGCAGAACCTCTATCGTCTCTTGCCTAGCCAGGCACCTATTCGGTCTACACCCATCAACCCTAATTCCTAGGGGGTTGGCAGTCTGGCCTGGTTCTCTTTAATGACGGGATCACCGTGTATCCAGTGGCGATGTTGTCTAAGTACCATCAGTATCAGTCTCATCCAAATATTTAATTAAAAAGTTCATATTTAAAGCCCACGAGTGAACGGGAAGGGAAGGCTTACCGCTTGAAGTCAAAATTACAACTGGAGATTGAAAGGTATCCTGAGTTCGCAAACTAGCGACCGAGCTTCCACTCGGCCATGCATCCATCGTCATAAACTGTTCCACCTTTGATTGAGAGAAGAGACTTTTCTTGTCTCCGCCAGCGCTCTTGGCAGAGACATCATGTCTCTTACCAAGAGCCGCCCTCGCGTGGAGGTTTAGTCGCACTACTGAGCAATGTATACAATTTCGCGTAAAATGCGTATTACTAAGTAATGGCTTCAAACTCATTTTCAAAGCTTCACACATAAAATAATTTAACACATGTGGCATCGATTTTGGAAATGCGGTCAGAAAAGTTGTGAAAAAGTATGGTATTCAGCATTTCAGTTTCGTTGCGTTCTTTGAGTGTCAACACAACGGAAGCAAAATAGGTGAAAAGCTTTTGTCTGGTAGTATTATTCTTGCAATAGGCTTCAAACTCATTTTCAAAACTATACAAAACTAATTTTTGTATAAGAAATTGAACCCCGTCGCCAAGGGTGGGAAACTTGGATCAAGGTCAAATGAATTAAATTATTTGGTTTTTTTTTGTAGATCAGCTTGACACATTTTCATATCCCTACACAAGAAAATTTTGGTACGCTATTGTGTGGTACGATTGACGAATGTAGTAAATTTCAATATAATGCATTTTAATCTATATATTTAGCCTGAAAGCACTGGGGTATTACCAGCTAGTGGGTAATAATTAAAAAACAAGTAAAATTTCTTATCGTTGCAGCCGCTCATCTCAACTACTTCCTACTTACTACTTCGATATCAGTGTTTCGGGTATTTTGTAATCAAGTAGAAGCAGTGGTACATAGTAGTGCAATTTCCGTCGGGTATTAAGCAACACAAGCATATTGTTTCAATACGGAAACCATATGATAAATTAACAATTTGCTCGATTTCATTTTTACTCATTGTACCCATAAAATGGGTAAAAAGGGGGTATAAAATCTGTGCAAATGTATGTAACACGCAGAAAATTACACCTCCGACCATATAAAGTATTGTATCTTGATCAGTACAAAAAGCCGAGTCAATTTCGTCCTGTGCGTCTATATGAACGCGTTGATCTCAGGCACTATAAGGGCTAGGAACACCAAATTTGGAATGTAGGTTACTCTGTACCATACGAAGATCAACTTTGTTTCAGATTTCTCATGTTGACTTTAATGAAATGAATGAATGAACTAATTCGTAAGACTATTCGTTATTTAACATTAATGACCAACTCATTTACTTCCAGAAAGACGACAAAAATTTTGAAAATCCATTACCAGGAACAGTGGTTGATAATTATGTCACTAGAGCTCAGATGTACGATTTTTTTTTGGTTTCACAAATGGTTCGGCAAGGAACTGTCAGCCCAACACATTATGTTGTTCTTCGCGACGATGCAAATTATGGTCCTGATATCATACAAAAATTGAGCTATAAACTGTGTTTCCTGTATTATAACTGGCCTGGAACTGTACGGATTCCTGCGTGTTGCATGGTAAGTAAACAATGGTAAAAAGTGTTTCTTTACTACAAATGCATTTTGCATATATACGTTGGTCTATTGTGCCAAAGAGGCTCCCTATGAACACAAGAGTTGGTCTAACCCCCTTATGAAAGAGAGCATGCATTTGTCGAGACATTCTTTACGAGTTTGGTGTTCATAGTACTTATTCATCTTATTCCTTTCATGAGAATAGGCCTAGAACAGAACTCGATGACATTAATTTCAGATTGAAAGACACGGGGCCAGATGCCAATTGCAATAGAGATTCTTGGCCGGCAGATACCCGCGCCCGATTTTTTCTGCGCTGCTTGCCACTTTGCGTTTGTGGAATTCGAAAGCGTAAGGGTTGCAGCTGATGCTGTGCGCGAACCAGATGGTCGAACTTTGTGTGGCCGCCGAGCTTGTGTCAAGATGTCCACAGTAAAATATGACAGAAGTGGTGGTCGTAGAGACGATAAGTGCTATGAATGAGACATAAGTGGTCATTTTGGGTACCTCTGCCGTGAACGCAAGGCAAGGCAACTACGCAGAAGCAACTCAGGGAGCAGATCGCGCAGCAAATAATTTGCGACCCGTTCGCGCAGCGGCTTGCTGCCTCCGTGAGTCGTCGTGCGGGATGTTCCCGTAAGAATGGACGTGATGAGAACGGATCGGTATCACGTTACAGCGACCAGGAGCGCAATGGCAGTGGAATTGTGGATTAACCGCCGCCAGGGAAGCAGCGATGTGATGATGCCGGTGACAGAGATAGGGGATCACCCCTTAACCGGCACCCCGTCGCGATTCAACATTGAGGCGTCGCAGAAGCGCTCATTTTATTATTTTACTTTGCAAAAATCATATTTTCTGAACGAATCAAGATATTGTCAATATTTTAAAAGCATTTAATAGGAAATATCCGTAGTTTTTAAATGAGTGTAAGGTCCTTAAAATCGGACGGGACTATTCTTCTGAAGAGTTGGTCAAATTTGAAGTTCGTTTTTATAGGAATTTACACCATAGAAATGCATTTGAAGCATGATATTTTCTAGTGTATTCGCTATAAAACTTTATTTTCATATATAATATGTATTTATGTAGAATATATATCTATATATGTTTAAATATGTATGATTAATGTAATATATAAATATATACATATACACGAGTATGCTATATACATATATAAGTACATATATACATACACTAGCTTATACAAGCGGCGTTGCTCGAATTTCCTAACTATATTTAATTATATGTGTATATGTGTATATGTGTATATGTATATAAAAGAGTTCGTGCTGACTGACTGACTGACTGATTGGCAATCATCGCACAGCCAAAACCATAAGAGCTAGGATGCTGACATTTTCACAGTAGGTACCATCTATGATGAAAGTGCACACTAAGACGGGATTTTGGAAAATTCCACCCACAAGCGTGGAAAAACTTCAATTCAACTTTTTTGTTTACCATTCAATCAGCTTCAAACTCATTTTCAGAAATCTACACAAAATTAATTTGACACATATTTCATCGATCTTGGAAAATCCACCCCCATGGGTGGAAAATGGGGGTCTCGAGGTTGTATGGGCGAAAGTCTAATTTTAGTCCGATCACCTTTAAATTAATTTTCAAAGCTCTTCACGTAAAATAATTCGACACGTGTATCAGCGATTTTGGGAAATTCGACCACATGGTCGGAAAATCGTTGGAAAAGTCTGGCATTCGACATTTATAATTTTCATGCGATTGGCTTCAAACTCATTTTCAAGGTTCTATGGGCATAAATAATAGGCCCGGTGGTCAAAGATTTTGGAAAATCTACCCCCAAAGTCGGAAAATTCGTGGAAAACTGTTGCATGAAACTTTTTTGATTATCGTCCGAATGACTTTAAACTCATTTTGAAAGCTCTTTACATAAAATAATTCGACACGTGTATCACCGATTATTGGAAATTCAGCCCTATACTGGGAAAATTTGTGGAAAACTCTGGCACTCGACATTTTTAATTTTCATGTGATTGGCTTCAAACTTATTTTTATGGTTCTACCCAAACACATAATAGGCGCAGTGTCCAAAGATTTTGGAAAATCTATCCCTAAGGTCGGAAAATACGCGGAAAACTGTTGTATGAAATTTTTTTGATTATCGTCCAATTTACTTCAAACTCATTTTCAAACTTCTGTTTATCATTCAATCATTTTGAAACTAATTTTCAAAGCACCTCGCATTAAATAATTCGTCACATGTGCTACCGGTTTCAAAAATACACGTGGCTTTATACTAATTTCCAAATATAAATACAAAAACCTCGGTACTTTGCGGGCAATACAACGGGCGGAAAACAGTTGGAAAGATTTAATTTGGATTCTTAGTATTATTGTTGAAATTGGCTTAAAATGCCAAATGATTATGGAAAATCTACTCCGTGTCGCCACGGGCGGGAAATGAAAGTCAAGGACAAATGGGTGGGACATTTTTTTATAGCCCTACACTGATAACATTAGTCACGTGGCTCAACTATTTAGTTGTATTTCTTACGGTTGACGAAAGTAGTCAAATTCTAGAAAAAAAAAAATGCATTTTCATCTAAATATTTCCCCGGACAAGGCCGGGATATTACCTGCTAGTTTATAATATTTAAGTTAATGCGAACATTATACAATCTGTCATAAATAGTCCATACGCATAGAGCTGACACATCAGTTCAGTGCCCCCACTACAATGGTCTGAAGTGGTAGCCTGATACTTCCTTACGCAGCATGTGGAATGTTATCATTATGCTGAGCCGACTCGCCGGCTGCCACATTGTAGTTTTATGCTTTTCGCCTTAGCTTTACTTCCATTTTTATTTGAATATGAAAATCAGTTTGTATTTGATATTTCTTGAAACAAGATAAAAACTACATTGCTCCGTCATGCTGCCGTAATTACCTTTTGTTCTCACTTGTAACATATTGTTCTGTCACAAGCCCAGCAATTCAACAAAGGGGTCGCCCCCTTCAAGCCCTTCACCATAATCTTCATAAGAAGCAGTAATAACTAATTACCGATAATTACCCAGTAACCACCGCTGGACCAGTAGACAACATAATTGGCGCCCAATGAAAAAGAATCAACGACCCTAATTCAGAATCAGTGTCCCAAAAATATTTAAGTTCATTAAAATTTATTTCAAATCGCATACTTAGAACAAAAATTCTCGAAAATTTTTGCTAACCTAAACGTTAATGTGAATGTATCAAGTTTTAAAGTGAATTTATACAATTGCACGGAAAGTGTTAAAATAAACAAAAAAGAATACTTACATAATTTTTCATTACCTAGTGTTTTTTATTTATGCGGTTTAACAAAAGCTAAATATATTTTGTCATAACAAAGAGCCCTTTGTGTAGGTGTAATAGTGCATATACGATAATGACGTAGAGTGAGACACAGAAGATAATAGCCAAGTGCAAAACACAGAGCTTAAAATTAGCCAAGTGCACAACCTAGAGCTTGACATAAGCCAAGTGCAACCCAGAACTTGATTTTAGCTGAGCACAAAACCAATAAGCCAAAAATTTTTGATGCAGTTTTATCCAGGGGGTCAACATTAGTCTGTCTGCCAAATTTGGTGACTCTAGCTCTACTGGTGTGGGAGATATAGGTTTTGCTCCATTGGGGGGGTGGGGGTGGTGGGGTCCAAAAATTTTTGATGCAGATCTGTCAGGAATCTCAACTTTAGTGTGTATGCCAAATTTGGTGACTCTAGCTTTAAAAATGTGGAAGATACAGGTTTTCCCCAAATTTTGGGGGAGGGGGTGGGTGTGGGGGGCTGATCTTGACACTTTATAAACTGACGATATACACCAACATGTGTGCCAAATTTGGTTGCTCTAGCTCAAAGATAAAGGCAAAAAAATTGCGTTCATACGGACAGACGGACAGACGGACATTGCGCAAACCCAATATACTATTTTTCCCTTCGGGAACATAGTATAAAAAGAATTTCATCTAACCCAGAAATTAGGTTCGACATTTCACTGGACATAATAAAATCGATCACTGAATTCATAGGTATTCAGACGAGTACGCAGCTTGGAGGCAATCTGCCACCGACGCCTACGAAAATATTAAGCCATTCGATGGCAATTAGCGGTTATTATCAAGCCGTTACAATAATTAGGAATGAAATTCGCGAGCAGCAAGAGCGTTGCTGGTCTCACACAACACAGTCTTAAATTTCAATGCCATTATAGCTAGGTTAGATTGTACCTAGGCGGACAAGACGTCGTTGCGCCTTCTGCGACAGTGGCTAGATATGGTAAGCCAAGGCGAGTTATGAGCTACTATGATGAGGTCGAATGAAAATTAACCTTGGTGATAAGCAAGATTGTGATGACACACGAACCGAAGCAAGCTTGATTGCTCAATAAAAAACTTAGAGCTGATGCATTACATGCGTTCATTTCAGGACTAAAGAAGTCCTTAAGGGCAATCGTTTTTCTGACACAGCCAAAAGATTTGCCATCCGCTTTGGCACTGGCCAGAGAAGCGGAGGCATGTATCGAACGAAGCACCTTCTCAGCTACATAGGCAAAAGTGATTGAAGAAAGAGCGCAGGCGAAATTACCAAGAAAATTGCAAAAAAGAAGGTTAGGAACAGACACCAGAACCGATGGAAATTGACTCTTCATCAAAATTGAGGCATCGCACTGACTATGGAAATTCCCAAAACAATGGCGCTCAGGCTCACAAAAGACCAAACTCGTCGGACAGGGTAACAGGCGCGAGACGCCAGCGTGTTAACCAAGACCAAAAGTACGAGGAGACTGTATAAGATGCTGTAGCCAATAGTGACGACTAAAATGAGACTGTAGGTGACAACGACTCATTAAATTATTTAGGGAACGCTCCCGTCTGCCGTTCATCAAGCGACAGTTGGCAGGGAGAACTTTAAGAATTCTGATTAGAGCTCGCAAATAACAATTGACCGTTTTTCATTGTCCGTAAAGAAGTCTCAATTACTGACTCTTTGAGCAAACAGTCAAGGACTAAGCGTTCACTTCGAAACTTAAGTAAAACTGTCTGCGCTCAACGATAAACCGAAATTTTTGTCTCCCTTTTGTTCGGCGAATTCGCTGACCTTATCGACGCGAGCGAAGAAATTAAAAGACTTTTGCGTTTTCATGCGTGTGTGCGAGTGAGGCGTCTTTTTAAGCTTGTCACTTGTGATTATGATTTAAGTGCGTTCGGTAATTCGGGAATTATGCGCCGTGAACAAATTAAACAAGTAAGAATGCTCTAGTCGAGTATACCCGACTACGAAACTCCCCGTACCCAGGTCATATGTTCGTCTCTTACACATGCACGCACACATACACAAAGCCGCACACACGCGAGCCGCAGCGTACGCAGGACATTTTAAGTCGTGGCTGTGCTTCTTCTTCCCTCCCTCGCTCCAGTACTGAATCTTGTTCGTTGAATAACTTCCGTGTTTATTATCCGATCGACTTGAAATTTGGACAGTAGATTAAGAGTGACCCAAATAATGTACTTGCCTAATCCCAAAGCTATATCTTTAAAACTGTGGCTGTAAAACGGGGAACGGGGTAAGATATCAGAGATTGGAAACAAACTTGATCAGCGTATGGTATACAGGAACCTACATTTCAAATTTGGTGTCTCTAGCTCTTATAGTTGCTGAGATCGCCACTCAACAAATTTAAAGCGCCATTTGAAAACTTAACATGCCGAGATTTTTAATGAATTGGACAGCAACGACAATATCGAAGTGCATCAAAATATATAAAAAAGAAAAATATGTTATGAAACAAGCAAAGAAGCACTTGTTTCCTCAATTATTAAAATTGTGACGACGGATGGAAAGGCTTTTTTTATTTCTGGAGAGCGAAGGGTTTTGAGAAATACTAAACTCAATATACAACGCTCTTTCTATGGCACCCATTACGTCACGAAATATTATGCATTTTGTGACCATTAGAGAGCAGAATATTAAAGACAGTATAAGAACTCTTGTAAAGGGAAAACTTGTATCCCTTAAAATGGATGTCGCCACTAGAATGCATAAAGCTAATCTTGGTGTAAATTTACAGGTGATCCACTCAAGTATGTCTAAGGCTGAGATCGTTATGAGGACTTTGGACATGATACAGCTCCGTCATTGACACACTGTAATGTATATTACGGCATAGCGCTTGAGCAAATCTTCAGGTAAAAATGTAATTACAGTCATTTTGTAACATCTTACAAGGTGAACATGGGCCAATTGCAAAGTCTAGTTTGTCCATCAAATTGTCCTCGTTTTTGTCATCGTCGAAAAGCGACTCTTCCGTGGTATCGTTTAAAATTGTAGTATCAGACGTAATGCTTTGTTTAAAAGCTAAAATCTTTTATAACAAACATTAAAAAATGACGTTCACAAGCATCTGTTCGGTGTTCACGATATTAACAAAGATTACCGATATCAGCGAAAAAGTTAACACCTGTCGCAAATTATGTAAGTTAATGCGTACAGAATTTTATTGTATAAATTAATATCCTTGGGGATATTTGAGTATAAAAAAAGAAAACTTTATTCGAACATATCTGATCTTAAACTAAATTCAATTACAATTGTTCTTTTTAATGATACCTCAACTTGCTATCGGCGCCGTTGGCAGCGCAGTTGCACCCGGATACGTCGAGCTTATGCTGAGGCACTTATGCTGACACGTCGATTCCCACGGGAAGTGCAATAGCCGCGGCGTCAGCTACTGTTTCGGGTTTCCGAACTCTGGGTACATTTGCGCGTGTTGCGCTCTTTGGAAATGTTATTTGTATTAACTCTTCCCCTCCTAAATCCGAAAGTCCTCGATCAGTGGTCTTGTCTGCATTTCCTCTGATCATTGCCAACCCCTTTCTCTTGATCGTGTATCTGGTCATGAGGACAAGAAGACTGAATACCAATATGGAACCAATTATTAGGTCCATGGTGTTGGAAGTCATTTTCAACAGGTTTATGGTGTTATTCAGGTGCAATTCTTTTACCATTTCCAGTGTAAGTATCTCCTCGATTTTTCGAATAGCTTCATTGGGTTGGAGGATTGCTGGGAGCGGTCGGTAATCTGTATTACTTTTGGGGACAAATGTTTGCCCGTTTATTTCTGTTGTTGAGTTGGAGAATTTAATTAAAAACGTTCCGCTCAGGTTCGTCGGCTTCTCATTCACGTGTATGGCACCCGTGAATTGGTTATGGAGTATCATGCCGGGCTGAATGCTCTCTATGCTGGGGATGTGTTGATTATTTATCTTGGTGCAAGTTGTTGGTTTCCCGGTCAGTAGGTGCGGTAAGCAAGTTGAGTTACTAATGTATATTATATTATTAGTTTTACATATTTTAATATTATTATAAGTTTTACATTTGGAATACATAGAGAAAATTTTGTTCTAACATCTAATTACATTTTCGTTTTCTGTTTTATTAACAAAATTACCCTTTTTCTTTCTTGGAATTCTTTATCCGTTATTGGAATTTTGATAATGTAAATTAGAGTAGATCAGCTACTTGCTATGTTAACGTCAGCGATTTGCATTGCTTCTTCTAAGTTTAAATATGGTATCTGGTTAAGATCTATTATTTCTTTTACTTTTTTGGCATGATTGAGGTTTAGAATTTCATCTTTTAAAATTTGGATTTGGTACATCAATACCATACTAATGTCTCTTTGAGCATTGCCCTCGTATTTTATGCTGCTTGCTAAATTTTGTGTTACTCTAGTCATATTGTTTATTCTCTCTACTATGATCCTATTTATAATGACCTGATTGTTATTGTTTTTCAGAACATTGTTAACTTTGCTTTTGATTATTTGAAAATCGCTATGGTCTGGAGATCCTGCTATCCACTTGCATGCTGTACCTATAACTTCTATGTGCCTTTTAGTTCGCTCTTTGACTACTAGTTTGTTTAAGAGATTTTGCTAATTTCCTCATGGATAAACGGGAGAATGGGGTCGTATGTCTTTAGTTGTGTTCAAGCGGTCATGTTAATTGCGTTAATCGTTTGCTGGTAATCGTCCAAGTTTATTAAATGTACTAGCCTATATGTCCCGTTCTGTACTAGACTATCCTTCCTGATTCTGTTAGTACTGTGGTTTGTTTGTCTTCCCTAACGGTCTCCTCTTTAAAACGGGGTGATAGCTTTGTTCCTATTGTCTTATTTTTTTTAACAAATATGACGTCCCCTGGAAGATACTTTTACTATGTCTCTGTGTTTGTTATGATATTCTAAATCGAGCCTTTGTTTCCTTTCAATTTTTTCTACATTTTCCTTTCTGTTTTCTTCCAAAAGTTTTGGGTCACTCGCTACACGTCTTCCAAAGAACTTTTCTACAGGTCTGCGTTTTGTTGTTGAATGAAACGAATAATTGTACTTAATAAGGGATCTTTCAAGCAAATCTCTGAGAGAGGTGTGTACCTTCTCTGCCTTCTGATATCTCATGATCTCGAGCAAGGTTGAATGAAAACGTTCAAATTGGCCGTTTGCTATACTGTGATAAGGGGGTGCTTTATAAATTTCGATGTTATATTGATCCTGCAACATTCTTAGTATGGGAGCTGCATTCAAAGATTTTTCGTTGTCTATAACAATTTTTTCTCGGATTCCAAAATTCATTGGCATATTTTTAAGTGGTTGCTTGGTATCTTGAGTAGCTTTAGATTTAACAAATTTTGCGTGCGCGAATTTAGAAAACTTATCTATAGCGGTCAAGACTACCTTTTTCTGTGTTAAAAATAGATCTATGTGAACTATGTGTTCTGGGTACTGCGGTATCGGAGTCTCGTGTAGTTTTGGTTTGTTGGGGTGTCTTTCGTATTTCTGCTCCCTACAAACTTTAAATTCTTGAACTATTCTCTTTATTTTAGACTGCTTTTGAGGAAAATACATTTTTTCTAGGATTTGTTGTTTATTTTCCACACTGTTTCTATGGGCTCTTTTGTGTTCCTATATGATAGCGTTCTCCTGCTCTGTTTCATCGACTATATCCGTTACTTTTTTACTGGAGCAGCGTACCTTGTAGTTGCTTAAGTAAGAGGGGTAGACTTCTTGAATTTTCCCCAATACCCGATCTTCTGTATGGATCCCATTAATGACTTACGGGTTGAGTCGTTGTTTTAAAATTTTAACAAGATTTTCTGAGTTGAAATGATTGAATGATGTTTTCACAATTGTGTGCCTATGGTAGGTTGGAAAAATGATTTCGAATTTATATGACGCTTCTTCCCCTATGGCCAATATTATTTGATTCTTGAAAACATTGATTGGCTCTTCCGCTATTTGTATTAGATTTTCGGACGCACTGTCGCTACTATGAACTGTTGCCGAGATTGAATTTATTTGATTGTCGTATGTTCTTGATGGTCTACTTAGCGCGTCTGCCACAACATTTGCTTTGCCGGGTTTGTATGTCAGTTCGTAATTGTACTCTTCTAAAATCGCCTTCCACCGATTCATTTTGTTATTGTGATTCTTATGGCTAAGCGCATAAGTTAGGGGCTGGTGGTCTGTAAGAATCTTTACCCTAGCTGTTCCGTACAAATAATTTCTCAATGTTTTTAAAGACCAAATGATCGCGAGCATCTCCTTTTCGTTCGTAGCATAGTGCTCTTCTGTCTTAGTAAGAGTTTTAGATATAAAAATGATCGGTCGATCGCCCTGTGACATCTTCATTTACAAAAGTTCTTTTTAGTTTATCAAATGCCATAAGGGCCTCCTTGTCTAACGTAATCCGTGTGTTTTTTGAAGTGTGCTTAGACGAACGTCCACCTTCCCCTCTTAAAAGAGACGTGAGGGGCTTTGAAAGCTTTGCATAGTCTTTTATAAAACGGCGGTAATACCCCGAAAGTCCCAAAAATGACCGAAGGTTTTTGAGTGTTTCAGGTGCTGAGAAATTCAGTATATTCCCCACTTTCTTCGGATTCGTTTTCACACCCTTTTCGGCTACAATGAAAACTAGAAATTCCACATCGCTTTTTATAAATTCGCTCTTATCGAGCTGAACATTCATATTAGCATTTTCCAGTGTTTCGAAAATTTCCCTGATATCGCACATATGTTTCTCTTCACTGTCACTAAATATTATAATATCGTCTATATAGATGAAGCATCTTACTCCAATGTGTTCCCTTAATATGTCATCAAGGCAACGTTGGAATATTGCTGGGGCGTTCTTGAGGCCAAAAAGGCAACCGAGTGATCTTGTATTTGCCGTTGGTAACTGAAATATATATGCGGCTTCAACATACTCTTCTTCTTCTGCAGTCAAATGGAAGTTTCTCTGTCTCTTATCTATCGGTCCGTTCGTGTTATGTAATGGTCTTTTTCCAGTAGGGTCATTAAACGGTCGGTTCATGTAATTAACTCGTCGTGTTTGAATACTTTGGTCTACCTCCATCGGTTCAGGTTTCGAAGGGGGTTTCGGGGAACGGACGTCGGACGTTGGATCATTGATGGCATGTTGCCAGACGGACGACTGAGTGTTGGGTTGCTACTAGGTTGTTGTGAGTCATATGGCCGTGAAACCTGAGGCATATGCGCTAACTGTGGAAAGAATTGCTGGCCAGATGCATATTGCATTGGCCGCAGTGGATTTTTTCTCATTTGAAGTCGCGGTGCTAGATGGCCAGTAGTCCTTCTTAAATTTTGGTTTTCTAGTTTTTCGCATAACTGAAGTGCTTCTGGCAAATCTGCTGGCCCCCTTCATACCTAGTAGCCTGGGAAGTTCACCATTTAAGCCCCTGATAAACGTGTCCTACGCCTTGTCTCTATTACACTTTTTAAATAAGTCCATTGATTCCCGACTCATTTCCATGCATGTAATTTTATTCAAAATAATTTAAAGATGCGAGTAAATTTTCTGATAAAACTCGGGTACCGTCTGGTTCTCTTGTATCAGAGACGGCATTTGATACTCTAAGGTGCCGGTGACCCGTTTGTCGGCGTAATGTGTGGTCAAACATCTTGAAATTGCTGTCCAGTTTAGTGTTGTGTTGTACGACTCGAGAACCTGATCTGCGTTTACCACTATTCTATTCCTAATTACACTCAGCATTCCATAGTATTTTGGTGTCCCAATTAAACTGTCATAAACCTTTAGTACTCGTTCTACGCTTTTTTTTTTTAATGAGCTAAATTCTCCAGGCTGACCAGAGAATTCCCTTAAGCATTTGACTACGTCCGAGATTTTATCTAGGTCTGCTAGATTCATAGGGCTTACGTTTATTTCCTGGTCTACTAATAACTGAGCTGCTCGTCTAGCAAGTTCTGCACTACACTTTGTATCTGGTTCTGCAATTCTCTCATGTTCGTTTGCACTAGTGGACTTGTATCATTGGCATTGGTGTTACCCAAGAGTTGGGCAGGTCGTAAGGTATTATTCGGCTGGGCCATTTTAAGACCTTTTAAGTATTTGACGTATTTGAATTATATGAAGGGAAATATGTAGGTACTGATATTTTACTTCAAAAATTTTAATGCATGCACACAGAAATTCTATACCTCGGATATGCCTTGGTCAACAAATTTTACTTTCAAAAGTTTTTACCTTATTAGGTATATGTTTTTTTTATCGTGTAGTAACTTTTGTTTTTGGTTCTTTCTTTTTTCCTTTATTTCTACATTTAATTAGGACATTCTTAATTCCAGATTTTTTTCACTATATTTCGTTAGGACATTTTTAATTCCTGATATTTTTTTCACTATACTTATTTAGGACATTTTCAATTCCTGATGTTATTTTAAACATTTTTTTTTTTCTTAGGTTTGTAAATCACTTAAAACTACTTACATTAAAATCCAATACATGCCACAACTGGTTGGGGTGTATGCTCCGGCTTGCTATCTGCTACTAGGGTACCTCTCTTCAACACGCCATATACGCTGCCTGCGAACGTATCTACAAGCTGATGATTGGTTCGAGCTCTGGACCTCCGTCGATGCCTTTCCGCAGCTACTTGAGGCGCTTATCCTTCGGTTTTTTTCCCGCGTTGTCCTTGCAGCCACTTGGGGTGCTTTTTTGATAGATCCTGCACTGCTTTGCGTGCTTCTGGATCGCTCGCCAACAGTTCTTTTTTATTGACAACCACTTGGGGTTTATTAAAAAAAAAAAATCCGACAGCCACTTGGGGTGTCTTTGGATGTCACAGTTTTCGCGAAGTGTTTTTTGTTTTTACAATAGCGTATTAAGCAAAACGCGACCGAGGGACAAAGGACTTTACACGACGGTACCTCACGTTGGGCACCAATTAATATCCTTGGGGATATTTGAGTATAAAAAAAGAAAACTTTATTCGTTTATATCTGATCTTAAACTAAATTCAATTGCAATTGTTCTTCTTAATGATACCTCAACTTGCTATCGGCGCTGTTGGCAGCCCCGTTGGCAGCGCAGTTGCAGCCGGATGCGTCGAGCTTTTGCTGAGGCACTTATGCTGACACGTCGATTCCCACGGGAAGTGCAATAGCCGCGGCGTCAGCTACTGTTTCGGGTTTCCGAACTCTGGGTACATTTGCGCGTGTTGCGCTCTTTGGAAATGTTATTTGTATTAACTCTTCCCCTCTTAAATCCGAAAGTCCTCGATCGGTGGTCTTGTCTGCATTTCCTCTGATCATTGCCAACCCCTTTCTCTTGATCGTGTATCTGGTCATGAGGACAAGAAGACTGAATACCAATATGGAACCAATTATTAGGTCCATGGTGTTGGAAGTCATTTTCAACAGGTTTATGGTGTTATTCAGGTGCAATTATTTTACCATTTCCAGTGTAAGTATCTCCTCGATTTTTCGAATAGCTTCATTGGGTTGGAGGATTGCTGGGAGCGGTCGGTAATCTGTATTACTTTTGGGGACAAATGTTTGCCCGTTTATTTCTGTTGTTGAGTTGGAGAATTTAATTAAAAACGTTCCGCTCAGGTTCGTCGGCTTCTCATTCACGTGTATGGCACCCGTGAATTGGTTATGGAGTATCATGCCGGGCTGAATGCTCTCTATGCTGGGGATGTGTTGATTATTTATCTTGGTGCAAGTTGTTGGTTTCCCGGTCAGTAGGTGCGGTAAGCAAGTTGAGTTACTAATGTATATTATATTATTAGTTTTACATATTTTAATATTATTATAAGTTTTACATTTGGAATACATAGAGAAAATTTTGTTCTAACATCTAATTACATTTTCGTTTTCTGTTTTATTAACAAAATTACCCTTTTTCTTTCTTGGAATTCTTTATCCGTTATTGGAATTTTGATAATGTAAATTAGAGTAGATCAGCTACTTGCTATGTTAACGTCAGCGATTTGCATTGCTTCTTCTAAGTTTAAATATGGTATCTGGTTAAGATCTATTATTTCTTTTACTTTTTTGGCATGATTGAGATTTAGAATTTCATCTTTTAAAATTTGGATTTGGTACATCAATACCATACTAATGTCTCTTTGAGCATTGCCCTCGTATTTTATGCTGCTTGCTAAATTTTGTGTTACTCTAGTCATATTGTTTATTCTCTCTACTATGATCCTATTTATAATGACCTGATTGTTATTGTTTTGTAGAACATTGTTAACTTTGCTTTTGATTATTTGAAAATCGCTATGGTCTGGAGATCCTGCTATCCACTTGCACGCTGTACCTTTAACTTCTATGTGCCTTTTAGTTCGCTCTTTGACTACTAGTTTGTTTAAGAGATTTTGCTAATTCCTCATGGATAAACGGGAGAATGGGGTCGTATGTCTTTAGTTGTGTTCAAGCGGTCATGTTAATTGCGTTAATCGTTTGCTGGTAATCGTCCAAGTTTATTAAATGTACTAGCCTATATGTCCCGTTCTGTACTAGACTATCCTTCCTGATTCTGTTAGTACTGTGGTTTGTTTGTCTTCCCTAACGGTCTCCTCTTTAAAACGGGGTGATAGCTTTGTTCCTATTGTCTTATTTTTTTTAACAAATATGACGTCCCCTGGAAGATACTTTTACTATGTCTCTGTGTTTGTTATGATATTCTAAATGGAGCCTTTGTTTCCTTTCAATTTTTTCTACATTTTCCTTTCTGTTTTCTTCCAAAAGTTTTGGGTCACTCGCTACACGTCTTCCAAAGAACTTTTCTACAGGTCTGCGTTTTGTTGTTGAATGAAACGAATAATTGTACTTAATAAGGGATCTTTCAAGCAAATCTCGGAGAGAGGTGTGTACCTTCTCTGCCTTCTGATATCTCATGATCTCGAACAAGGTTGAATGAAAACGTTCAATTTGGCCGTTTGCTATACTGTGATAAGGGGGTGCTTTATAAATTTCGATGTTATATTGATCCTGCAACATTCTTAGTATGGGAGCTGCATTCAAAGATTTTTCGTTGTCTATAACAATTTTTTCTCGGATTCCAAAATTCATTGGCATATTTTTAAGTGGTTGCTTGATATCTTGAGTAGCTTTAGATTTAACAAATTTTGCGTGCGCAGTTTAGAAAACTTATCTATAGCGGTCAAGACTACCTTTTTCTGTGTTAAAAATAGATCTATGTGAACTATGTGTTCTGGGTACTGCGGTATCGGAGTCTCGTGTAGTTTTGGTTTGTTGGGGTGTCTTTCGTATTTCTGCTCCCTACAAACTTTAAATTCTTGAACTATTCTCTTTATTTTAGACTGCTTTTGAGGAAAATACATTTTTTCTAGGATTTGTTGTTTATTTTCCACACTGTTTCTATGGGCTCTTTTGTGTTCCTATATGATAGCGTTCTCCTGCTCTGTTTCATCGACTATATCCGTTACTTTTTTACTGGAGCAGCGTACCTTGTAGTTGCTTAAGTAAGAGGGGTAGACTTCTTGAATTTTCCCCAATACCCGATCTTCTGTATGGATCCCATTAATGACTTACGGGTTGAGTCGTTGTTTTAAAATTTTAACAAGATTTTCTGAGTTGAAATGATTGAATGATGTTTTCACAATTGTGTGCCTATGGTAGGTTGGAAAAATGATTTCGAATTTATATGACGCTTCTTCCCCTATGGCCAATATTATTTGATTCTTGAAAACATTGATTGGCTCTTCCGCTATTTGTATTAGATTTTCGGACGCACTATCGCTACTATGAACTGTTGCCGAGATTGAATTTATTTGATTGTCGTATGTTCTTGATGGTCTACTTAGCGCGTCTGCCACAACATTTGCTTTGCCGGGTTTGTATGTCAGTTCGTAATTGTACTCTTCTAAAATCGCCTTCCACCGATTCATTTTGTTATTGTGATTCTTATGGCTAAGCGCATAAGTTAGGGGCTGGTGGTCTGTAAGAATCTTTACCCTAGCTGTTCCGTACAAATAATTTCTCAATGTTTTTAAAGACCAAATGATCGCGAGCATCTCCTTTTCGTTCGTAGCATAGTGCTCTTCTGTCTTACTAAGAGTTTTAGATATAAAAATGATCGGTCGATCGCCCTGTGACATCTTCATTTACAAAAGTTCTTTTTAGTTTATCAAATGCCATAAGGGCCTCCTTGTCTAACGTAATCCGTGTGTTTTTTGAAGTGTGCTTAGACGAACGTCCACCTTCCCCTCTTAAAAGAGACGTGAGGGGCTTTGAAAGCTTTGCATAGTCTTTTATAAAACGGCGGTAATACCCCGAAAGTCCCAAAAATGACCGAAGGTTTTTGAGTGTTTCAGGTGCTGAGAAATTCAGTATATTCTCCACTTTCTTCGGATTCGTTTTCACACCCTTTTCGGCTACAATGAAAACTAGAAATTCCACATCGCTTTTTATAAATTCGCTCTTATCGAGCTGAACATTCATATTAGCATTTTCCAGTGTTTCGAAAATTTCCCTGATATCGCACATATGTTTCTCTTCACTGTCACTAAATATTATAATATCGTCTATATAGATGAAGCATCTTACTCCAATGTGTTCCCTTAATATGTCATCAAGGCAACGTTGGAATATTGCTGGGGCGTTCTTGAGGCCAAAAAGGCAACCGAGTGATCTTGTATTTGCCGTTGGTAACTGAAATATATATGCGGCTTCAACATACTCTTCTTCTTCTGCAGTCAAATGGAAGTTTCTCTGTCTCTTATCTATCGGTCCGTTCGTGTTATGTAATGGTCTTTTTCCAGTAGGGTCATTAAACGGTCGGTTCATGTAATTTACTCGTCGTGTTTGAATACTTTGGTCTACCTCCATCGGTTCAGGTTTCGAAGGGGGTTTCGGGGAACGGACGTCGGACGTTGGATCATTGATGGCATGTTGCCAGACGGACGACTGAGTGTTGGGTTGCTACTAGGTTGTTGTGAGTCATATGGCCGTGAAACCTGAGGCATATGCGCTAACTGTGGAAAGAATTGCTGGCCAGATGCATATTGCATTGGCCGCAGTGGATTTTTTCTCATTTGAAGTCGCGGTGCTAGATGGCCAGTAGTCCTTCTTAAATTTTGGTTTTCTAGTTTTTCGCATAACTGAAGTGCTTCTGGCAAATCTGCTGGCCCCCTTCATACCTAGTAGCCTGGGAAGTTCACCATTTAAGCCCCTGATAAACGTGTCCTACGCCTTGTCTCTATTACACTTTTTAAATAAGTCCATTGATTCCCGACTCATTTCCATGCATGTAATTTTATTCAAAATAATTTAAAGATGCGAGTAAATTTTCTGATAAAACTCGGGTACCGTCTGGTTCTCTTGTATCAGAGACGGCATTTGATACTCTAAGGTGCCGGTGACCCGTTTGTCGGCGTAATGTGTGGTCAAACATCTTGAAATTGCTGTCCAGTTTAGTGTTGTGTTGTACGACTCGAGAACCTGATCTGCGTTTACCACTATTTTATTCCTAATTACACTCAGCATTCCATAGTATTTTGGTGTCCCAATTAAACTGTCATAAACCTTTAGTACTCGTTCTACGCTTTTTTTTTTTAATGAGCTAAATTCTCCAGGCTGACCAGAGAATTCCCTTAAGCATTTGACTACGTCCGAGATTTTATCTAGGTCTGCTAGATTCATAGGGCTTACGTTTATTTCCTGGTCTACTAATAACTGAGCTGCTCGTCTAGCAAGTTCTGCACTACACTTTGTATCTGGTTCTGCAATTCTCTCATGTTCGTTTGCACTAGTGGACTTGTATCATTGGCATTGGTGTTACCCAAGAGTTGGGCAGGTCGTAAGATATTATTCGGCTGGGCCATTTTAAGACCTTTTAAGTATTTGACGTATTTGAATTATATGAAGGGAAATATGTAGGTACTGATATTTTACTTAAACAATTTTAATGCATGCACACAGAAATTCTATACCTCGGATATGCCTTGGTCAACAAATTTTACTTTCAAAAGTTTTTACCTTATTAGGTATATGTTTTTTTTATCGTGTAGTAACTTTTGTTTTTGGTTCTTTCTTTTTTCCTTTATTTCTACATTTAATTAGGACATTCTTAATTCCAGATTTTTTTCACTATATTTCGTTAGGACATTTTTAATTCCTGATATTTTTTTCACTATACTTATTTAGGACATTTTCAATTCCTGATGTTATTTTAAACATTTTTTTTTTCTTAGGTTTGTAAATCACTTAAAACTACTTACATTAAAATCCAATACATGCCACAACTGGTTGGGGTGTATGCTCCGGCTTGCTATCTGCTACTGGGGTACCTCTCTTCAACACGCCATATACGCTGCCTGCGAACGTATCTACAAGCTGATGATTGGTTCGAGCTCTGGACCTCCGTCGATGCCTTTCCGCAGCTACTTGAGGCGCTTATCCTTCGGTTTTTTCCCGCGTTGTCCTTGCAGCCACTTGGGGTGCTTTTTTGATAGATCCTGCACTGCTTTGCGTGCTTCTGGATCGCTCGCCAACAGTTCTTTTTTATTGACAACCACTTGGGGTTTATTAAAAAAAAAAATCCGACAGCCACTTGGGGTGTCTTTGGATGTCACAATTTTCGCGAAGTGTTTTTTTTTTACAATAGCGTATTAAGCAAAACGCGACCGAGGGACAAAGGACTTTACACGACGGTACCTCACGTTGGGCACCAATTAATATCCTTGGGGATATTTGAGTATAAAAAAAGAAAACTTTATTCGTTTATATCTGATCTTAAACTAAATTCAATTGCAATTGTTCTTCTTAATGATACCTCAACTTGCTATCGGCGCTGTTGGCAGCCCCGTTGGCAGCGCAGTTGCAGCCGGATGCGTCGAGCTTTTGCTGAGGCACTTATGCTGACACGTCGATTCCCACGGGAAGTGCAATAGCCGCGGCGTCAGCTACTGTTTCCGGTTGCCGACCTCTGGGTGCAATTGCGCAAGCTTATGCACGTGTTGCGCTCTTTGGGAAAGTTATTTGTATTAACTTATATAAAATATTGACATTGCGCAGACGTTTTTTAATCGAGCACCAAAAAAACACCATCGCTCCATGTTATCACTAGATAGAATTACACATATTTAATAATGGAAAAATTGTTTGAATTAAAACAGTTCCTTCCGTATATTGACGTGTTCAAGGATACATACGAACTGTACCTTAAAGTTGTAGAAGAAGAAATTAGTCAACTGTGTATTTTGAATAATATGTATGGAACTTAAATTGAAATGCGAGAAAGGCCAAAATTACATTAAGAAGAAATTATTGGAACAAATAATAATTCGAGAATGTAAGTTACTCGAAAATGATGCTTTGTAAGCTGCAATTTATATGGACCCTCGTGTAAATTGCGTATTAAGCGACAAACAAAAATGGTTGGCAAAACAAAATTTAAAAAAAAATTCCATATCGTTCATTCGAGCTGAAACAAGTAAGGCTACGTGATTTTGAAGTTAGGGTACTGTTTTATTTTTGTTAATAATTTGTAGTTTTTAGTAATTGTTTCTAACAAATTGTATTGTCCTTGTCAAAAAACTTACACTTGTACTAGACTAGATTTACAAAATACACAACAACATTTTCCTTTTATTCTTCTAAATACTTTAGGCGCATGCCACAATACAAAATGTATCATATAGCGAAATTGACATATCTAATGAGAAGACCGAGCCGAAAATAAAAATAAATAAAAAAAAAAAAATTATAAAAAAATTCTGGGGGGTAGCTTTGTGGTCCCTTTACAAGGATAAACAAGAATATTGGGGATAAATCTAACACAGAAACCGTAAATTACTGTTGTTTTATATTTAGCGAAAAAAATAAAAATCATTGATAATCATTATTTTTGAATTTTATTTTTTTTGATCAACAATAATGATTATGTCCAAGTCTTATTCAATTACTCAAAATTAATGATTATTATTAAAGAAAAACGTCAAAAATGAGAAGTTTAAAAATCATAGCGGAAATGCAGAGAGTGTACAATAGTAAAGATTTTTTGTATAAACCACTTTTTTCTACGTCCATTATAAGTGGGTGATTTTTTTATTTAAAAAAAATAAAATAATCATTATTTACGGTCCCTGGTATTTTTAGCTCTTCATTTTATTTTAAGTGACAAACGTAGTTCCTTAAATGCAGTACATTTAAACTTATTATTAATTGTTAAGTTAAATTAATAAATAAATATATGTAACTACAAAGAATTAAAGTATTAAGAAATTATGTTTTTACATATTATTGAAATAATTTACAGATTTTTTCCAAGAGTCTTACGCAAACGAGCGACCAACATTGTAAACAACAAAACGAAAAGACCGTTTGCGCTGAGCATTAATTTTTTCGGTCATCTACTGTCTCTTAATGTGCGAGCGATCAATCGAATCTCTCCCTATAAGTTGTTATTGAAAGACCGTAACCAGCATAGCTCACACGAGAACACTCAACCGATAACCAAATCGAAGACAGACGAAGTGTTCTGCTCAGAGCGAGAGCGAGTGTGATTCTGATAGACACAGGGCGACTAAGAACTACGTCAGGCCCGTAAAGAAGCTAAAAAATGTAGTGCCGGCCGACAAACCCTTCACTGTGAGTTCAAGTTTTTCGATTGGTTCTCGTAGATATGCTGACGTCATTTGACGCTGCCATATGCTTCACCCTGCTAACACAGGCTGGAGTAAAACATAACCTAAAAATATCTAGATAAACAAAAAAAAAAAAGAGTATCATGACTGTGCTAGTGTCAACTTCACTTACGTTAATGACTTAGTAGTGCCAGCCTTAGTCAAAAAGAAGTTTAAAAACATGGTTCTCAAAAGGAACAAGGCGTTACCTTTTGACACCTCTATTGAAGCCACAAACCTCCTACTCTAAACCAGGGGTGGCCGAACGCTGATTATGGAAGAGCAAACTTCAATACATATGCAAGAAAACACTAACACATCTAAGGCAAACAATTTTTTTTTTATTTTGTTGTGTACACCGAAAAAAAAGTACATACATTTTATATTATTTCTTTTTTTCTTTAAATAATGCATTGTTTTCACACCTAAAAATGTTTTCCAACAAATGTACGGCGTCCAGCTATTCATCTTTTCACCACCACTATTTTATTGTAACTATTATTTGTATGCAAATAATGCACTTAAACTGGTTTGCAGATAAATATCGTGTCCAGCGTTCAATCAAATAGCATTTGTTTTTAAATGCAGGCCTCAACGAAGAGCAACAACAAAATTACACCAAAATTCAGTAGCGCAACAACAAAGTAATGAAGTGTTGTTGCTTTGCTCATGAGCCCAGCCAGCGAAATGAGATAAGAAACGGGAACACACAATATTGTTTTTGTATGATGCATTGGCTTATGACTAGAGCCGTGCATGTATACGCGCATTGCTGCCTATGACTAAGAGCAATATAACAATAACAATATGAGCCAGATGAGCAATGGGCTGGGCACCCCTGCTTTAAACTCTACCTACACCCAATGGGAGTAACAGATTTCGTAAACAATGAAATCCCCATATAAAGTCCCAACCTGGGTTGTTGCTAAAAAGGGGACCGATGACAAAGGCAATACAACAAACGCCTGGTCATCGACTACAGGATGTTAAATGAGCGAACTGTGACCGATTGTTACCCAATGCCGAGCATCCCTATGATTCTAGCGAATCTAGAAAAGGCTAGATATTTCACAACTTTAGATTTAAAATTCGAGTATCACCAGATTTACTTATTGGAACAAGACCGCGTAAAACATCCTTCTCGGTGAACGGAGGAAAATATGAATTCCGTCGGTTACCTTTTGGTTTAAAGAAAGCGGGAAGCATCTTCCAAAGGGCCATTGACGATGTCCGTAGAAAACAAATTGGCAAAATTTGCTGTGTTTACGTAGATGACGTTATCATATTCTCTGAGAATGAGGTCGACCATGTTATGCCCAGAGACACAGTGCTTGAAAGCTTACTTGATACCAATGTGAGGGTGTCACACGAAAAAATAAAGTTCTTGAAAGAGAGCGTTGAGTATCTAGGATTTATTGTAACCAGAGGCGTGGCAAATACTGTCTCCTTATGCAACAAATGAGAGGGAATTGTATGGGTAAACAACATATTTTCTGACCATCAACCGCTAACATTTTCGGTATCAGATAGAAACACAAACGCCAATATTGAAAGGTGGAAAGCCCTCATAGATGAACACAACGCAAATGTGTTATACACTAGTCGGCATAAATATTTTGACGAAACTTACTTGCGACTATCGGACTACACTTTGATTAGTACCGTTACCGAACGGTGCGAAAATGAATATAAAGCGAAAGAGCGTAATTACAGCTATGTGAAAGCAAAATTATTTGTGGATTATCTTTTGGATTCTCTTTCTGCTGATAAGAATGCACGCAGAAAACAATTTTTTTCGTGGCACAAGTATTTTGACGAAATTGTGGTAATTATCTCGCGAATTTCAGCAAGTGTTTCTCTTAATTTTTTGCTAGCATCTTTGTTTGCATTTGTTTATAATAAAAAAAATAAAAATTGAGAACTAATAATTGAAAACTATGGTAAAAACGGCAGAGTTAAGCCCGGTTGTTAGAGCTTTAATCATAGCGAAGTTTGAAGCTGGAGCTGCCGTAAAAGACATTGCAAATGAATTTAATCTGTCGCGACAAACAGTTCATTATCAGATAAACAAATTCAAAAACATAATAATGTTAACAACTTGCCAAGATTGGGTGCCAAACGCAAAACAACGTCGAATGAAGATAGAATCCTTCAGCGGGCATTCAAGAAAAACATTAATTTAAAGCCTCAATCTGCTGCAAATGCATGGAATAAGAAAGCCAATAAAACAATCAGTGAACGTACTGTTCGAAGACGTTTGAAGGAGGCAAATATCAAGACTTACCGTACATCTCTAAAATAAACAAGTAAAGACAAGTAAAGATAGGCTTTCGCAAAGGAGCATCAGCATAAGTCAAAAGAGTTTTGGAGGAGCGTTCTTTGGACAGACGAAAGTTCCTTTGAATATAATTCATCAAGGCAAACGATTTTTGTAAAGCTGCCACTCGCACAAGGACGAAAAAATAGGCCCGTTTGCAAAACAGTGAGTCATGGCCGAAGCTCTGTCATGTTCTGGAGATGCATTTCATATTTCATTTCATTTCATATTTCATTTTTCCTTCCGGAGACAAGCTTATCGGCGAGTTATTCATTCTGTATCAGGATAATGCCCCTTGCCACAAGAGCAGAATGATCACAAAGTTTTTGAAAGATGTTGGTGTCAATACACTGGACTGGCCACTACAAAGTCCAGACCTAAATGTAATTGAAAACGTGTGGTCCCTTTTGAAGCGGAAGCGAATTGCTTATTTGCATAAAAGCAAAGAAGAAACAATTTGTGAGGTTACTTCCCTTTGGAACGAGGTGTCCACGAATATCCTCAAAGCTTTAGTGGACGCAGTTTCCAAACGCCTTCAAAAAGTTATTGAAGCTAAAGGAGACTATACGTTCTATTAATCGAAATTATATCTTGAAACCTTTTTATGATTTAATTTTCATTTCATTAATTAAAATCACTTGTCAAAATACTTATGCCAACGGCTGAAAATCCATTTAATTCATATCTTTTTAAGTTTCCATGAACAATTTTTTGCTTAATTACTTTTAAGTTTGTATGACCGAGATGTAGAAAGGATAAAAAAAAATTGTTAAGTTCTATAAAGATAATAAAAAGTTATAAGCAAAAACACATCGCTTTCATTTCGTCAAAATATTTATGCCGACTAGTGTATAAACCTTTCAAAGGAAATTTTGTGGCAGATGCCTTGTCAAAGCAAAATATAAATGCCTTATAAAACGAGCCTCAGTCAGACGCTGCAAACATTCACAACGAAATTTCATCGTCCTATACGTTCAAACCGACTGACAAACCTATAAAGTGCTTTAAAAACCAAATAGTGTAAGAAGTGGCGCGTTATGCGTTGAAACAAGACCTTATATTATTGCGCCACTTGATAAAGTTAACAGATAAAAACAATCTGTTCGAAATACTTAAACCGTTAATTGTCACTGATGCCGTAAATGCATTTCATTGCGATTTCCTAACCTCAGCCAGTTTTCAACACTGTAACGAACCTTTTGGCTTCGCCGGGTCTAGCTCGGTCGACCAGGATTCGTGCCAACAAATTTATAATTTGCAGCACTTGCGATAAGTAAGAAGTCAATAGTTTAAGTTTTCAATGTATATTTTGCCGGTTCGCCCGGATACTTCAAGTTGTACACTATTTATATCTAAATTTACTCCTTCGTTGCCGGTTGCGATGGTGGTTGTCGCTCTTGCCAAATGTCCGTCGTACCAGTTTCCCAATGTTCTTTTTGGCTTTTCCCGTTCGCTAAGCGCGTTGAGACTCAGCAGTTCGGATACTACCGATTAACCTCGGTGCCGGTGTGCAAATGTGGTGTGCCTATATCTGGCCCTAGGTATGCGAGCGGGGTACAACTCCGGTCAGGATCCGTAAGAGTGACGGTTCTGCCTTTATCTTAGAGTGGCACCAAGGATACCCCGGTTTATACCAGGTTTAGCCGTTGGTGATCTCTAAAATGCCCTGTCGTGATCCTAGAGATTACCAAGGGTACCCCGGTTTATACCAGGTTTGGCCGCTGGTTCTCGTCGGATTGCCCTACGTACTCCTGAGGAAGGATACCAAGGATACCCCAGTTTAAACCAGGTTTTTCCGTTGGCCTCTTCTCTGGATTTCCACAAAATCTCACTGACGTTTGCACTTTGGTCCGTGGGTAAAGCGTTTGCACCGCTTAGCCAAATCTCGCTACGCCGCGTGGCAGAGACTCGCTTCCAAGTCGATCAGTGGCTGGGTCGGGGCAAGTGGCTTTGCTTGTCCCTCGAATATGTCTTGATGGCTGCTCCTGATGTGTATGTAGATCGGCCCAGTAGTTGGCCGCGTCCGTTGCTCGTACTCGTATATTCCCTCGATGACACTTTGCCGAAACTGTACCCGCACTCGTTTGTAATTTCACGCACTTTGACTTGTTCACTTTTCACTTTCGCTGTGGTCTTCCTTCACTGTATCGCTTGACTGTCCCGACTCCCACGCAGATTTCGCCTTTTATTGCCGCTGCCGGCAGGCCGGCGGCAAACTCCAAACTCTTACCTAGCGGTGCATGCCAGCAGCGTTGTTGCTAGGTTTGAGTTTGGCGCCGACGCTAGCTACCAAGTAACGGCGAAATTGTCTGATGCTCGCCTAGCAACAGCGGTAAATAACTGACGCTGTGCATTGCCTTCCGCTAGTGCAAACGAGTACTGCATTTTGCACATCGAATGCACTCTTCACGCACTAACGGCGTAAGCGCATCTCCAACGGCGCACGATCAGCACTAACGGCGCTTATCCTGGCGGCCGCTCTCTGTGCGACACGTAGCACTTGCTGGCTACGTGTGTTAGAGCGAGAGAGAGTATGCGAGTGGCTGTGAGCGTGAATTCGCCGCGAAGCAGTGGCGCATCAAAGGGGGTTTTGCTTGTGTTTGTTGAAATTGTTGTGGGGAGCCAATAGGGCTCCTCACAACACGATTTAATGTTCCCACAATTAAGTTTTGCCATTGCAAAAGCCTGGTAGTAGATGTAACAGACACAAACGAGCAAACCGAAATAATAAAGGCCGAACATAACCGTGCACAAAAAGCTGCACAGGAAAACATTAAAAAGTCCTTCGTGACTATTATTTTCCCAAAAAGACCAAAATTGCCAATGAATTTGTTATAAACTATAAGGTATGTACGAAGTCGAAATATGACTGGCACCCTAAAAAACAAGATGGCACCACACCAATTCCTTCATGTGCAGGCGAAATGTTGCATACTGATATCTTTTCAACCGATAAGAAACTTTTTCTAACTTGCTTCGACAAGTTTTCCAAATTCGCAATAGTGTGTCGCGCATAATAGTGGATGTAAAAATACCCATTATGCAGCTAGTACATTTTTTTTAAATACTAAGACCATTTTTTGGGACGTTTATGTACTAAACGGACAGTACATTCAAGTGGCCCAACGGCACCAAGCACGGGCTTGTCAACGCGCGGACCCAGGCAAAATGTAACCCACTTCCCCGTGCGAAGATCGCGGAACAGATACATAAGAACAAACTAAATAAAAGTTCTACATAAAGTAAACAATAGACACAATACTATAGATTACACAGATAACATAAAAGTGAAGTTCTGAGTAAGGAAATAGAACTAGCATTACACATTAAATGATAAAGATTGTTATAATTAGAACATAGAATACGAAAAGGGTAGTAACGGGTAGGTAGTGTAGTTAGCATTACAAGCTTGAAGACAAAGAGGAAGAAAGTTTCTAAAATTTCTAATCATCAGCACCCGAGAGTGATTTACGACAGAACGAAGGTTATTTATGAACAGAGTAAAAAATAAGGGGCCAAGATGAGTTCCTTGTGGTACTCCGGAAGTAACTCGAACAGACTTAGAGACAAAGCCTTTGAAATAAACCTTTTGGGTTCTAAGAGTTAAATAATTGGAGATCCCAAGAATTAAGTTATTTGGAAATCCCAGAAGATGTTTACAGTTTGGCTTGAAATCCCTATATGACAAGATAAGTGAATTCCAATAGTTTAGTGGTAGTATATCTATATTTCACGAACCCATGCTGGCAGGGTGAAATTATGGATCTACATAAATTTTGAAGTTGAGAGGTTATTAATTTCTCAAAAATCTCAAAGATCTTTCAGTGATTAAAGGTCCAGAAATGCTATTGGAGTTAATTACCTGATAAGGATAAGGCGAAACCAATTGATAAGCTTGTGAGCTATAAGGCCTTTGAAAAAATTCAGCGAAAAGATCGGCGATAGCCTGATCTGAGTCAGCTGTCTTATTATTCCAAAAAATACAGTTGATGGAAGTGTTGATGACCTACGCTTCGCATTAACGAAGTTCTAAAACCTTTTAGGATCCCGTTGAAACTGTAAACTACAGCTCCTGAGGTAGTTGTTATAGCAGTTTAAATTAAGTGCAGAGAAGTTAGATCGGGCAATCAAATAGCGACAGAACTCCGAGGAAGAGCCATATTCCTTGAACTTCTTGTACAATATCGACTTTCCATTTTTTAAGTTTATTAAATCCCGCGAAAACCACACAGGCTTGTTAGACCTACGTGGCTTAATCAACGGGACACAAGTATCAAATAATGAGTTTAAAGTAGAGTAAAAAAATTGAATTGCTCTATCCATGTCTCTACTGAAGTAAAGCTGAGACCAGTCAGTTTGGGATAGGAGCTGAGCGAGTTTAGTAAAATCAGTTTTCCGAAATTGACGAACTCGCTCTGCAAGTTTTCTACCTGGGCTTGGCACCCTGGTTGGTAAATCAATCAACATCTCCAATGTCGGGTGATAAGGATCTTCAGGAGTTTATATAGGTACAGTACGGGAGACAGAACAGAAAGAGGAATCAAAGACAAAAACAAGATCAAGCATTTTAAGTAAAGAATTTGGGATACCATTGATTTGACACAATGACATCCCAACCAAATTATCAATAAAATCTTGCTGAGTCGTGGGAGTCAACACAATGGATTCAGGACTAGAAATCCAGGTAGCTTCGGCAATATTAAAATCACCAAGAGCTACAAGAAAATCACGATCAGAAAGCATAGGTGAGACAGAATGTATAGCAGAAGCATGGGAAGAATAAACAGATAAATGTGAAGAAGGTGGTATATACGAACACAAAAAAAAAAAAAAGACAACAAAAAGTAAGTTTAACAGCAACAAATTTAATATCTACTGAAGTATCGGTTATTACTATCTTTAAAGACAAATCAACGTCAACAGCAATAAGTACACCACCACCACGACGAATGGTGTGATCTTCTCTATATATAGGGAATTTATTAGAAAGAATTTCAGAATTAAGAATGTCGGGCCTTAACCATGTTTCAGAAAAGGCAACGACTTGAATAGGAAATGTTAGGCTATTTAGGTAAAGATTACTAAGCTTACTACAAAGACCTCTTACATTCTTATAGCCAAGGGATGTTGTTAGTTTTCATCACTATCAGAGATGACGGGAGGTGGATTAGAACTACCACCAGAAGAAGGAAGTGAAACCGGAGGCCGATTTTTCTTTTTTACAGTGTATTCTTTAATTATTAAGTGATCCGGCCAAAATTCTTTAGAACAAATATTGTTAAAGTTTTCGGCCGGAACACTTATTTTGAATGACGAAATTTCCCGAGCACATGTGAATTTAAATTTTTCCACCGTAATATGGGCTTTAGATTTGGCCTTAAAATCGTCAGATGGAATACAAGGGTCGTATTACTAACCATAGTATGAGCATCCAATGGTGCCGTGACAATGGTTGATTGACCAGATAATTCGAGTGATTCACTGGCACTATTTGCGCTAGGGTGTTGACCTGCATCAACAGTGCTAGCAATCACCGAATCAAGAACCTCTTCGGGGTCAGAAGGAGCAACACCATGGGCGCGATGATTCTGATTGAAACATAAGTAGAAGGGGACGATAAATTAATAAGTTCAACATTTCTATCGGTGGAGACTTATTTAAAAGTTTCATACTTTTAAAATCTCTCTCCAAATCTGAGAAACCTTAGAACAGTTTTTTGAACCGCGCGAAAATAACCCCATAATATCCCTTTCCACCTCCCTACATGATACGCATGTCCACTGTAAACTAGATTTTGATTCAATCTGGTCTATAATTCGGCCGTTAAGGCCAGCACATTTTTCATGTGACTTATTGTCACATAGCCAGCAGCAAACAAAACCCATTTTGAGATTTACTCTAACCTGGCAATTTTTATTATAACAGACAACCATTTTTAAATTTAAGGAAAAATTAAATATACAAAAACACAACAAAAATAAAAACACTGCACAAAAAAAGAAACGTAAAAACAGAAAAGAAGGCACTCTAGGGTTAAATTTGTTGACGTTGATTTGTATGTTGTATTTGAACAAATTTGTAAGAGTAATAATAATTATTAACTTGTAATGTCCAACTTATGTTCCACCAAAGAATATAAAGTCATACAGAAGGCGCATCTCATACAACGAAAAATTTTGTATGGGGGTACTCATTGAAAAGTACCCACATTTTGCTTGTTGAGCTTTTACTTAAATACTCTTACTATATGTCGTTAGCCAGCGAAAGTTTTTCAAGGCAGTAGTGCGGTGGGATGTGATGCGGCGCGTTGTCATGATGGAAGTATGTTCAAGCCCAGCTGGTGGCGGCTAACATACATTTTTTATTGTTATATAATTATTTGGTTTTTTGTTAATTTATTTTTATTTTTTGTGGTTAATATAAGCGGACAGATAGATAAACATATGAATGGATAGACCAACGGCTCAAGAAATTTTTATTTTACATTTAAATACTTCGATTAATAGAAATGTGTGTTTTAGCGACGTATAATTTTGTAAATGAAATATTTAACAGGCTCGACGTCAACAATTCAGGGTGAATATAGAAAGGTAGATATGAAAAATATTGGCTGGTCATATAGCGCTATTTCGGATGCTGCCAAGCATCCTCATCAGTGACCTTTATTGTTAGAAATTTTTTTGTCCAAACTTGTCCGTATATGAGTAGTAGTCGGCTAGATTCGAACCCGAGTGACCTGCATAAGATCAGATCAGCTAGTACCGAACTTGCACTTGGATAAGAAAGCGAAGCTTTTACAAAAGTGATAACAAAGTTCAAAACAATTGGTTCTAATAATAATAAATAGAACTGTAAGGGTTAGAAACTTAGATAAAGGGATTAAGCTTTGGTGCGGACTTAGGATTTCAAATGGACCTGTTGATGACAGTAATTAGTTCAAGCCGGGATCGGACAGCAAGTGGGTCAGAGGTTAAGGCATCCGCCTTACAGACAGGAGCACTCGGGTTCGAATCTAGCCGACTACTACTCATATACGGACAAGTTTGGACAAAAAAATTTCTAACAATAAAGGTCACTGATGAGGATGCTTGGCAGCATCCGAAATAGCGCTATATGACCAGCCAATACTTTTCATATCTACCTTTCTATATTCACCCTGAATTGTTGACGTCGAGCCTGTTAAATATTTCATTTACTTCGATTAATTTAAAAAAAAAAACTTAAATTCATAAATAATTAAATAAATATAGACAAGCAACTTCATCTATATATATATATATATATTACTTCCCTAGCAGGGAAACGCGTGAGAATTAGGATTATGAAATTTATTAAGAGGGCGGTACACCTCGCTTCTTTCGAATCAAAACTAAAACTAAATATAACAATTTGTCAAGCTTGAAACTAGCCCTCAACCAGGCAGCTGGTGCTGTTGCTGGGCTGCCGTCGCTGCTCGAAAACTGCAGCGTTAGCGCCTCGTGTACGGTGTTGTATTACCGCCGCGGCGCGCAGCATTGTCGCGGCACATCCGTCGCGCTCATGACTCCAGTCATTGACTTCCCCAAAACGCTGGGTCAGCCAATTCCGAGTGTCAGTGGTTAACTACTCCCCCTCTTGAAGACCGACCGTCCTCGGTCGTATTGTAGCTTTTTATCAGTTCGGCGATCTGCTGGGCATCTCGTCGTTTCTTCACGAGCAGGCGAAGAAAGTAGTACCTCATTCCCATAGCAAATGTTAACAGAACTATGCTTAGGGAGATTGTCGACTTAGTTCCGGTGGTGACTTTGCTCTTAATTTCATTGATGAAGTTTAGGTGGTCTTCACTCAGACGTGTCGTGGCCGCTGATATTTAATAGCGGGAACGCTGCCACTGCCGGGAACCGATTCCGGACGCTGTTACAGTTCATGTATCGTGTGCCGTTGATGGTGGCAAACGAGTTGAACGTGATGAGGTTCGTCCCGTCGATTTTTAGCTCAGCGAAGTCGTCAAAGACGAGAGTGGCGCTTCGGTCGTTTACGATGATGATACCGAGGTCGAGGTGGCTTGGTTGCGTTTGACAATGAGCTGTGCCCCCAGAATGGAGGCCTTGTGCGCAAGTGCTGCCCTCAGGTTGCCTGCAGAATGTGGCTGTTGCCGTTTGTGAACAGTTCGTCACTGCCAACATGTGACCATCGCAATCGGCCACCAAGTTGTCCTGTAGCTGCAGAACGGTACCGTTGTGGACGACTGGAAAAACTGTTATTTTCTTGCACAGCTTGGTTACTATAGGGTACTGTATGATAAGATTAATTATATTATATTTACGATCTATCTTAATATTAGACACTTTCAATATGTCTGTAATGGTAGTCCCTGTGATTTGGTCAGTGAGAATTGACGTAAGATCAGAGTGATCTATTATAGCTGGATTTACTACGTTTAATTTCTCCAGAGTTAAAGTAAGCATTAGGTTCCCCAATTCGGTGATCAGAATCCTATTGCACATTGCGAGTGTCTCGAACAGGTGGCCGGTATCGGCTTGACCTTCCTTTGCTACTTTCAGAATTTTGTCCACGGTGTCTGTCAGCTGGTTGATTTTCTCCTGATTTCTAGAATTTATTAAAATTTGCCTTTTGCTTGCAGTGACCAGTTGCGTCTGTGTTAGTTCCATCTGTCTCAGGTCGTCCGCGTCAGGGGTACCTGCTACAGCCTTAAGGGCTGTCCCCAGAAAGTCTAGACTTCTTACCCTACGATGGTGTAGGCGAGGGCCGATAGCATGTCCTGTACGTGTCATGTGTGCATTGTCAACAGCTTCTTCATATGAGACTGCGGGAACATGACAGTCAACCTCATCGCGTCGTCTGCCATTCTTTTGTATTCCGTCAGGTTGGTTGTGTGAAATAAGTACCCGTACTGGCTCCACAATAAAATGTCGCCGTCCGTAATGGGAATGTAGTCCGAGTGGGGGTAGTCCGTTATTCGTTCTGCCGTCATGGTCAGTATTGAAAGCATCACCAAGGTAATCCTAGAGCGTTGATTAATTTTATATGTAAGTACTAGTAGATGAAAAATTTTAAAGTTTCTCCTTCAACGGAGGTTGTCCTTGTGAACCACCCTCCCCTCATTGAGGACCGTTGTCCCCAAGTCCGCTTCAACCTTTTTCTCGATACAAAGGGAAGATAACTTGTTTCCCAGCCTGCGATTTGTTTTCACTAGGACTTTTTCGCCTACCTGGAATACTCTATTCTGACGTTTCCTGATAATTCTGGCGTTCTGTTCGATCTGAGCCCCTTCTATTTTCTCCCTAACGTCGCGAATGCATTCCTGCGACGCATCATGCAATATTTCATTCGGCCTTTTGTCGATCACTGAGTGAATGGACCCGTTATACGCTATGGTTGCCTGTAAGATAAGGTTAACTGTGTCGACAATTTTTCTCTGGCGCCTCAGGCACCTGGATATTTCCAGCAGGGTGCCATGGAACCGTTCCACTTGGCCATTCGACGTGCTGTGGAGCGGTGGCGCATTTACAATGCTCACACCGTAATTGTTCATTAATAGGGACCTTATAGTCTCCGACTTGAACGCGAGCTCGTTATCGCAATATATTTGCTTTGCCAGTGGGAAGATGTTCATCAGCACCAGCAGAGGGGGCATTGTGTCCTCTATTGTACGGGAAGCGATGGGCTGCACTACTGCAAATTTGGAGAATTTGTCTAAGCAGATGAGAAAGTATTTCTTGTCCGTTGAGAAAATGTCGATGTGCAACATTTCTCCAGTTTGTGAAGGAATTGGCGTCTGGCCGAGTTCCTGTTTCTTCGGGTGCCTATCGTACTTTTCGCTGGCGCAAATTCTACAGTTAAGGACCACTTCGTTTGCCAACCTTGTCATCTTTAGGAAGTAATATTCCCGCATGACCTGTTTTATGTTTTCCTGAGCGGCCTTATGGGCTCTATTATGCTCCTTCGTAATTATTTCCCTTCTGTCATTAACGTCAAAGACGTCGGCTACAAAATTCTTACAAAACCAGAATTTTGTAGAAGGGAAGGTCTTTACAAGATCATGTTGGATTTTTGCTAAAGCTGGTAAACTGCAATGAATAGCGTTCATTACATTTGGGTTGACGACGGCTTTGACCGTCTCGAACAGTGTTTCTATATCATTGTAACTTATTAGATGTCGAGTTTTCTCAGAGAATATGATGAAATTTTTTTTAAAGGAAATCGAGCTTCCTCTAGAACAATCTGATTCCGAAAACAGTTTAACGGCTTGTCAGTTGACTCTAGGGTGTAGGTCAGTGACAACTCACTATGGATCGTAGCCGCGTCAGACTCTGGCTCATTGTTGATACCCTGCAGGGCATTCAAGTTTTGGCGCGATAGCGCGTCGGCCACATGATTCTCTTTGCCTGGCTTATAAAAAAGTTTAGCTCCTGTTTCATCAGTCCGCGCTTTCCAACGCTTGATCTTGGCGTTAGGATTGCTCTCGGATACAGCGAACGTGAGTGGCTGGTGATCGGTGAATATGTTAATATCCCTGACCCCGTAGAGAAAATGCCGAAGCTTAGCCAAGGCCCAAACGATAGCCAGCAATTCCCGCTCGTTAGTAGCGTAGTATGCCTCCCTGTCTTTCAACGTGCGGGATATCATCGTAATAGGTCGGCCATTCTGGGAGAGGACTGCCCCTATGCCCTTTTTCTTCTTGCCCTCTAGCAAAACTCGCTGCGAAGGCGTACCTTTCATGGTTGGCTTTGACTTCTTGAGCCAGCGCGAGTGCCATAGGCAAGTCTGACGGGTGAGCCGCAAACAACACGTCGGTTAGGCTAAATTTTTCACACATACCCGTTGCCTAACTTTTGTCGTATGTCATATGAGCTTTGTTAGTAAGTAAGGTAAGCTTTTTCTCCACTTCATCATAGTATTGTAAAATCGACAAACTGCCTTGCCTAAGCGTACCCATCTCTTGTTTAATTACGTGAATGGGCCGCTTGTCACTGTAAGTGAAATCAAGCCTTGCGATGACGGCCTCGAAATTCAATGGTGTATTGAATGACGCAAGAACCGCATCAGCAGGACCCCTAATTTTGCTTCTTATAATTATGATGGCCTGGTAGTGGCGAGAACTGCCGTCATACTTCTCGAAAATTTTGTATGAGGCATGCGCGGCTTGTCTCCACGCCACATATGTTTCCTGCGTGGAACTCGGGCAGACATTTAACGGGGGTAATCCCTGTACCCATAAAATGGGTAAAAAGGGGGTATTGGATTTGTGCAAAAGTATGTAACAGGCAGAAGGAGACATCTCCGACCCTATAAAGTATATATATTCTTGATCAGTATCAAAAGAGATTTCGATTTGGCCATGTCCGTCTGTCTGTCCGTCTGTCTGTCCGTATGTATGAACGCAAGGATCTCAGCAACTATAAAAGCTAGAGACACCAAATTTGGAAAGTAGGTTCGTGTATAGCGGGAGCAGGTCAAGTTTGTTTCTGATCTCAGATATCTCCTCCCGTTCCCCCGCAATTCGATCAAAACGTTTTACAGCCACAGTTTTAAAGATATAGCTTTGGGATTTGGCATGTACAATACTTTAGTCACTCTTAATTTACTGTCCAAATTTCAAGTCGAACGGATAATAAACACGGAAGTTATTCAACGAACAAGATTCAGTACTGGAGCGAGGGGGGGAAGAAGAAGCACAGCCACGACTTAAAATGCCTCGCGTACGCTGTGGCTCGCGTGTGTGCGACCTTGTGTATGTGTGCGTGCATGTGTAAGTGAACGAACATATGATTGGAAGTCTTAGACCTGGGTACGGGGAGTTTTGTAGTCGGGTATACTCGACTAAGTTAATGAATTATTGTTTAGTGGGTATGTGAGATATGATTAGTATTATGTTTTCGTTATAATTGATCCATGTGGATGTTTTGATTGATAGTATGTTTTGGAGGAGAATTAGGATGAGCCAGGAGCCTGTAGGATGGGAAGTCGATTAGTTTTTTTCTGTTTTTTGAATTGTGTCTTGTAGTAATATGTTTCTCTATTTCTGTTAGTAATTTTGTAATGGTCGTCGTCAATTTTTTTTACATTTTTTGTTAATTTGAACGGGTTTTCTAATCTACCTTTTACTTACTTAGTGTCAATTTCGTTCGCTGTTCTATTTTTATTAATTTGATTGATTTTAATTTCTTTATTTTGTTGTGTGTTTAGGGTAGGTTGTCCAGCATACAGAAATATGTGGGCAGGGGTCTGTTCAGTGGTATCATGTTTGGTTTTGTGGTTATAAATGTAATGTATTGTCTCTATTTTACTCAACTTGGCCTCATTATCGTCTGAATTTTTTATAATACGAATTTTTTCGTTTATTGTTTTGTGCAGTCTTTCTATGTCTGCAACACCTGTTTTTGTAGTATTAAGTTTTAACTCTATATCCTTACTCTCAAGCCATCGCTTGAGGGCTAAACTGGAGAATGCTCCGTGTCCGTCTGCCTTTAACAACTGAGGTTTCCCTAGCTGGTTAAATATTCGCATAAGAGCGTTCTTACATTCAACCCAGTCTTTAGTTTTAATCTGTTCAAGAGTAGCAAATTTAGAGTATAAATCAATACAACTCACGTAGTGATTACCCTCTGATGAATAAATGTCTACAACGTATTTGTCTCTACAGTTTTCTGGTTGTGGTGTTATTTTCATGGGCATGTCAGTTTTTCGGTGTTCTGTTTTAGCCAAATTACAAATATGGCATTCATTTATAATATTCTGAATTAATAATTGGCTGTTGGGGTAATAGTAAGTTTCGTTAAATAACTTAACAGTTTTTTGTATGCCTGGATGTAATAAATTTTCGTGAGTAGTTAGGATTAATTCCTTAAATTGGGCATAAGTGAGAATGTTTTTTAATAAAATTAAACTGCGGAGGGCTTTGGTATGGCGGGGATTAATTATTTCTTTATGCGCGATTTAAATGGTTTCAAAATCTGAGTCACTTTTTATGTACAATGCACTAGTTTTGGTGCAAAAGTGGTCTATTAAATATTTTTTTGCGTCTTCTACTGTCATTTCGTCATAAAAAATGTGCGTAATTTGTTTTTTAAAGTAAGTCTCGTTTTGTATTTTATTCGGTCCTTTTGTAAATATTATTTGCCGTTGGAAATGGTTCACCGGTTTTTCGGCTAAACTTATTAAATTTGAGCTATCTTCTTCTGCGCTATGTTGAGTTGCTTCGCCAAAAAAATTCTGTTCTGTTTTTATCCTGGATAGAGCGTCCGCGACATAATTCTCCTTCCCTTTTATGTATCTTATGTCAAAGTCATACTCGGATAATCGTATTCTCCACCTAGTTAATTTAGCATTTGGCTCTTTTAATTTGTGCAGCCAACACAGTGGCTAATGGTCACTAGCTATATCGAAGTGTCTGCCAAGCAAAAAGTGTCTAAACGTTTTTGTGGCCCATACAATAGCTAAGAGTTCCTTTTCTATTGCGCTATAATTCAACTCGTGGTCATTCAACGTTCGGCTGATATAACTGACCGGGTGACCGTCTTGTGAGAGAACGGCTCCAAGAGCTACATTGCTGGCGTCAGTAGTCAATGTGAACTTTCGTTCAAAATTCGGAATTCTTAATATTGGATCGTTTGAGACAAGCAGTTTTAGCTTTTCGAAGGCTTCTATATATTCCTTGTTTTTGATATCAATTTTCGCCTCTTTCTTTAAGCATCTAGTTAGAGGTTTTACGATGTCAGCGAAATTAGGAATAAATTTTCGATAGTAGCCCGTGAGCCCTAAAAATGCTTTTATTTCTTTTGGTTTAGCTGGTAATGGATATTTAGTGATAGCTTGAATTTTTTCGGGTTTTGGTTTAATACCATCTTTCGTAATGACATGGCCTAAAAATGTGGTTTCTGATTTAAGAAACTCGCATTTGTGTAATTGTAATTTAAGGTTGGCTTGAGATAATTTTTCAAAAACTAATTGCAAAGACTGCAGATGTTCCTCTAGAGAAGTAGAGAAAACAATGATATTATCTAAGTATACGAGGCAATTTTTATTCAAAAGTGGGCGCAAAATATTATTCATACATCTTTGAAAAGTGGCAGGGGCGTTTTTAAGCCCAAATGGCATGCGAGTAAACTCGTAGTGGCCATGTTTTGTTGAAAATGCCGTTTTCGCGATGGATGCAGGGTCCATTTCAATCTGATGAAACCCTTTAGCCAGATCTATAGTTGTAAAATAATTACATCGGCCTAACTTGCCCAGGATTTCGTCCATATTGGGTATGGGAAATCTGTCATTGATCGTTATCTCGTTCAATTTTCTGTAATCAATGACAATTCTGAATTTTTTTTGCCCTGACGCGTCCCATTTTTTCGGGACCACCCAAATAGGACTGCAGTAGGGGGAGTTGCTCTCTCTTATGATACCCTGTTCTAACATGTCTTGTATCTGATTATCTACTTCAGTTTCGTAAGCTTGTGGGTAACTATATATTTTTGAGTAAATGGGAGAATTGTGCGTAGTATTTATTGTATGTTTTTCCAAATTAGTGAATGTCAGGTTATCGCCTTCATAGTATTGAATGTCAGTAAATTTCCGTAAAAGTTTATTCAGTCTATTTTTTTCTTCGTCGTTCAAGTGATTCAACCTAAACAAAGGCTCTTGGGAATTTTTTGTTTTGACTTGGAAGTGTTTCTCGTTAGGCGAATTGTTAGTGTTTATCAATTTGAATTTGTCGTTATACAATGTTACAGTATGATTCTTGTAGTTTATTTTGGCTTTCGCCTGAGTCAGCATTTTGCGTCCTATGAGCATGTCATAGTCGTTCGAAAATGCATGCAACAGAAACTGCTGAAACGCTGAAAAAAAATTTTTTGGCGGTAAGGTGACCGCTTCGGTGACAGACAAGGGACCGTTGCTAGTGTGGATTTGGCAATTTATTGTTTCTATGGGTAAGTTGAAAATATTGTGGGTAAGCATGTTAACAGTAGAGCCAGTGTCGATTAGGCACTTTAAGCCGTTGCCTTTGTATTTTATTTTTATGTATTGGTTTGATCCGAGGCTTGTAGCTGAAAATTTTCCGCTTGCTCGATCTCCAATTGCTTGAATTCATTTGAAATAACTTCTTCATCTGTTGGTTCGTTGGCGTCGGTTTCTGCATCGTTTTGTTGGTAATTGTTAGGGTATTCATTCGGATAGTATTCGGAGTAATAATAAGGTACAGTATAGTAGGGATATGGTAGTTGTTGGTTAGCTAATTCTTCTTGGTAACTAGATTCGTCGATACTCATTTTTGACTGTCCGCTGTCTGATGGTCTCTGCCTCTTAACCGGGTTATTCGTTACCGTTACCTACATAAATAGGTCCAAAACGGTTCTGGTCAAATGCGTTATGTCTGTTAAATTGTGGATTTGGTCTGGGTGTTTGCATCATAGGTGCACTATATTGTGGAGGACGATATTGGGGAAAAGAAATAGGGTTAGATCCGGATATTTGAGGTGGTATTTGGGTAGGTGGTCGGTAATAGGGTTGATAAATTGTATTATATAATGGTTGAAAAGGTGTAATTGGTTTGCCTTGATTATTTATTTGTTTATTATGTACATTATTCTGTGATTTATTTTGATTTGGGACTGATTTTGAATTATCTTTGTTTAGAGTTGGTGTTTCGTAAAGACCTTTTTCTTGCAATATATTTATAAGCGATTTTAAGCTTGGAGTATTACAGTTAATTATTCTAAGGTGAATGTGAGTGGGTAACTTTTGGATTAAATTTTCAATGCTTGTTTGGATTAATCTAGTGTACAAGGTTGTTTCTGATATATCGTTTTCTAATTCTAGTTTACTGGTTAATATTTGCCTTCTTTTTTCGGCTTCTTCCAAAAATTGACGAACATTACCTCGATATTGAGTGTTTCGAAACTCCTCCAGTAGTTGATGGTTTGGTACTTGCGGCTTGTAGTTCAGAATAAGTTGAGTCCTGAGTTCCGTCCAGCTGGTGAGGTTGGTAACACCCAGAGTGCGGATGACGTCACCACTGATGTTCCGTTCTATGTGTCCAAAGATGATAAGTTTTTGTCGTTCCTCTGTTGTTTGGTATAGCGCCAGAATGAAATCGATACGGCTTATGAACGTGTATAATGTATTTGGATCGCCTTGGAAATTCTCTACAGCATGTATTTGCCTTTCGACTTGAACCATGTTCGATTCAGAAAGTTGTATTGGTTCGGGTGCTGCTACTGCCATTGTATATTCGTTTTATAGCTGGTTCGAGTATGCGTCTTAGTTTATCGGCTGGTTTGCGTACTCGCTTTGTTGTCGGTTTTGTTAACTTAGTTTGTATGTTTTTATTCACTTAGTTTGTTACTTTTGTTAACTTAGTTTGTAGGTTATTATTCACTTAGTTTGTTACTTTTGTTAACTTAGTTTGTAGGTTATTATTCACTTAATTATTTGTTAATATGTTGCACTCAAGCTGTTTCGCTTATATTTGGAATAACCAATCGACTTGGAATTATTTTTCCAGCGAATTCTTAAGTGTCTGTGTATAGGTTTACGGTGTCGCGTTATTGAGGTTTCACTTTTTTAATAAAGCTTAACACGATGTTAACCGTCGCGGTTGCCTTAGCAAAGTTCTTTAGCGGATAGCAAAAAACAGTTACAGGAATTGATAATGGTAATTATCGCATCAAGTACAATAATTGATAAAGCTAGTTATCGCATCAAGATTTTTGTTAATTTTGCTATCCTACCGGCTGCGCCAATGAGATATTTACTATTTCACTTTGAGTCAAGGCTTATTTACAATCAATAGACTGTACTTTTAGCCGCTGGAATATTTCGAATAAAACAACAACGATTCAATTCCTGTCATTCTCGACTTTATTCGTTTGTGTTCAGCTTAAGACTAAATTTGAATACAAAATACAATGCTTGGGTTTATGCTTAATGTGCTGATTCTACAATTCTTAATGTGTGGAAATATGAGTAGTGTATGTGAATATGGTGTCTGTATTTGTGTATGGGTGAGTATGTAAATACGTCACTATATATATATATATATTAATCAAATATATATTTTATAGGCCAAATAATATATATTGTGTAATGTTGTAATATCAATTTGTTTAAAGAAATGAATAGACTGGCACATCCGTGCCCTTGTAGTCGTATCTTGAGAATGTTTTATTCATTGTTTGTTCTCTTTTGCTTAGCCTATGTACATATATGCTTATATCTAAAACAGCGTGGCTGCGCTGCCGGTTACGCCAGCAGCGGCGCGGCTGCCTATATGTATATGGCTTATAAGTATATATATATATATGTGTGTAGATATACATATATGAATGCAGAAAGGCATGCATATGTTGTATATGTACTTGACCACTTGAGCTGCAAAGTGCACGCTCAGCATTTCCCACGCGCTACGGTCGGCTTGTATATAAGCGGAGGATCGTATTACATATGCGCTGGTACGTTTGTATATTTGGCTGTGGTCTTTTGGGTATTTGTATTTGTTATCATTATGACAAAGTGTCACAATGTATTAACGGATTGTTATACCCTTTGATTTAGCATAATGGTAGGGTAGATATACTACAATATATATATATATATATATATATATATATATGTGTTAATGTTACTAACTAATGTAAAATTTATTTTTCATTCTATTTTTGACTATGCGTGTATGGCCACCATTTTAATTAACTGGCTGTATACATATTTTGACTGTGGGGTTAGAAGAGTATTTGCGTTTCGGCGCTAGAAAGTGGAGCTTATACTTTTCAAACATAGATATGTATAAATTTTTTTTTTTTTTAAATATTTGTGTGGCAAAAATGTATTGCATTTGGGCTCTGCAAAAAAAAAAAAAAAACTAACAATCGCAGGGCAATATGGTCTTTTTCTCTTTTTTCGTCCGTCCGTCCTTTATCGATTCGTCCGTTTGCCTGTCAGTCTATCCGTTCAAATGTTTATTAGTCTGTTCCTCTCTATCAACCTGAAATCAGAATAAGAGAAAATTTATCAAACCGGATGATACAAAAACAATACAAATTAACAGAAAAAACTAATAATAAAAAAAGTTGATCCTAGTCGTCAATCGCAGGCAGGTTTGAACCACTGGTCCACCATCACATCAGTATCAGGACAACGTACTGCATCTCATCTCACTGCACTACTGTCATCAAAGACTTTATATGGCAAATGGCAAATAAGTAAGCAACGAGCAATCTCGAGCATAAAGAAGAATGAAATCTGTGATTTCGACTGTGCATGCCGAGACTTGGCTCGTTTGAAACGAAGCAAAACGGAATATATTTTTAGAATCTTTACCCCGTTGACCGCCTGCCCGCATCATCAAACGTGAAAAGAAATCGACGAAATTTTTGCTTGTGATGCGCCTTCTGACACAAGTTATAATTTGGAATCACGGGGAAAAATAAAAAATCGAAAAATACAAGACGCAAGACAAAGCGAAAGCGAATTCTAATTAGCTTGGCTTTTAATTCAAAGGGGAAGATGTTCGATTGATAAAAGGTTGTTGATGGAAGTTGTTCTGAAGGCGCCAATTGTCATTCTGATTGCGGAGTGGCATATTGATTTGATTTTATTTGTTTGGGAATATAGAAATATGCCGAAGTTATTTTGGACAAAATTATGAGATTTACTACTGTAAGAATTGTTGTAGGGTTGCAATTGTATTTATTGTTGGATAGGCATTTGATAATTTTTTTTTTTTTTTTGATGGGGAAGAGGTAAGGAGGTAAGAGGTTTGTTTATTATAATGCCGAGAATTTTTAGGTACTGAAAATTTGTAGTATTGGCGTGGGTGGACGACAGTAAGGCTTCAACACTCCTTCTACAAATGTGGATGTGTATACATTTGGTTACGCTGAGTTTGGCTCCAGAATAGTCGCACCGGCGAACGATATCAGCTATTAGTAGGGGGTCGAGGGAAACAGAGTTGGTGCTGTAGTGATTTTTAATTCTTAGGTAGTCATCTGGGTAAGCGTAATAATTTAGGTTTCGATGGATGCGGATTAATCTATTGAGTTTATTATAGGCAATTAGGAAAAGTACGACGGATAGGGGGAGCCTTGGGAACCTTCTCTTGTGTTGAGGGTGGATGGAAGAAAAGTGGTTGTTAATGTAGACAGAGATTTTGCAATGGGTCATAAAGCATTTTTAGTTTATGATTTTAAGGTTAATTTTCAAAAGTTTAAGCTTATCGATTATCGAGTGGATGCCGATTTTGTAAAAAGCCTTACTAAACTCCAGCGAGACAAGGGAAACATGGTGCTTTGTGGAAACAGCCGATGATATCAGATAGTCTAATGAGAGTAGAGTATGTGATATCGATTTATCCTTTTGAAACCCAGTTTGCAATAAATTTGTTGTGAGAAACAAAGCACCACAGTCGATTTGCGATAATTCTGTCCCTGTTTTGGCGAAGCAGGATTTTAGAGAGATCCGTCTGCATGAGTTGAGGTTGGTTTTATCGGTGTTGCGTTTGAGGATTAGATTTAGCTAAGTTTGTAGTTTTGGGATATGAAGGTGTTGAATATATTGTTGTAGTGGGCAAGGAGTCTGGATTCAAAGGAGGGGTTAAGGTTTTTTATCATGGGATAAGAGAGCCTGTCAACTCCAGAAGTCTTTCCCTTCAACTGTGAAAAGGTACTCACCAGTTTGATAGGTCTGAAGGGCAGACGGGGGTAGGTTGCATGGGCTTGATGGGTTAGAAGAGCTGTATTTATTTGTTCTGAAGGCTTGGGAGAAGATGAAGTCGTCAGATTCAGAAGACAGGTTGGTGCAGAATTCTTCTGCTATTTGTTTGTTAAGTTTGTTGAATTGGGAAGAGATATACAGTGTACTGGACTGTACTCTTATCCCATGTTAAGTTTTAGGCCGCAGAAGGTGGGGATGTTCGACCAAAATTTATTGGTGGGAGTGTTTGGGCTAATTTCGGCCGTGAAGGATCACGGATTAGCTTTTTTGAAGCTTAAGATATTTTAGGTGTTAATATCAGGGACCGTAATCATTATAAGTTATATATTAAAAATTACATGGTAATGATTACATTTCAATTGTTTGCGTTTTTCCTTAATGATAATCATTAATTTTGAGTAATTGAATAAGACTTGGCCATAATGATTATTGTTGATCAAAAAAAACAAAATTCAAAAATAATAATTATCAATGATTTTTATTTTTTTCGCTCAATATAAAACTCAACAGTAATTTACGGCTTCTGTGTTAGATTTATCCCCAATATTCTTGCATATCCTTGTAAAGGGACCACAAAGCTACCCCCCAGAATTTTTTTATAATTTTTTTTTTTTATTTATTTTTATTTTTTTTTTATTTTTTTTTATTTTTATTTTTTATTTTTTTTCGGTTTTGGTGTCAGCTATCAATAAGAAATAAAAGATCAGGAAAGCTATTCACAGTCGTACCTGAAAGAGGATTACGAAGATCGCCTGCGCTTGACTACGGTCATGCATTATTTTTATTTATTTTTATACTCTGTTCCCAAATGGCAAAATAGTATATTGCGATTGCGAAATGTCCATCTGTCCGTCTGTCCGTATGAACCCAATTTTTTCCACACCCTTGATACATTATAGCAATTGCCGATCAAAAGCTGACACCAAATCCGAAAAAAAATAAAAAAAAAAAAAAAATAAAAATAAAAATAAATAAAAAAAAAAAAATTATAAAAAAATTCTGGGGGGTAGCTTTGTGGTCCCTTTACAAGGATAAACAAGAATATTGGGGATAAATCTAACACAGAAACCGTAAATTACTGTTGAGTTTTATATTTAGCGAAAAAAATAAAAATCATTGATAATCATTATTTTTGAATTTTATTTTTTTTGATCAACAATAATGATTATGTCCAAGTCTTATTCAATTACTCAAAATTAATGATTATTATTAAAGAAAAACGTCAAAAATGAGAAGTTTAAAAATCATAGCGGAAATGCAGAGAGTGTACAATAGTAAAGATTTTTTGTATAAACCACTTTTTTCTACGTCCATTATAAGTGGGTGATTTTTTTATTTAAAAAAAATAAAATAATCATTATTTACGGTCCCTGGTTAATATTGCTTCTTAGCCGACATTCAAGCTGAATTTGTAGTTGTTTGAAAGAGTTTAAATTTATTTACTCGACGTCTATTATTGTAGGCATTTGAGGTTTTGGGAATATGGAAGTTGGCGCTTAATCTAATTATTTTAGTTAGGTAAGCAGATTTTTTATTTAGATTATAGCTGACAAGGCGTTGGGAGTGCTGGAGATATGTTGAGATTGTGTAATTGGGCCAGTCTGCTGAGTTGAGGTTGAGTTTTGGGGGAGGTGAGCGGTCATAGGGATTAATGATTAATGGAAAGTGATCACTTCCATATCTGTAAGTTTTCCATGTTGACTGAAGAGCGATTTGTGGAGATGTAAATGTAAGGTCGATGTGAGTATATGTATTATGGGAAATGAAATGGGTGAGAGAGCCGTCGTTTAATAGTATAAGAGGAGAAATAAATTTATTGTTAGTATTTCCTTTGCGATTGTTGCTAGAAGAGCTGTGCCAGCTATTAAAGTCCCCTGTAATAAGTGTGGGTACTTAGGCTTTTAAATACCTTGCGGAGGTTTTGAATTGTGAAATTTTTGTTTGAACATTATTTTTGAGTGAATTTGGATGCCAACTGTGTCGCAATCTAGTTTTGTACATATTGGGTTGTATTGGATTGAATGGTGGATTAAGAGAGTTACTCCTCCAGATGATCCATTGGATGAATTCAGTCCGAGCATTTGAAAGTATACTTTTTTTTTTTGTGGTGGTTGTGATCGGCACCTTGCGATCTTACCCAACCATGTATCGGGTTTAATGACCCAGGATCTACATATTTACATTAATTGTGGGTAGATGTTAACTAAAGACTAATTTAACATAAGTGTGGGAGAGTAAAACAAAACACCAAAAAAATTATTATGTACATTTTTAGTGGATTCTCCTACTGGGGAGGTCCCTTGGGTAAATGCGCTTCAGTCTTCTGTTGCGGGGTCTTCTGGTAAGTCTGCTAGGATGGTTCGGTTAGGATGGTTCGCTAGCCTTTCGTTATAGCGACTAGAGTGCCGATTTATTTGGTCACCGATTGGAGTCAGGTGTAGATCTCGCTCGATGACTTTATTCTTTACATACCAAGGCATACCAGAGATAAGTCTGGCGGCTTTAGATTGTATTATGCGCACACGGTTAATTTGGGACTTAGAGGCAGTACCCCAAAATTGAATACCATAAGTCCAAGTTGGCTCAACTATTGCCTTGAATATGTGCCGTTTTGTCCGTATTTGGAGCTTGCTGTTGGGGCGTAGCAGCCAGTTTAATTTTTGAAACTTCTACTTAGCTTTAATAGTGATGCTATGGATATGCTGCGTCCAGTTGAGCCGTCGGTCAAGTAGCATGCCAAGATAGCGGTGGGAATTTTGCTGCACAATCAGCTCACCGTCAAAGAAGACGCCGGGGTTGTTTTTTCGCCTCAATGTAAAACAGACGTTGCTGGACTTGGCAGGGTTTATCCTAATGTTCCAGCGTTAGGACCAATTTTCAACTTCTGCAAGATATTCCTGGACGTAATCTGCTGCCACATACTCACAGGAGCTAGAAGCAACAACTGCGGTGTCATCTGCGTAGGTTGGAATCATCTTTCTATCGCCGTTATTTGTGAGTGCCCGGTTGGGCGAAGGGAGATCAGCTGTGAAGAGGGTGTATAAAACAGGTCCAAGTACACTGCCTTGAGGGACTCCTGCAGAAACATCTTGTAATTCGGAGAATTCACCTTAGACATCCACAAAGAAGGTGCGTTGGTCTAGAAATTACTCGAGAATGGTGTAGTATGGAGCAGACAGAAGAAGTTTGAGCTTGTTTTTAGGCCGTTATGCCAAACCCTGTCAAAGGCTTGCTGAACATCTAAAAAGACAGCTACGCAGAATCGCTTCTCCTCAAAAGTTTTAAGAATGTGTTCTACAATGCAGTGAACCTGCTCCGGACATCCATGTTGTCTCCTAAAGCCAAATTGGTGCGCCGGCAACACGTTTTCGGTCTCATCCAGACCAAGCAATCGGTCTAGGAGAATTCGCTCAAATATTTTTGAGATTACCGGTAAGAGACTGATCGGTCTATATGAGTTTGCTTCGTTTGCGTTCTTTCCAGGTTTAAGTATCATCGAGATCTTTGCACGCTTCCACTGCTTTGGAAAGTGTCCGATTCGAAGAATGCCGTCAAAGATGTCTGCAATCGCGACGATGCCATGGTGAGGTAGAGCTTTTAGGGTAGTAGTATCAATGTGGTCAAATCCCGGCGATTTTTTCACGCGCATACTCTTGATACAAATCTTGATTTCGTCGGTAGTTACCTCGCGAATGGGAAGTGCCATTTGTAGGGGTGCTTCCAGAAAGTTCTGCACCATTGCACACTGCATCACGCTAGCTGTCTCGTATGGAGTGAATTGCTTTTTGAGGTGTTCAGTAAATACTTGGGCTCTGTCGCTGTCGTTTCTTGCCCAGAGTCCGTTGGCGTCCCTTATTGGCATTGAAGTGGAAGGTTGTCGTTTTATATTTCTAGTGAGCTTCCACACTGAAAATTGGGCAGCGTTTCCGGGCTCTGCTCTGGCAAGCATTTCGTCAAAATTTTCGCCTTGCGTTTTGCTTAGGATCGTTCTCAATGCATTGCTCGCGCGGTTGAAAAGTGCCTTGTAGGATCTCGAGTCCTGACGTATTTTCTACGTAGCGCCCGTTTACGGGAAAGCAGCGATCTGGCTTCTGAGCTTAATATTAGAGGTGCTACAGTGCTGTGGATGAGATTGTTGGCGGTGAATAGACGTGCTGGGGGCGCTGCTAGTGCAGCTGCGTCATGTATACAGCGAGTTATGGCTTCCGTTGCATCATCTATGTCCTCTGGATTTAATAAGTCTGTTCTCAGTTGACAGTTGCGCCCTAAATGTGTCTGAAATAGATAAATATTTGCACCCCTGTGCAAAAGTTTTAATACACGGGGGTGTAGTTGAGGCGAATCAAATAATTCGATAAGAAGTGGTAGATGGTCGGAAGACAGATCATAGAGCGTCTTAATCTTGATGTTAGAATGGCTGATTCCTTTGTATGTTGCAAAATCGATTGCTGATGCTGCCTTTCTGAGGTCTGCAGGATAGTGAGTTGCCTCACCTGTGAATAAGAGATTGACCTGTTAAGAAGACATGGCATTGTGGAGTGAAAAACCTCTGTCGCAAGCTCTGTCGTTGCCCCACCAACTGTGTTTGGCATTCCAGTCGCCAGCAACTATAATGATCTACCAAATTGGTTGAAGAACCATCGAAAATTTGATTCGGAGAGCTTAAGCGCAGGTGGGCAATATACGGCAGCTATTGTAAGATCTCCCCTTGGCGTATCAAGACTGATTAGCGCCGCTTGAGCGTAGTCCAGTGTAATAGCATCGAGGGGATTGTGTTTGATGTTGCTTTTGATGAGAACGGCTGCCCCTCCTCTGGGGACAGTAACCTGGTATTCTGAAAGTATTATTTCTTGAGCAGAAATGCGTTTCGTTAAAAATATCAGTATTTTTCAGCTCGACGAACGCTTTAATCTCTAGCGCCTTATTGCCTAAACTGCAGGCGTTCCAGGATACCAGTTTAAGGGGATTCATTTTTGAGAGCGAGTTGAGTTGGGACGTACATGGAATTCCATAAATTCCCTGGACATCTTTTCAATTCTCTCCATGAATCTTCTATTCATCTCGTCAAATTTGTCCATTAATTGCTTGATGGTATCGCTTAATATTATGATTACTATTTCAAAAGCAGTAGATTCGAAGAAAGTGGTGCCTTACGGCAGGGAGTGAAGCGGCTGTGGTAACCGTTGTTGTTGTAGCGGTGGTTGCTGGATGAGCAGCTGTCAGTCTGTATGTTGACGCGAACGTGTCGAGCGGGAGCGTTGTCGCTCTTGAGGTTGTGAGTTGTTGCTGGCTTCAACCGGACGGCCTCTTCTGGCCATATCAGCATATTATTGTTGCAGGTTATTGGGGTCGCCCGTGACCGCCAGTGCCACGCTGGAAGGTATGGGTGGAGTTACCAGTATTGATCTTAATCGCTGGTGGGACCTGTTGACGTCTAGACAGAAGGCGTTGGTATACAGTGCATTTCTTGCGATTTGCAGGATGGTCGTTTCCACAATGGATACATATGTCTGCTTCATTTGGAGTGGGACATTCCACAGTAGGGTGATTGCCAGTACAGTGTCCGCACACGTATCTATAATTGCAATAGGTTGTAGTGTGTCCAAAAGCTTGGCAGCGGCTGCATTGAACGGGAGTGTTTGGATTGCGCGCAGGCTCTGGCGTCACGCCAAGACGACAAAGGTTTCTTATGGCATAGACATCCTTATTGTTAGCTACTTTTGCAATGTCGATAAAGAAAATTATCATTTTCTTACTGGCATCAGTTTTGTCTGTAGGCTGGTAAATATTTACGACAGTGTGGTTTTGGCGTCATTGTGCGCAGTATTAACAGGCAGATTTTTTATGACAAATCTGAACGGCTTGTCTTCCCGCAGCTGGTGATGTTGAAAAAAAATAGTGTTTTTTTCTAAAAGCATTTTGGCCGTTTTGCAATACGACTCTGAGTCAGAACATTGGATGAACAAATCGCCCTTCAGTTTAACTTGGCTGTGTAGTGCTGATTGCCTACCGCTTCAATCATTTCTTTCCATAAAGCAGGAAGACCATCGTCGGCGCCAGGGATTATTATTCTTGGGGGACGGCGACCAGTTTTACAGTGTCCTTTTTGAAAAGAATATTGTTTTTGGATGCAGTAGGTAAGAATATTGTTTTTGGATGCAGTAGGTATGGTATAATCTTTTGGGTTGTCCTGATCCATTTCAACATCGTCTATACTGAGTGATTCCCAGTAATTCGTACTTGTGGGCTTGGGGGAGGAGTTGTTAAGATGATCCCCTGCAGTTGCATGATCAGTTGATCCGCTTGGAGCCAGGAGTGGGTGAGCTTTGTTGTCTTGCCCTCTTGCCATTTTTTACGGTTGGAGGTTTCTTTAACGGTACTTTTTGCCAAGCAGGGCTCCGTCCTGGTTGCTTGAATGGATGGGAACTGCTTGCTTGAGCAGCTGCGAAGCTACGTTCATTTGGTAAGTCGTCTGCAGTATATGACTGAATTTGCAAAGTATGGTTTAGTAAAGGAGCAGGTGTTATACTTGCGGTGTTTGAGTAGGCCCCTGCTGTAGCAGCAGTCGCTTGTTGTGGTATGCTGGGTGGGCAGACGGGAGTGTCTGCTTTGGTATTGCTGGTATTAGTTGTCTTCCGTATGTTAATAGTCGGAGTTGTGGTTGGGAGTGGAGGCCATTATACAGAGTTGCGGACATTTTCACGCAGCATGTTCAGCTCGCCTGAGCTAGTGGAGCTAGTTTCTACGTCAGTGTCGTGGAGTGTATCGTCATTAGATCTGCTCATATTACCAGATTATTTATTTAGTGTAAGAACGTCAAACCAAACTTTGTGTGTTCTGACAGCTCCCAGAACACACTGTACAGCACTGCGTTAACACTGTATGAAAACTAACAATTAACGCTAAGTGTTTTCTTAGGGATACAATGTAAAATATCTCTGGGTTTCGATGTGGTGCCTAGCATATGTAAGGACTTGTCTCTATGTGCGGCTTCGCGCTTGTTAGATAACACTGCCTGCGGTCGGCCAGTGGACGCGAACAAACTGATGGAATTATGCACAATCACAGATTTTTATTGTTTATGAACTGTCACCGTGCCTTTGGCACTGTAAATGTTGATGTGCCACCAGTGGTGGCAATGTCTAATCACGAATTATGGCTTGTATTTTAAATTTAAGAAAAATTTTTTTATTATTTTTTTTTTTTCAGCTGGAACACACAAAACCAGGGACTGTAATCATTATAAGTTATATATTAAAAATTACATGGTAATCATTACATTTCAATTGTTTGCGTTTTTCCTTAATGATAATCATTAATTTTGAGTAATTGAATAAGACTTGGCCATAATGATTATTGTTGATCAAAAAAAACAAAATTCAAAAATAATAATTATCAATGATTTTTATTTTTTTCGCTCAATATAAAACTCAACAGTAATTTACGGCTTCTGTGTTAGATTTATCCCCAATATTCTTGCATATCCTTGTAAAGGGACCACAAAGCTACCCCCCAGAATTTTTTATAATTTTTTTTTTTATTTATTTTTATTTTTTTTTTATTATTTTTTTTATTTTTATTTTTTATTTTTTTTCGGTTTTGGTGTCAGCTTTCGATCGGCAATTGCTATAATGTATCAATAAGAAATAAAAGATCAGGAAAGCTATTCACAGTCGTACCTGAAAGAGGATTACGAAGATCGCCTGCGCTTGACTACGGTCATGCATTATTTTTATTTATTTTTATACTCTGTTCCCAAATGGCAAAATAGTATATTGCGATTGCGAAATGTCCATCTGTCCGTATGAACCCAATTTTTTCCACACCCTTGATACATTATAGCAATTGCCGATCAAAAGCTGACACCAAATCCGAAAAAAAATAAATAAAAAAAAAATAATTAAAAAAAAATAAAAATAAATAAAAAAAAAAAATTATAAAAAAATTCTGGGGGGTAGCTTTGTGGTCCCTTTACAAGGATAAACAAGAATATTGGGGATAAATCGAACACAGAAACCGTAAATTACTGTTGAGTTTTATATTTAGCGAAAAAAATAAAAATCATTGATAATCATTATTTTTGAATTTTATTTTTTTTGATCAACAATAATGATTATGTCCAAGTCTTATTCAATTACTCAAAATTAATGATTATTATTAAAGAAAAACGTCAAAAATGAGAAGTTTAAAAATCATAGCGGAAATGCAGAGAGTGTACAATAGTAAAGATTTTTTGTATAAACCACTTTTTTCTACGTCCATTATAAGTGGGTGATTTTTTTATTTAAAAAAAATAAAATAATCATTATTTACGGTCCCTGCACAAAACACGTCCGAACCGATTGAGTGTTATCGCACGAAAGCCCTGAAAGTATACAGGAATGGGAACTTTAGTTTGGGGTTGGATGTGGGTTTCTTGATTACTTTTGGGGAATGTTGTTAAAATTTGTAATTGCAAATCCATTGTGTAATTTTAATTTAATTTTTAAGAGTTATGAATAGGATAGTTATGGTTGGTTATCAAATATTATCAATTACAAATTTACTATAATATATAGTGGGGGTGTGCGGTATGTCGGCAAACCATACCCCTAGCCCTCATGAATATAGAGTATATGTCTGGGGTGCACGGAAGTTTCGTTAAAGTCTCCATACGTAAATATGCGAATATGAGTTTAGTTTGATGTCGCCTAATAAAGGGAGAGTGAATGAATAGGAGGATGAAAGGCGTTGGCGATCGCTGAAGATGACTGCAGCTTCTTTAATTATTTTTTCCTTCAGTGTTTGCGATTATCTTTTTATTTTTTATGTAGGATGGGCAGCTGCTATCAAAAGAGCTGTGTTGGTAATTAGTAACACCGTTTTCTTTGCAGCTTATGTATGTGTTTAGGTTTAGACAGGGCTCGCAGGCAAGGCTTGCATTTATTTGTTGGGTGGACAAATCTACCACAGTTTTTGCAGTTCATGGGCTGTGGTATGATGAACGAACACTCATTTTTTTGTAGCCAATTGCTAGCGATTCTGGGATGTTTTGTGAGGAAAACGTGATGATTATAGGTAGAGCTCGGAATTTTGCATCTTTCGTATTTTTCATCAGATTGGTACTAAAATTTGTATGCAGACGTCTTATCCTTTAAATATAACAAATCTAAATGCATATCGAAAATATGCAAAAAATTTGCAAAATATATGCAAAAAAATATGCAAAAAGTATGCAAAATATATGCAATCGAATTTCATCTAAAAATTGAATTCCTCTCGTTAATTATTAAAGGGCGAGCTATTATTTTTCTACACTCAGAGAAATATATTCTGTACTTACCAAGTACAAACGGCGTCCAAATCCGACCAAGCTCGAAAAGCCTTATTATGAGTACAGAGTTCTTATATTAAGAACAATTTTTTTAAGTTCGAAATTCTCAAAATAAGAACTTTCGAAATATATGAAGAACACTTTGTTGATTTAAAAAAACATATGTATATATTTTATTTAAGTATCAAACGCGGTTGATTTTAGAATGTTTAATATTAATCGTATCGTCAAAAGTCATATGTGTATGCATGTGCGAGTATATGAAAGATAATACCACCACATGCAAATGAAATCCCGAGTGGCGTTACCATATTTAGAATTTATTGCTATGGTCATAGTTAAAGAGTTAAGAAGATTAAACTTAAAAAAAATGTCTACCATATCTTATCTATTTAGCAATTTATTTGTTTTTAGTTTAAGAAAGAAAAAATATCCACCCAAAATTTCCTAAGTAGGATTTGAACTCAGGACCGCCGCGCAGGTGCTTCGGCGAACCGCAACTTAGTCAACTCAGCCAGCCTACGATTCAGTCAACGAATCCCGATCATACTGGATTTAAGAATTCTGAAGGACGAATAATTGCTCAAGAAGATTCCCATTTTGTTTTATCTATGGTTATAATTCCCAAATAGTTAAAACATTTGTTTGATGAATTGGCTGTATATCACATAAGACTATATCAATGTTTATCAATGATAAAGTGTAGTGAAATGTCAAAACTCAACAAATATAAGAAAAATTTAATGGGAAAATGGCTTAACAGCTTTCCCGAAAAGTTCTTTGAAATTGATGGAAGCAATATAATTTGTACGACTTGTGTCAAAAAGGTGAAATTTTATTATTCACACCAAGCCTGATTGTTATGTGGGAACCCTAGACCCAAGAGAGCAACCAAGAGCAACACGTAGTTGTCGCCATTATTGGCTCTCTCCACCATTTTTATTGTAAGGTGAATATATCTCGCCGACATGGAGAGATCGCAACACTCTCGGCTGCAAGATCTCGTTTCACGCACATCAAAGTAATGTCAAATATATTAAAAAAAAGTTGTTAATTAAGCCAAGACCGTTCCATAAAATAATAATAATAAGCAACACATTGTCAACAAACATAATAAACATAAACTTTGTTCAAAGACTAAATCTTTAGAACTCACAAATGGGGGCTCAACCGGGTTCGGTCTAAATTACAACCAAGTTAAGTAAAAGACTTTAAAAATCAACGATGTGAAAATTGAGTACAAATGTTTAAAATTGTGTACAAATGATTGAAAAACTGTGTACAAATTGTTAAAAACCAACGTGCAATGTCGAAAAGCACAGGCAGCAGTGAGAGTGTGAGCGAGATAGAGACTGACGCTACAAAATTCATTGGAATTTAACAATTCTGAGAAACGTTTCTTGTGTGTGTGTGTGAGTGAAACATAGCTGAAAAGCAACGGACAAGACGCAAAGAAAAGAAACAAGTGGATAAATCAGATCATTTCGAATCAAGAACAGCCGTTTAAAACTGTTACGCAGGCGGAAGAGCTGGTGCGTTAGATAGAAAAGCTGGTAATCTATGCGGTACGCAGGCGGAAGAGCTGGTGCGTAGAATAGAAAAGCTTGTAATCTATGCGGTACGCAGGCAAGTTGGCTGGTGTGTAGGATAGAGCAAGACGGCGATAGGTGTAAAACGGTTATGCAGGCGGAAGTGCTGGTGCGTGCATCGAAAATCGAGAGCGTGCCTTTGTGTGTCGGTCTGTGTTGACTAAGCGCGGATATTTTGGTGGCGAGTTGCAGCTGCGCTGCTAACTTGGAAAACAACAGGCGTGTGTTGGTGTCGGCAAGAACAGAATATGCGCGTAAAAAGAAGGGCGTTGTTACGAGCCGTAACACGAAGAACGATCAGCTGACTGGAGTAATACGTTAAGTTATCATAGCCTTAACTTTTATTTAACCTAATACGTTAAGGTCAACATTTGTTCTAACAGAATTAACAAATATCGGCCGGGCGCTGTTAATTAACATTAGTTGAGCTTATACGTTGAAATTACATAATATAGTTTAAATATCGCTTTGTAAAATGGAACGAAACGATATCTTGTGCCTTCGTGTTGACGAGCTGAGGGCTTAGTTGGCAGAGTTGCAGCTAGGTGTTACTGGGCGCAAGAGCGAATTGCAAGAAAGATTATTAATTCATTATGGCCATGAAAATGAGGATGAAGATTTAGATAATGATTCCATTCACACAGCCCTAGTAACGCAAAGTCCTGAGCCAGTACGATCGTGGTTCACACTAAAAGATGTAGAAGGCAGCGTTTCTAAGTTTAATGGGTCAAATTCGATTGGTATCGAACAATGGGTTAGCGAATTAGAAGAGTGCGCCATTACGGTACAGTGGACCGATTTGCAGTTATTCATTTATGAAAAGCAATTACTCGAAGGTGTCGCTAAATCATATATACTTCGCCAGAGAGGTATTAGTGGTTGGCTTTCGATGGAAAATGCATTAATAGAAGAGTTTAACGTTAAACCATCGTTTGCAGACATTCACAAACAGTTGTGCAAACGTCAGAAGATAAAAGGCGAGACCCTAAAAGAATATTTATACGCCTTAATGGAAATTGGAAAGCCCATAGATATCGACGAAGTAAGTACCTGATTCTAAGTCTAATAAAATGCTGTTGCATCAAGCCAAGACAGTCCAAGCAGCTTAAAGTTCTAATTGAGACATATCTGAAAGGTCGTGGTTCATCCGAGTCGTCAAACAAGTATGCATCGATAGCCGATAAGGGAGAGCCTATCATGGGTAAAGATTCCAAAATTGCTAAAGTGCTAAAATGTTTTAAATGTGGTGACGATTCACACATGATGAGAGACTGTAGTAAAAATTATTTTTCTTGTTTTAAATACGGTAATCCTGGACACCGTTCAGCGCAGTGTAAGGTTGAACGCTAGTTTAAAGTTGAAAAACGTAGTTTGTGGCGCAGTGATTTGCAAAGGTCTTGGTGATACCGGAGCGGACCTGTGTCTCATGCGTAGGTGTGTTTTTCTAAAATTAGGCATCCAACAGTTAACCGGTTATGCTAAGTGTCTGACTGGCATAGGTGATAGTCAGGTGCTGACCTTTGGAAGCTTTGTAATTTCGGTCAAGATTGATGACATACCAATGAAAGTTGAGTTTCATATGGTACTGAAAGAGGACATGGCGCTTGAAGTAATTCTTGGCAGGACAATTTTAAATCATGTCGATATGTAGGTGACCAAAGCTGGTAGTGTGTTAGTGCGTAGAGCCGAAGACCAAAGGAAAGTGGCTTGCGTAGATAACGACACGGTTAGTGCTAGAAATGGTTTTTGTTTCGAACTTCTGAATGAGTTTACAAGCATGTGTATGTTAAGTATTGAACAGAGTGTGCTGGTCGGCCAGTATAATTTTCCACATTACGTGCTTACGTGCTAGTACGTGCTTACAAGCCTATAAGAAATCCTAGTGCTCCAATTGAAATTAAAATCCTGTTAACAGACGAATTGCCAGTGTATCAAAATCCGAGACGTATTGCAGTGTGCGATCATAAAATTGTTGATGAACAGGTAGAAGAATGGCTTGCACATAAAATTATCAGGCCAAGCACGTCGGAGTACGCTTCGCCAGTTGCTTTAGTGGCTAAGAAAAATGGCAAGAAGCGTCTGTGCTGCGATTATCGAAAATTGAACGAAAAGATTGTCCGTGAAAATTTTCCAATGCCGCAAATGGATGCCAGATGGAAACTGAGATTATTCAAGTTGCACATAAGCAAGGTCACTTTTCCGCCAAGAAAACTCAAGGTCTTGTTGAGAAAAGTTATTACATTCCGAGGTTGATAGAGAAAGAAGCCCGTGTAGTTGAAAGCTGTGTTGAATGTATAATCGTGAATGCGAAAGCTGGAAAGAGAGAAGGATTTCTGACGCCAATTGATAAGGGAGATAAGCCTTTGTGCAGTTATCATGTAGATCACGTAGGGCCAATGGAGTTAACCAGCTAACGTTATAATCACGTTTTAGTTGTTGTCGATAGTTTCTCGAAATTTGTGTGGTTAAATCCAACTCGCAGTACCGGAACAGATGAAGCTGTGAATTGTTTAGAAAGGCAAGCTGCTGTGTTTTACAATCCAGTTCAGATAGTTTCTGACAGGGGTACTGCCTTCACATCAAATGTTTTCGAGGAATATTGTAAAATTCAGGGTGTTGTACATTTACTAATAGCAACTGGAGTACCGCGTAAAAATGGCCAAGTGGAGAGAATGCATAAGATTGTAGTGCCTATGCTTTCTAAATTAAGCCATGAGACTCCGGGATCTTGGTATAAGCATTTAGGAAGAGTACAGCAAATCATTAATCATACTGCACCGAGAAGCACTAAAGTATCTCCTTTCAAGATTCTGACAGGTCTTGAAATGCGAATACCAGGCGACCTGGAATTAAATAAATTAGTCAAAGATTTTTTGATAGACGAGTTGAATGATGAACGAAAGATAGTACGCGAACAAGCTTGTGAGAATATACAAAAGCTACAGGAAGAATATAAGAGAGAATATGATTTAAAGAGCAGCATAAAGTAAACGACTTGGTAGCTATCAAGCGCACACAATATGGAACAGGCTTAAAATTGAAAGGAAAACTTTTAGGACCATACAAGGTGGTGAAGATATGCAAGCATGGCAGGTATGAAGTCGAGAAGGTTGGAGATGGGGAAGGGCCTTATAAAACTTCAACAGTTTCAGAATTTATGAAAATGTGGGATTCCTTCGGGGCGAAGGACACGTCAGGACGGCCGAATGTGGGAACCCTAGACCCAAGAGAGCAGCCAAGAGCAACACGCAGTTGTCGCCATTATTAGCTCTTTCCACCATTTTCATTGTATGGTGAATATATCTCGCCGACATGGGGAGATCGCAACTCACTCGACTGCAAGATCTCGTTTCACGCACATCAAAGAAAAGTCAAATATATTAAAAAAACGTTGTTAATTAAGCCAAGACCGTTCCATAAAATAATAATAATAAGCAAAACAATGTCAACAAACAAAACTATAATATAATAAACATAAACTTTGTTCAAAGACTAAATCTTTAGAACTCACAGTTATATTAAAAGTACGTTCTAATGTTCGTAATATTTTAGATTCCTTGCGAAAGGAAATTTCAATTGCAGCAGTATATTTCTATTTCACTTCACAGAAGGTCAAGTGCATCCAATAACAACAACGACGAAAACGCGCATACTTCTGGCAACCTGTCCAGTAGCATTTCCGATAATTCAGGAAATTAATTTAAAATGGATTTATGTACAGAATTGGTTGCGGGAAATATACCATGGAATGTGCTAAGCAATTCTACATTTAATAACTTTTTAAGGAAAAATACATGTAAAATTATTCCGGATGAAAGTACTCTCAGAAAGAACTACTTGGATAAATACTACAAAAAATCAATCCAAAAAATTCGCGACAGTATCAACTACGAAACCGTTTGGATATCACTGGACGAAACAACGGATAAACAAGAGCGATATGTTGCGAATATGATTGTAGGAACATTAAGCGAAAATGATTCTTCATGCTCATTTTTATTGTGGTGCAAACAGTAAGAAGTAAATAATGCAACTGTTTCTCGATTTGTGAACGACAGCATTCGTATATTATGGCCACAAAGGAATGAGTCAAAAGTTTTGTTGCTTTTAACGGATGCTGCGGTATATATGCTTAAAGCTGGTAAAAATTTAAAAGTTTTTTACCCAAATCATACACATAACTTGTTTGACAGACGGTTTAAATTTAATAGCTGAAAAATTAAGAACATTGTTTCCAGTCGCTAACTCGTTCATAGCATGTGTAAAAAAATTTTTCATAAAAGCTCCGCTCAGAGCACGCTACAACCAAATACTAAATAAGGAGTTACCACCAGAACCGATCATAACCAGATGGGGTACATGGTTGAAGGTGGCGTCATTTTATGCAGATAACATGGAGGGAATAACAGAGGTACATTTGTCAAAAAAGTGGGTCATAAGTCAATCCGATAACATATTATTTTTGGAATATTATGCAATTACTTTAGTTTGGTAGAAATATTGAAACATTCTTGAAACATTGAACCCAGATGATGCTGAATGTATAAAGCAGGCAAAAGAGCTTATAAAAAGTCCCCAACTACATCGGGATTATATATATATATAATCGAATTTCGGGAGAGTCGCCGAAATAATAATATCCTTGGAAGCGAAGGGTCTCCCATTGGCAAAGTCAATGGAGTTATTAAAGAAAGCTGAAAATATTGTTCAGTACACAAATCACCACTTTGGAATGGAGTTGAAAGAAAAATTTAAAGACATTTTGAAAATAAATCCTGATTTTAATATAATTTCAAAAATTAATAATATTTTAAGTCTCAGTGCCGAAGATTTGTCTGGACTTAAGCCCGTTACAAATGAAAATATAATTAAATATAAATTTGCTCCAATTACTTCTTGTGATGTTGAAAGAAGCTTTTCCGCCTACAAAATGGTTTTTGGAGAAAAACGTCAAAGCCTCTTAATTAATAATTTAGAGAAAATTATGGTAATATACTTAAATAATAATTATATTGAATAATTTTTAATCCTATAAAATAAAACTTTAATATGTACACGACCTCCTGAATCGCTTTTATATTATTTCTTGATTTGTTTAACATAGGAAATTTTTGGATATTTTGCATATATTTTTCGAAAACGATATGCATATTTTAAATTTTTTTTGCATATTTGCATGTTTTGCATATGCATAACATATGCAAAAAATATGCAAAAAATATGCAAAATATGCAAAAAAAATTTAAAATATGCATATCGTTTTCGACTCTATTTTCAATGAAACGAATTTTTGTGTTATCAGAATTTACCTATCTCAATTCTTCAAAAATATGCAAAAATGCAAAATCCGAGGTCAATTATAAGTCCACTTTGAGTTAGACTATTGGTTTGGCCGTCTTTTTTTTATGATTTTTTTGCCATCTATTACATTTTGCAAATTACCCTTAGTGTAGTCTCTTCTTCTTAGACGTCTCTGAGGCTGTTACAGCAAATAATAATTAAATAAATAAATAACGCCTTTTGAGAAGTTGCCAGTTTTGTGCTCGCTGACTTCGACTTTGATAGTGTTAAAGAATGATGTGAGGGTGATAAGTTTAGTTACTTGGATAAGGTTGAGTGTTTCCACTTCGATATATCCATTGTGGTAGATACTAGACATCTGCATGAATGCATCCAAAAGGGCAATTGAATCATTCATTCTAAAAACGTGTACACCTTTTTCCTGCACAGTTTTTAATGGGTGTGAGTGAATGTTGTACAAATTGTCTGTATTGACAGCTAGTCTTCTCACTCACTCTAATGTTGTACAGTAGTTAATGAGTACACTAAAATTGGTGTGCAGTTTTTTTACTGTACACTATATTGGTGTGCAGTTCACTTACTGTACAGTGAGTTGTTATTATTTGCTTATTATAAGCAAAAGTTAATGAAAGCAGGAGGCATAAAAAAATCAGAAAGTCATATGCAAGAAAAAGATAGCCAATATAGTTTTCATTATTACAATTTTTTTTCAAAAAACGACTCATTATATAAATCGACAATATTTGAGTGCAAGAACATTATCTTATTCACCATATCATCTTTGGTTGCAATTTTACAGCGTTTATGATTAATTAAGTTTTTAGCAACCGAGAAGGCTCTTTCAGATGCTGCACTGCTCGCTGGAACGGCTAATAATTTATAAGCAACCTTAAAAAGTAGGGGAAATTGTCTGCGCTATATGGAATATTTACATTTTCATATGTACGAATTTCATTGCTTATAATTGATTGGATACTATTATTCGTACGTAATCGTAATCTATTTCTTGGTTGGGTGGAATAATGTTATCAATTTCTTCAGTTTGGGTTTTTAGGTGAATATCTACCATATTTTGACCTGACTTCTTAAAATATTTTACAAGTTTGCTGCAGCGATTCACCGTCTTCTCCAATTCTGTCACCACATCCACAACTTTACCAATAACATTGTAAATTAAATGATTTACACAGTTCAAAGTGTTTAGTCCGCTTCATGCAGCCTTCATGTTAGCGCCTCGGTCGGTGACTATTATTGGTTCATCCATATGTAAATCACATCCAAATTTCCGTAAAATGTTTTCAATTTTGTTTTTAATTCTGTCACCTAAAAAAAATTGGTTTAACAAATTTATTTCCGAATAATCAATAAAACTTCATAATTCTTACCGGTACAGGATCCTCCTTCCATTGATTTTACTGCAAGCAGGCGGTTGTTAAGGGTTCCTTCTGCGACATAATGAATCGTCAACGATATATATGAAACTTTGTAGAAGTCGTCTGTCCATATATCCGACGTTATGCTGTATCCAAATTTCGTACGATCCACTATTTATTTTTTTTATTTCATTAAAATGAAATTCGTAGAGAGCTCAGATGTTCCGTGAGTTGGTTGTGGGATGTGGTAATAACGAGAAAACATTAACATTTTCCTCGAACTTGCCACCAACAGATATAAAAAACTGGGCCAGGTTTTTTAGTCTTAGTCCTGGATCGCCCATTCTTTACTGTCCATGCACATGTAATGCACAACTTTTTTAATTCAACATCTACAGCAACTTTAGGATGGTTGCGCTTACGACTATTTGCCATTACGTAGCATTTGTGCTTTACTAAATTCGATGTGCTTTTCTCAAATTTATACATATTTTTGCCTGTATTCCACACCACTACATAAGGGTTTTCTATGCCGGTTTCATCGACTATTCAAGAAAAAGTGTCCCAAACTTTGCTTCGACCTCGTTTAGAAGATGGCTTAGGTTCATTAGCTAATAATTTTAATTTGATATTAGCTGCGTATTGTTTAAAATGTGTCCCCGCATTTGAACTGTCCAACGATGAATACTGGTTTAATATTTACAACATTTATAAAATACTTGGATCAAATTAAAGGCGATATATACATACATACATACATACAAACACAGTTGTGCGTGAGACTTTGCGACTGTACATATACATAACCTTGCAAAAGACAATTACAAAGACGAAACGAACACAAATATTTAATAAGAAATTTATAATATTGTTTTAACAAAACTTACACTTTCAGTCGCATTTATGGCGTTTGCGTCATTTTCTTTAGCAGCCATGACCACGTTGTGCACAATATTAAACTCATCTGCACAGTTGAATGAGAACACACATTCGATGTACCAATAATTGTGTATTGTGTACAACGTGTAAAAAAGAGATTATTACTGACAGTTACTCTAACTGAGTACAGTAAAAATGTTGTACTCGATTCTTCTAACTACTTGAATATACTGCACAGCAAAGAATAAGTACAGTATTTTTAAGTACACTTTACTACTGTACAGTACTATGGTGTTGGAAATAAATGCATTCATGCAGACCTTTAGTAGATACGTTTCACTGCTTTGACCTTTCCAGAACAGATGTTGTCAATAACTTTTTCCACCAAGAAGGAACTAACCTGGTTGAGCCCTTCTTTACTGTCAGTTCTAGTGATGACGTGGACTTTGGGACCATTCGTGTAATGTTTAGATAGATTTGACTTGTCTGTATTAGAATTCAAAATTTTTTTGATGCAGAATTGTCTAATGTGTGACCATTAGTGTGCACGCTAAATTAGGTGACTCTACATGTAAAGGTGTGGGAGATATAGATTTTGCTCATTTGTGGGGAAGGAGGTGGAGGGTCACAAATTTGTTGATGCAGATTTGTCCAGGGGGTCAACATTAGTGTGTATGCCAAATTTGGTGACTGTAGGAGATATACAGGGGTAAAAAAAGTAAAAAATATCTTGACACTTTATAAATTGAGGATATGCACCAATAACTGTACCAAGTTTGGTTACTCTAGCTTCAAGGGTGCTGGAAAAAAAATTGCGTTCATACGGACAGACGGACATTTCGCAAATCCAATATACACTTTGGGAACAGAGTATGAACTTGCAGACCGACATGATGCCTAAAAAGTACAATATTGTGAGTAGATGCACCACGCTGCAGCAGATTTTGGACTAATAAGACGAAACAAATGCCGGCGTCACTATTCATCCTCCACAGAAGTTAAAGATTGGACACAAGGAAGAAGAATGCATAATTGTTAGCTTATACAACAAATTTTGAACTTTCTAATATGCACAAATCACGCAACATTTATTTTTAATTAAGAAATACCATTGCCTTTCACAATATTAAAAAAACAATTTGTAAAATAATTTTTTACTATTCATATGTTGTGATCGAAATTTTACAGCTGATAATCAAAAGCACAAAATTCTATATGGAGTTTATCGATTTGCTAAATGGATTTAAGTTAAGGAATATTGTAATTTGTTTAAAGTCAAAAATTAAATTTCGTTCCGCCAGATCAAACAAATCGACCACTATGGGAGTAGATTTACAAAAATCGGCAAAATATGTGGCAAATGCTTTTTACTCCCTATACCCATAAAATGGGTATTATGTTATAATGGTATTAAATATTTGCAAAAGTATGTAACAGGCAGAGGGAGACATCTCGGACCTTATATGTATATATATTCTTGGTCAGTATTAATAGACCAAGAGAGACCAGTTTTCTACAAATTTCAAATATCTCCAAGTATCGATAAATCCGATTTGGATTTGGCTTGTATAATACTTGGTTCATTCTTAATCTAATGTATAAACCGTACGAGCGTGAACTTATTCACAAAAGTTAATTGAAAAGTTTTGTGCGGAAAAGTTGAAAAGTTTTGTTTTTGTCAGCAGCGCAGCCATCACTTAAAATGCCTTGCGTGCGCTGCATTGCACTGCCGCTTGTGTGTGTGCAGAGTGTGTGTATAGGTGAATGTGAATAAGTGTGAGTGTGTTTCGAAATTTTAGAACTGGGTACAGGGAGTTACGTAGTTGGGTATACTCGACTAGTGATTTCCTGCTTGTTTTTGTATAGATCTTGGAGCTTGGAGCCGATCAATGCTTAGCAAAAAAGTTTCATACAACAGTTTTCCGCGATTTTTCACGCTTCTGGGTGGAGTTTTCCAAAACCCTTAATGTGCACCAGTGGCATAGATAGCTTTTTGCAAAGCGGGGATTTGATTCTGAAAATTTAAAATTTTCTTTTGATTTTTTTTTTGTGGTCTTGCCATTTTGCTCATTTCTAATTAATTCTTAAAGTACTTACATGTATCATTACAGAATAATATCAAGTTCTATAGATTTTTGGCACAACCCAAATCGAAAGTGCTACGAAGCTAAAGTGCACACTAAGACGGGGTTGGGGGAAACTTCACCCATAAGCGTGGAAAATCGCGGAAAACTGTTGTTTGAAACTGTTTTGATTATCATCCAAACGACTTCCAACTTAAGGATGAGTGCTGATATTTTTTAGAAAATCCACCCAATGGGGGGAAGAGCTCTGAAATGTAGCATTCGTGGTTATCATGTGATTTTAATCAAATTTATTTTCAAAGCCCGACACAAGAAGAAATTAAACGTGGTCGTTACCAATTTTTTAAACTTTTCAAGACTGCATCAAACCAAATTCAACAGAATGCTGACCGATATTAAAAAATCTCCATCACCACGGGCGTTAAATAAGGTCAAATGTGTAAAATTTTGATTTTTCTTGGATTGACTTCAGTCGTTTTTCTACAAAAATTATTGAGCATCGGCCTGGGAATATATACCCCTACGAGAAGAAAAATTGAATTACGCCATTTATTATATATTTCTCACAATCTAAAAAGCTATTGAGAAAATAAAATCGAACAGGTCTCCGGGTCCAATAACCACCCGGAGACCTGTTCGATTGATCCCCTTAATCCCCCCTATCTACGCCACTGGTGTGCACTTTCATCATCAATTTTCGACATTTTAGGTGTAACGGTTTTGGGGTGTGCGATGATTGCCAATCTGTCGAAATATTTACTGTAGTATTGTGTATGCCAAATGGGCATATGCCTACAGTATTGTAGAGTATACAATATAACAAGTGGTCATATGCCCAACTTTAAAGTAAGAGTAACAACTCATAACATAACGACACTTTGTTGCTATGTTTATACAATCATAAATATACATAAGTGCAGTAATAGGATCCGTCACTTATGCGGATTGGCCGCAGCGTGAGATGGCTAGCGTAAGCACTTCTTGAGTATGTACCATCTGTACATATACATAACTACATAGGCACATATATACTGCAACTCTCTCTCTCTCTCTGCCGACGCTCTTAGCGGCAGAGCTCACGTAGAATATTGAATGTATTCGTGACAAGTGTCACGAACATGTAGATTTTCAAATATACAGTTAAATAATATACGATAAATACAGTTAACAGTGTTGTGTTGTGCGAAGCAATGATAACAATTGTTGTCCAAATATACATATAAAGACAGACATTTTCGTCACTATGAAAAACGTTGTCTGTTTCGTCAACGCAGCATTGCAACTACCTGCGCCAGAATGGCAAACGAGCTAGACAGCAACGACCACAACCACAACGGCATTAAAGAGCGTTAACAACAACAAAAACACTGGACAGAAAAAACTACTGGAAACAAAATCTGAGTGAGTACAGGGCTAATGAACAAAGTGAAGGCTAAAAAGCCAAGACGCAGTGGCGTGAAAGAGCGCATCAGACAGAGAAAATCTGAACTGGTACGTCTCCTATATAAAAATGCTAGTCCCTTACCGTGGGACACTGCTGTCAAACTACACAGCGAACTCGAACATCTCGAGTCGCTGTTGAAATCACCTAAAGCACAGCCCTGTCACTCAGATACATCAAACAAGATTAATCAATTTACACATCGTCCAGAGCCAACCGAGATCCCGAAGCGACCGAGAAACTGCCCAGCAGATTGCGAAGGGCCCTTGTACAGCCCCAGCTGTATTGGAACGTGCCAGAGGCCGGCACCATCAAATGCATGAGAGGCAGACCGCCGCTTGTGCCAACGCTGGATCAACATATAACAACCCAAGACGTTGGACAACAACTTCACCGAGAACTGACCGACAGCGCTACAAAGAGCGCACAATAATATAGTATAGTCTTAACATAATATTAAAAATTAAATATATGTATAAATAATATTGTAATGCCCGACGACAATTGAGTCGACCGGCAAGAAGTTTAGCCTGTCCATAGAGACAAATAAAATAAACAAAACTGAAAATACGGAATTTTTTTTAAACAATGCCAATATGGGCATAGTAGACGTTAAGACTGTTGACTCGACGGCTAATGTCATAAACAAAGTCGAGGTCAGCAACACAGATTTAAAACTTATAACAATTTTAATTGCTATTATATTTGTAATATTAGTAGGACATCTATTGTACAAATTGTACAAATACCACAATAGATGTATAAAGAAAAGATATCAGAGCCAGGCAAATGACCAGGATAAGATTTAAAAATTTTATTCTAAAAAGAAAACACGAAAATTGATAAATAAATGGATGAAGTAAATAATAAATAAAAAAAGTATATTTACAAATAAAACAAGTATAGTATCTTTGCATATTTGGAATTTTAAGCAAAATAATCTTATTTCCGAGAATTAACTCAAATGCCTATTAATATGTTTACGGTAGAAGTATATTTAGAAGCATTATATAATAGCGACCCTGATTTTAGAATTCGTGCATTGAATATTCTGCACAATAACAAAGATAATATGTCTATCTCTGAACTCGAAAAGAAATATATGATCACATATAATACTATGTTCAGCCCCCCACTATTCTATAGCAATAACATAAAAGGCATAATTTTAAGTACACTGCCATATGTGGGCATAAAAGAAGTAGTAGAAGACCATCCAATGTTGGGCGAATGCCAAATTATAATGGTGAAACTGCATAGATAGAGAACTATGGAATGGATTGAATTAGCGAAAAGATAAACTATTTCAAAGATAAATTCGAAAAATATTATAAGTGTGTTAATAAGAACGCAGCTATAAGGGTCGAAACGCTAATTCACCATATAAACATAGTAATATTAAACTATAACAACATAGTTCAGCTCTATCTAAGTAAAGAAAATAGGCTAACAGATCAGCACGTAAATCAATGTCGAAAAATAATCAAATCACTTGGAATAAGGATATTGAATATTAGCACAAGGCATAATATAATCATAGATATCCCAAGAGATTTAAAGTTAATGGCAACTTTTGATTCAGATCAACTAGAATATCTGAATGAGTTTAAGCCAACAGTAAAAATTGACACTGATATTGAAGCTGATAGCGACATTGAGCCACTTGAAGAAACAGAACCAAACATGGCGGTAAACCAAGTGGCCTTAGATCGCGAATATGTAAGACAGGTATCGTCTACAATTCCGGAATTTTATGGCAAAAAGCTATCACTGGCCAGATTTCTAACGGCTTTAAGACTAGTCGAGCGTACTAAAGGTACACAAGAAGACTTAGCCGTGGAAGTAATTAAATCTAAAATAGTTGGCCCAATTTTGTACAAAGTACAAAATGAATCTACTACATATATCCGGAATAAGATAATAAGGAGAATCTCCCGACGTATTAAAAGCTAAATTAATGAATATAAAACAAAAATGCAAAACTGCTTCACAGTATGCAACCGAAATGGACAATTTGCGAAAGCAATTAGAGGCAGCTTTTATTGATGACGGCCTAGACCCAAACAATGCAGAAAAATTCTCAACAATCGAGTCTATCTCTGCAATGATTAAAAATTGTGAGCATGAGAAACTGAAAGTAATACTGGAAGCTGGTAACTTCGTTACTTTCAATGATGTAATGGGTAAATATATCCATTGCAGCACAGAAATGACTGGAAGTGCAAGTACAGTGTTATTTCAGCGAGGCCGCAATAATAGAGGAGGTAGTTACTATCCTCAAAGAGGTAAAGGCAATGGCCGCGGTAACTACAATTCCAATAATAATTATGACAGAAACAACAATAGAGGTGGAGGAGGTTATAACCGAGGTAGGAATAATTCCAACCGAGGCAACAACCAAAATAGAAATCATTATAACAATAATGTCCGAGTTGCCCAAGATACTTCGGGAAACTCGCAGACACCTCCAGATACTCAGGGTTAAATAGTAAAATATATACTGTTAACTTAAGTCTCAACAATTTCGTATCATTCAAAAATGTTGCAACAAATAAAAAGATAACATTTTTAATTGATACAGGTGCAGATATTTCAATTATAAAAGAAAATTCTGATGTCTTTTATGACATCCAAATCAATAAAATTATAGACATTCGAGGCATAGGAGAAGGAATAATAAACTCCAAAGAACTAGTCTCAATTGAACTACAAACAGACAAATACATTATTCCATATAAATTTCATCTACTTCATTCAGATTTCGCAATCCCTTGCGATGGAATAATAGGATTAGATTTCATAAAAACATTTAATTGCCAATTAGATTACAATAGTTCAGAGGATTGGTTTATAATTAGACCACAAAACCTAACGTATCCTATCTATGTTCCAATAACATTTAGTTCTGGTACTAATTCCACACTTCTACCAGCAAGATCACAAGTGATACGCAAAATAGAGTTGTCTTCAGCAAAAGAAAATATTTTAATTCCAAATCAGGAAATTAAACCGGGTGTTTATGTTGCAAACACTATTGCTACAGGCCAAAATACTTTTGTCCGATTTTTAAATACCACAGATAAATGCCAAATAGTAGGCATTAATAACATAAAATTTGAATCACTTTCGAACTACGATGTAGCTCGAAATCTAAAAGACAATAGAAAAGAGTCTGTAATTAATAAATTAAAGAAAAATTGTCCAATTTTGTTTAAAAAACAACTTGAAGAAATATGCACCGAGTATAGTGATGTGTTCGGACTTGAAACCGAACCAGTCACAACAAACAACTTCTATAAGCAAAAACTGAGACTTAAGGATTATGAGCCAGTATATGTTAAAAATTATCGATGTCCGCATAGCCAAATAGAAGAAATCCAGCATCAAGTTGGAAAGTTAATTGAACAAAATATTGTTGAACCGTCTGTTTCACCTTATAATAGCCCACTCTTATTAGTCCCAAAGAAATCTCTTCCGGGCTCTAAAGAGAAAAAATGGCGATTAGTAATTGACTATCGTCAAATAAACAAAAAATTGCTGTCAGATAAATTTCCACTCCCCAGAATTGACGATATTCTTGATAAATTGGGTAGAGCTAAATATTTATCATGCCTTGACTTAATGTCAGGTTTCCACCACATTGAGCTTGAGGAAAGCTCAAGAAATATAACGTCGTTTTCAACAAGCAATGGTTTATATCGCTTCACGCGATTACCATTTGGTTTAAAAATAGCGCCTAATTCATTTCAGAGAATGATGACAATAGCATTCTCAGGCCTAGAGCCTTCACAAGCTTTCCTTTATATGGATGATTTAATCGTTATTGGTTGTTCTGAACAACATATGATTAAAAACTTAACAGATGTTTTCAAACTTTGTAGAAAACACAATCTGAAATTGCATCCAGAAAAATGTTCATTTTTCATGCACGAGGTGACAGATGCAAGCAAGCAAGCATGTGGAGCAGTTTTAACTCAAAACTATAATGGACTTCAACTCCCAGTTGCATATGCATCAAGAGCATTCACTAAAGGTGAAAGCAATAAGAGTACTACAGAACAAGAACTAGCAGCAATACATTGGGCAATAACACATTTTTGACCATATATATATGGCAAACATTTTACAGTAAGAACTGATCACAGACCTTTAACATATTTATTTTCTATGATAAACCCAAGCTCAAAATTAACACGCATGCGACTCGAATTAGAAGAATATGATTTTACGGTAGAGTATCTGAGAGGGAAAGATAATTTCGTGGCAGACGCACTGTCAAGGATAACAATATCCGATTTAATTGACATGAATATAAAAGTCCTGAAAGTCACTACCACAAATAATTTCTGTGCAGAAAATAAACAAGAACTATTGCCAAAGCAAAGTCTTGAAAAAGCTTCTAAGCCCAACGTATACGAAGTCATCACAAATGACGAGGTTCGAAAAGTAGTGACGTTGCGAATAACAGATTCGACATGTTTATTGAAACATGGAAAAACAATTGTAGCAAGAATTAATGTTAGCGATTTGTACTCCAATGGAATTCTCGACTTAGGTCAGTTTTTCCAAAGGCACCGAGCGAAAAGATCTTTGAATCAATTTCAATAGATACTTTCAAACACATGGGCAATAAAAATTTAAAATCATTAAGAGTAGCGCTACTCAAGCCGGTGACCCAAATAAATAATGAACAAGAAAAAGAAGCTATATTGTCTACATTCCATGACGATCCAATTAAAGGAGGTCATACAGGCATAAATAAAACGATATCAAAAATAAAAAGACAATATTATTGGAAAAACATGACTTGTAAAAGAGTACATAATCATACATCTTTTATTCTGAAGTACGGTCCAATGAAGACGTTCATTACGGACATGGGAACAGAATATAAAAATTCCATTATAACTGACTTGTGCAAATATTTAAAAATAGATAACATAATATCTACAGCACACCACCACCAGACATTAGGTACCGTTGAAAGAAGTCATAGGACATTCAATGAGTACATCCGTTCATATATTTCAGTAGATAAAATTGATTGGGACGTATGGTTACAGTATTTCGTGTATTGTTTTAACACAACACCATCAGTAACTCATAATTATTGTCCATATGAACTAGTATTTGGTAGGCAAAATAACTTACCAATACAATTTAATAGCGTAAATACCATAGAACCTATATATAATATAGAAGATTATTCTAAAGAAGTTAAGTTTAGACTAGAAAACGCGTATAAGAGAGCTCGAATACTTTTAGAAAAAAATAAAATTAAGCAAAAAGAAATAAATGATAAGAAAGTATTAGATTTTAAAATAGAAATAGGAAACCAAGTTTATTTAAAGAATGAAACAGGTCATAAATTAGAATCTTCTTATATAGGACCATTTCAGGTCATTAGTATAGAAAACAATAATAATATAATTATAAAGAATAAGAAAAATAGGGAACAAAAAGTTCATAAGGATAGGCTAAAAAGGGTTAATAAATAAAACAAAAAAAGAATAAGAATATATATATTTCAAAAATAAGAATAAAACTCAAACAGTCCATAAGGACAGATTAAAAATTTTTAATTAATAATCAAACATGCAAAAATACAATACAATACAAAAAAAAAACCACAAAAAAAATTTTATATATATTTAATAAAAAAAAAATATATTCAAAAATTTCAAAATAATAATAATAAAAATAAATAAGAAACTAATTAAATAAGTAAAATAACTCCATTGTATTACGTAATTTTTCAAAGGAGGAGTCATTTTTCAAAAATAAAAAAAAAAATTTGGTTTATAAAAAAAAATTTTATACAACATAGTATAAAAAAAAAAATAAAAAAAATATAAAAATAATACTAATAATAATTTTAATATTAAATAACTACAATATATTACGTTATTTTTTTAAAAAGGGAGGTGTAGTATGTTTTATGCCAAATGAGCATATGCCTGAGCTCACTTAGAATATTGAATGTATTAAGCAAAATATAAAATTGAATAAATCCGAGAGAACACTCTCGATCAAGACACCATCGAGTTAACATTACAATAAAATGGATTAAATTGAATTTGAATACTTTCGTCAACCGTTAGAAATACTCAAAAATAGCGTATCACAATTTTTCTTTGACCTCCATTTCCGCCCGTGGCGACGGATGGGCGTAGTCATTTAATATATTTTTGATGAAGTTAGAAGAATATTACTTACATCCAGAAAATATCGGAAGGTTTGGGAAAAGTGTGTAGGTAATTCAAGTAACATTATTTTAAATAATTATTTCCATTGTTTAAACAGAGCAACCCTACAATTATCGCAATCAGTATGCGTAAATCCCATACACTGCGGAAATTTTCACCGCTGTCAGCAAATTAACTCAAAAGTCCCAAATTTGGCGGAAAAGTTATTATATATCAACCGATCGCCACATTTTATCGCAAATGGATCTTCAATCGATGATGTGATTTCAGTCGCACGTTTAAGTTTTAAGGCCGAGAGAGCGATTCAAGAGATTCAAGAGCGCATACCGAGATTTTCAAATACAATTTATTTTATATTTCCCGATATATATTAACGTTTTTTTCGTGAGTTTTACTTTACTTTATAATAAGAAGGTACTGTGAAAGGCCAGGCTTCTAGCTCCTACCGTTCGGGCTTCCCCAAAGTCGCCAGTCGGTCATTCAGGTGGAACTCATTTATATATATAGATACTGATGATATTTTGTTAAAATGTTTATTGTAATATGCAAATATATTTGTTACACTCTGTTCCCGAAGGAAAAAAAAGTTCATTGGGTTTGCGAAAATTTTTGATGCAGATTTTTCCAGGGGTTCAATATAGTCTGTATGCCAAATTTGGTGTCAACAAATTTTTGATGCAGATATGTCAGGAATCTCAACATTAGTATGTATGCTAAATTTGGTGACTATAGCATTAAAAATGTGGAAGATACAGGCTTTCCCAAATTTTGGAGGAGGGGTTGCGATCTTGACACTTAAAAAATTGACGATATACACCAACATGTGTACCAAATTTGGTTGCTCTAGCTTAAAGATAAAGGTAAAAAAATTGTGTTCATACGGACAGACGGACAAAGGGACATTTCGCAAACCCAATATACTATTTTCCCTTTGGGAACATAGTATAAATATGAAATTTTTAAAGACCTCGCACAAACAAATTTGTTTTAAAAGACTATGTTAATTTGAAAGAGTTTTTTGTTTTTAACTCAATTACGAATAAAATTCTTAATGATAAGAAATTTCTGTCTATTGATTTAAAATGTTTATTTCAGTTAAATATTTGTATATTTGTTTTAAATTGCTTGTCCATAATTAAGTGCATGGCAGTGTAATAAGCGACTGCCAAAATATTTGTGAAACATTTTGATGGGCGTTTTTGCATTTGCGTTGTGCAGTAATGCTATGTTTTGTGTTTCTATGTTAACCGATATATGTACTTTTCTATATTTTCAGTACGCTCATAAGATGGCTTTCTTGATTGGTCAAAGCGTTCAGCGTGATATTGCAAGTAATTTATTGGAAAAACTTTTTTATTTATAAAAATTGTTCCCTCCCAGATATACGTATCAATCCAACTGTTAAAAATGTTCTATAAATACGTTAAAAATGTTGTATGGTTTTTATAAATTAAACTGAGTTTTTTTTTTAGTTTTTTGGATGACAATTTTTCCAGGGTATAAAAGCGAAAGTAAGTACATTTATATTGACCTATTACTATTAAAAGCTGAATTATAAACCACACTAGCCGCGGTCTGCTTGCTATTCTCAACTATATATTTGGTTTGCACACCACCACTGTGCACACACTGTGCTAAAAAAAATTAAAAGTCAAAATTTGTATGAAATAACTACAATCTCTATAAATAACGTTGCCTCCACTTGCTTTTTGTTGTTCTTAACCTCAATTTTCGTAATTTGCATTAGAAGTGAGAGCACGTGCTCAGTTGCATTTCTGATTCTAGGCGGCTTTTAAAGCGAGCTAAACTTCAAAAACCATTATATAAACTCAATCCCGTGCAAAAATATGTAAGAAAGGATGCATTCTGAAAACAAAGGTATTAACTTTATTTTGAATATATGTTTTATTTTTGGTGTATGCTTTGTAAAGTCAATTTGGAATAATGTGTTTTTCATATTGTGAAGTCCTCCTCAGCCCCTTATAATTCTTTTTGCTCTAAAATGGTTCATATTGAAGGATTATAAAAGTGTTCACATTGGCTGCCAAAAAGTGCCGCAGCGTACGTAATCATTATTTTAACACGTGAGTATCGGTTGTTTGGATCACTACTTGCAGGTGTAAAATTTTTTTATTTATTTTTAAGTCTACATATTCTTCAATTCGGAAAGGTAGTCAATCAGTTTATCGTAATCTATTAAGGCAGTTTGCTATCATGTCAAGTGTTATCAGTTATGCATTGTATGTTTACTCGATATCTGTACTGTTTCATGAAGAGCTCTTAGTAGTTTTTCTTTGGTGGTTTGCCAGCGTATTTCCTTGCTGTTTGCACAAATTCTCTATCAGCGATTAGCGTTGGTCTATTGAGCCAAAAAGGGAAACGAGATGCTCTACTTCACTTATAAAGGAGAGCAAATTCTTTACATGCTCGGGAGCCATAACCTCTCTTCGTAGATGTCTCCTTCTATTCCAAATAATGGCAGGACAATCACAAAGAAGGTGGATATTGGTTTCGCCATCCTCCCTGTGTAGGATCTTCCTCCATCGGTATGACGACCTGTTAAATAGGCTCCCAGAAACCTCAGTTCCACCCTACCTGGGTCGACCAGCTCTTTAGATTGTCGCTGCCCCGGTCTCGATAACAAGAAAAAGTGCATCTCTTTGTATATCTAGTTTTCAACCAGGTTCGGTTTCTTGGTTAAACCCTAGCTTAGCCCACAGTACATATTCATCTTATTCCTATTATGAAAATAGGCCTAGAGCAGAACTCGATGACATGAATCTCAGATTGAAAGACACTGGGCCAAATGCCCATTGCAATAGATTCTGGATTCGCAGATACCCGCGCCATGCGGGTTTTTGATCCGTCTGTGAACCACTGCTGGTTCAAGGATCATTACGGGGGTTGCCATTATCCCATTCCATGCGGTTTGTGATGAGAGTCCTAAATTTTGCCCCGAAGCAAAGTTTCGTTGTCTTAATATCTGTTCTGTTGCATATCACTAAGTTAGGAACGTGTTTGATTAGACTAGCGTGACTACAGTCCGCTGTTAGTAACCCATTTGTGAGTTGTATACTAAGGAGGCTCAAAGTAGCGACCGTTTTGATGTATAGATGCAGCGGAGTCAACCCTATAATCAACTCCAGTACTGCTGTGGGGCATGTGCGCATCGCTTCCGTGATTGACAGGCACATAAACCTCTGCATATTTACCAGGGACTGTAATCCTTATAAGTTTTATTTTTAATAATTACAATATAATGATTGATTTTAATTTTTTATTGATTCTCTCTCCAAATAATGATTAATTTTGAGTTATACTTTACATCTCAACCAATAATCATTATTTTTGAGCAAAAAAATAAAACTCATCAAATAATGATTATGCCTTGAGTGTTATTTTTAAGTAATTTTGACTTTTCCATTGGGAATGTGTGAGAAATTTACATATATATTATTAGCCAGTGAGCCAAGACAAATCTCTATAATCCATATTTTTAATTTAAAAAAATTCTGAAAAAATATTTCAATAATTACAAAATTTAAATAATAATTTTTTAATTTTTTCAATATTTGCTCCCTGTACCTATAAAATGGGTAAAATAGGGGTATTGGATTTGTGCAAAAGTATGTAACAGGCAGTAGGAAACATCTCCGACCCTATAAAGTATTTATATTCTTGATCAGTATCAAAAGAGATTTCGTTTTGGCCATGTCCGTCTGTCCGGATGATCGCGTCGACCTCAGCAACTATAAGAGCTAGAGACACCAAATTTGGAATGTAGGTTCCTGTATACCATACGCAGATCAAGTTTGATTCCAATCTCAGATATCTCCCCCCGTTCCTCCGCAATTCGATCAAAATGTTTTACAGCCACACTTTAAAAGATATAGCTTTGGGATTTGGCATGTACTTTACTTCACTCTTAATCTACTGTCCAAATTTCAAGTCGATCAGATAGTAAACACGGTAGATATTCAACGACCAAGATTCAATATTGTTGCTAGAGGGGGGAGAAGAAGCACAGCCACGACTTTAAATGCCTTGCTTGCGCTGTCGCTTTTGCTGTCGCTTGTGTGTGTGCGTCGTTGTGTATTTATGTGCCTATGCGTAAATGTACGAAAAAGCGATCGGAAATTTTCGACCTGGGTACAGGGAGTTTCGTAGTCGGGTGTACTCGACTAGACCATTCTTACTTGTTTTTTGGCTTCTGTTTTGTGTGATGTGTGTGTGTGCGTACTTATGTGTATGTGCTCCTCCGATGCGTGGGCTTCAATTATGTTGGAAATGTTATCGTAAGATTCAACACGGCAACAAGGGATGACATAAATTTCCACCAACATCATGTTGCCACATGAACGACGTAGCAACAGCTTTAGGTTCAGTACCAGCTACATCTCCATCTTCCGACGCCACACATGCACCAAAAATGCCATTATTGTTGTTGTTATATCAAACTAGAGTATACAAGCTGACCAAGTTAAGGTTGTGCCTGTGCCTTAAAAATATGTAAGCAAATTTCCCTAAATTCTGAAAACGAATACTACAGTGTGTGTATGTGTAAGTGTACGAAGATGCGAACGAAAACTTTCGACCTAGGTACAGGGAGTTTTGTAGTCGGATATACTCGACTACAGCATTCTCGTTATACTATGTTCCCGCAGGAAAATAGTATATTGGGTTTGCTAAATGTTCGTCTGTCCGCATGAACGCAATTTTTTTCCGCACCCTTGAAGATAGAGCAACCAAACTTGGCACACATGTCGGTGTATCCGAAACGGTTAGCAGCTTTCGTTCTCTGCCTTAGAGCTTTCGCTTTCCTGATCAACAGTGCTTGCTGCGCCCCAGGCCGTTAGATTCGAATTTGAACTAAGTGCTAACTGCTTACTTTATTTATATGCGCTCCGTGCGCCTATCGATTTTATTACTTAAATATAAACCTAGCGTTCCTTGCGCGTTACTTGCACTAACTCGCAATAGAGCAATAGACTCGCTTCTAAGTTTATCAGTGGCTGGTCGGGGCAAGTGGCTTCCCTTGCTCGTTGCTTCTGATATATGTAGATCAGCCAAATGTATGGCCGCACTCGTTGCTTGTACTTGTAATATCCCTCGATGACACTTTGCCCTCACTGTAATGCGTTAATATTCTTACGCACTTAACTCGTTCGCTTTGTATTTGCTGACTTGACTGTTCTTCGTTTGACTGTGAAGTTCCCACGCAGCCGTCGTCTTTTATTGCATCTGCTGACAGGATCCGCTTGGAGGCGGGATCGGGGTCCGCGTCGGCGACAAACTCTCGACTAGCGGTGAATACCAGCAGCGTTGTTACTAGACTCGAGTTTGGCGCCGACGCCAGCTTCCAAATAACGGCGAAATCGGCTGATGATCGCATAACAACAGCAGTTAAATACTGACGCTACGCATTACTGGCCGCCAGTGCACATCGAATGCACTCATTACGCACTAACGGCGCATGCTCATCCCTATCGGCGCGCGATTAGCTTTAGCCGTGCTCTGTGCGACACGTAGCATTTGCTGGCTACGTATGTTAGAGTGGGCACGAACGCGAATGTGGCGTCAGCTCGGCCGCGAGAGTGAATTCGCCGCAAGGCAGTGGTTGCTCAAAAGGGGTTTTGCTTGTGTTTGTTGAAATTGTTGTGAGGAGCCAATGCGGCCAATACGGCTCCTCACACTCCCCTCTCTCTTCGGGAGAAAAAGTTATTTTTATTCTCGTTATTGTTATTATTATTAGTACGTATTCTTGCGCTATTTGTGGTATGATGATAGTATTAGTAAGATTAGTTTTAGCATTATTAGTACTATTATGTGTTATAACCACAATTCGCATGGATTTATTCTTTTATTATTTATGTATTTCATGTTGGCTTGTTGTCGGTCCCTTTTGTCGTGCCCTTGCTTATCAGTAGCGCTTTGCCTGTATTGGTGTTGGTGCATATTTACCAGGGACTGTAATCCTTATAAGTTTTATTTTTAATAATTACAATATAATGATTGATTTTAATTTTTTATTGATTCTCTCTCCAAATAATGATTAATTTTGAGTTATACTTTACATCTCAACCAATAATCATTATTTTTGAGCAAAAAAATAAAACTCATCAAATAATGATTATGCCTTGAGTGTTATTTTTAAGTAATTTTGACTTTTCCATTGGGAATGTGTGAGAAATTTACATATATATTATTAGCCAGTGAGCCAAGACAAATCTCTATAATCCATATTTTTAATTTAAAAAAATTCTGAAAAAATATTTCAATAATTACAAAATTTAAATAATAATTTTTTAATTTTTTCAATATTTGCTCCCTGTACCTATAAAATGGGTAAAATAGAGGTATTGGATTTGTGCAAAAGTATGTAACAGGCAGTAGGAAACATCTCCGACCCTATAAAGTATATATATTCTTGATCAGTATCAAAAGAGATTTCGTTTTGGCCATGTCCGTCTGTCCGGATGATCGCGTCGACCTCAGCAACTATAAGAGCTAGAGACACCAAATTTGGAATGTAGGTTCCTGTATACCATACGCAGATCAAGTTTGTTTCCAATCTCAGATATCTCCCCCCGTTCCTCCGCAATTCGATCAAAATGTTTTACAGCCACACTTTAAAAGATATAGCTTTGGGATTTGGCATGTACTTTACTTCACTCTTAATCTACTGTCCAAATTTCAAGTCGATCAGATAGTAAACACGGTAGATATTCAACGACCAAGATTCAATATTGTTGCTAGAGGGGGGAGAAGAAGCACAGCCACGACTTTAAATGCCTTGCTTGCGCTGTCGCTTTTGCTGTCGCTTGTGTGTGTGCGTCGTTGTGTATTTATGTGCCTATGCGTAAATGTACGAAAAAGCGATCGGAAATTTTCGACCTGGGTACAGGGAGTTTCGTAGTCGGGTGTACTCGACTAGAGCATTCTTACTTGTTTTTTGGCTTCTGTTTTGTGTGATGTGTGTGTGTGCGTACTTATGTGTATGTGCTCCTCCGATGCGTGGGCTTCAATTATGTTGGAAATGTCATCGTAAGATTCAACACGGCAACAAGGGATGACATAAATTTCCACCAACATCATGTTGCCACATGAACGACGTAGCAACAGCTTTAGGTTCAGTACCAGCTACATCTCCATCTTCCGACGCCACACATGCACCAAAAATGCCATTATTGTTGTTGTTATATCAAACTAGAGTATACAAGCTGACCAAGTTAAGGTTGTGCCTGTGCCTTAAAAATATGTAAGCAAATTTCCCTAAATTCTGAAAACGAATACTACAGTGTGTGTATGTGTAAGTGTACGAAGATGCGAACGAAAACTTTCGACCTAGGTACAGGGAGTTTTGTAGTCGGATATACTCGACTACAGCATTCTCGTTATACTATGTTCCCGCAGGAAAATAGTATATTGGGTTTGCTAAATGTTCGTCTGTCCGCATGAACGCAATTTTTTTCCGCACCCTTGAAGATAGAGCAACCAAACTTGGCACACATGTCGGTGTATACGAAACGGTTAGCAGCTTTCGTTCTCTGCCTTAGAGCTTTCGCTTTCCTGATCAACAGTGCTTGCTGCGCCCCAGGCCGTTAGATTCGAATTTGAACTAAGTGCTAACTGCTTACTTTATTTATATGCGCTCCGTGCGCCTATCGATTTTATTACTTAAATATAAACCTAGCGTTCCTTGCGCGTTACTTGCACTAACTCGCAATAGAGCAATAGACTCGCTTCTAAGTTTATCAGTGGCTGGTCGGGGCAAGTGGCTTCCCTTGCTCGTTGCTTCTGATATATGTAGATCAGCCAAATGTATGGCCGCACTCGTTGCTTGTACTTGTAATATCCCTCGATGACACTTTGCCCTCACTGTAATGCGTTAATATTCTTACGCACTTAACTCGTTCGCTTTGTATTTGCTGACTTGACTGTTCTTCGTTTGACTGTGAAGTTCCCACGCAGCCGTCGTCTTTTATTGCATCTGCTGACAGGATCCGCTTGGAGGCGGGATCGGGGTCCGCGTCGGCGACAAACTCTCGACTAGCGGTGAATACCAGCAGCGTTGTTACTAGACTCGAGTTTGGCGCCGACGCCAGCTTCCAAATAACGGCGAAATCGGCTGATGATCGCATAACAACAGCAGTTAAATACTGACGCTACGCATTACTGGCCGCCAGTGCACATCGAATGCACTCATTACGCACTAACGGCGCATGCTCATCCCTATCGGCGCGCGATTAGCTTTAGCCGTGCTCTGTGCGACACGTAGCATTTGCTGGCTACGTATGTTAGAGTGGGCACGAACGCGAATGTGGCGTCAGCTCGGCCGCGAGAGTGAATTCGCCGCAAGGCAGTGGTTGCTCAAAAGGGGTTTTGCTTGTGTTTGTTGAAATTGTTGTGAGGAGCCAATGCGGCCAATACGGCTCCTCACACTCCCCTCTCTCTTCGGGAGAAAAAGTTATTTTTATTCTCGTTATTGTTATTATTATTAGTACGTATTCTTGCGCTATTTGTGGTATGATGATAGTATTAGTAAGATTAGTTTTAGCATTATTAGTACTATTATGTGTTATAACCACAATTCGCATGGATTTATTCTTTTATTATTTATGTATTTCATGTTGGCTTGTTGTCGGTCCCTTTTGTCGTGCCCTTGCTTATCAGTAGCGCTTTGCCTGTATTGGTGTTGGTGCGATCGCTAACAGTATTGCTCCTCTTGGTGTTATAGTTTAGTGCTTCTCTTATCTTTCACAGCAGTTGTTCTATTGCTAATGCAAGTATATGCGTATTTATGCTGTCGTTTGTTCTGTTAACGCAGTCCTGCGTATATTTATGCAGTTAACAGTGGTCTTAGCTCTGCTTCCACAGATTTGCGCGCACTGGTGCTGTTAATTTGTTCGTTATCATGGCGGCCTTAGCCTCGGACTCGGAATCCGAGGAGATAACGATGACCTCATGCACGCGTGGATCCCGGGGCGCTGGCCGCTGTGGCTGCCTTGATGGTTATGCCAGTGCTATTGGTGTTGGGGGTGCTGGTGGTGTGGGCAGCGTTGGTATGGGGAATCCCTGAGTGGTGGATCCCACCTGCACATCGTCCTCGTCCATACTCCACCCAAAGTTATTCATTCGAAATGGCGTGGGTGGCTGTTCCGGATGCCATGGTAGCGGGGGTGCCGTGCGCAGCGGAGAGTAACGTCCGTGCCCATATACCAGCGTGCTCGCCTTCCTTGGCGAAGTCACTGGCGACTTCACTGGCAACGTTGGCATCGTGCTGTTCGGGGTATTGTTGTGTTATTTTTGTTTTTCTTTCTTTTTTGTCGGTTATTTGGAACGGTCACCCAAATCTTGGTGCCAGTTTTGCCGCAAACCCTTCAGCGGCGTTGGACTAATGGTGCAGTTTAACCCAGACTTGATCGCCTACTGCCGGTTTCCATGGCCTTCTTCGCAGGTTATAGTAACGCGCCTGATCCTCTGCAGCTTTTTAGTGGTGACTGGAGAGTGTGAAGGCGTACCTAGTCGTTGAGCCTCAAGGCTTATAGCAGGTTCGACTCGATTGCCATGGCCCATTCTCCAAATTGCCGGCGCATCGTGTACACCGTGCATGTCACGGTTATTCCGAACTCTTCGGTATACATATCCACCTTCTTATGGTTATAAACCCATGCTTGCACTATTCTGTATGTGTATGTGTATATGTGTATATATGTATGTATGTATATATGTATATGTGTATATGTGTATATCTGTATATGTGTATATGTGTATATGTGTATGTGTGTATGTGTGTATGTGTGTATGTGTGTATGTGTGTATGTGTGTATGTGTGTATGTGTGTATGTGTGTATATGTGTATATGTGTATATGTGTATATGTGTATATGTGTATGTGTGTATATGTGTATATGTGTTATCTTCATTGATATACAAAATAACAAAGAAGAGAAATAAAGAAAAAAAAGAACGAAACAATGAGAGGTAGGGTGAAAGTGGGTGGTTAGATGTTGATTTCTCCGTTCCCTCGGGACAGCCGCATAGCAGTTCTTCGAGGAACGGACAGTGGCAAGCATCAGTGTGCCACCTGATCGTCGGCGGTGCCGCGTCGCATCCTCTCCTTCCGGCGTAGCTCAATAGTTATTTGAGCTACCATATTAGCAATGGCAGCCCACCTCGCTGGGTTAGTCAACATTTGACTGACGACTTTATCCGGTGTTAGGACGGCACGAATTGTCGTCGCCTCGGCTCTTATTCTGCTGAACTGCGGGCAGTGGAAAATCGCATGTTCAGCGTATTCGATTGTTCCAGTTCCGCAGTGGTCGCAAAATGCATTCTCAGCGTGCTTAAAGCGGTGCAGGTACGCTTTAAAGCATCCATGCCCCGTCAG
>JBAMCL010000259.1:0-22309 GCA_037075165.1 Hirtodrosophila histrioides
GGCAGCTACTTCGCTGGTGATGGGCCAAAAGCAGCACATTGCATGGCACATGCTATAAACCCTGTCATTGACAAATCGCTCCAAAGTATTAAGCCTTTCACCGATGTGGTGAGCAGCATTAAGGCTTTTAAGCAGAGCACACTTGCTATAGACGAGCTGCGTGATATTCAGCGTGCTAAAGGCATCCCCGAGGGGTCAGTGCAAACATTGGTCCAAAACATAGACACGCGGTGGAACTCATGCCTAGACATGATGATATACCTTGTGAAGCTATCCACCATAGTTTCAAATGTTTTATTAAATAGGTAACACGTCTTGCATGCCCCGAAATGTTAACAGCAACCAATTTAAATTTTACACGGGACCTTATCAGCCTTTTGCAACCATTTAAGGAAGCAACTTAAAATTGAAAAGCGGGGAAAATTTTGTAACAGCCAGCTTGGTTATACCGCTTACAAATTTGCTGACGAAGTGCGTACAGAAGGCGACCGTGGTTACCAGCCTTGGAGAAGAGGCAAAGAATATTTTATTTAGAGAAAGGGCTGATCGGTTTCAAAACATTGAAACAACAATATTTTGGCCAATGCAACACTGCTCGATCCTCGCTTTAAGAAAATGTATTTTCACTTGGCTGCAAATGTTGCAAAGAAAATTCATCTAAAATTTGTCTAAAATTGGAAATTGAAGCCGACGTAAGTACACATGTTAACAAATGTAAATTACCACTATGTACTAATAAGTTATAATTTAATATGTAGGAACACAACGCAATCACAGAGAGTGATCAGACTGATGTCATTGCCTTGGTATGTATATAATAAAATAAAACGTTACAAGTTATATAAAATCGATCTTCCAATTTATAAAGGAACATTCAAATGTCGATTTCGCGTCTCTCTGGGCAGGACACCAAATTGTTGTTCTCCAAATCAATTTCCGCGGAGTTAAAAACATACTTTACTTTGCCAAATGTAGGTAGATATGTTAATCCACTAAAATATTAGCAGAGCCGCAGGGAATCAATGCCGCAGCTGTCCAAATAAGCCTGCAAATATTTAATTGCACCAGGCAGTTCAGTGCCATCTGAACGGCTCGCGTCAGCAATAAAGCTGGTCTGCTCTAATTTTCGCAGCCAAATGACAAATGAGCACATCCAACAACGCGTATTTATGAAGTCGTTAAGCGATAAGCATTGGCAACAACTATCTATATATATAAAAGAGTTCACGCTGACTGACTGACTGATTGGCAATCATCGCACAGCACAAGCCATAAGAGCTAGGATGCTGAAATTTGTACAGTAGATTCCATCTAGGATGAAAGTGCAGACTAAGACGGTATTTTGAAAAATTTCACCCACAAGCGTGGAAAATCGCGGAAAACTGTTGTATGAAACTTTTTTGTTTACCATCATCAGCTTCAAACTCATTTTCAGAGATCTACACAATAATTCATTTGATACATATTTCACCGATTTTGGTAAATCTAGCCCCATGGGCGGAAAATGGGGGTCTAAGGTTGTATCATTAACTACTGAAACATAGATGCGTCCAACAAGCATTTTTCTGAGGCCAGATGCTTTGGTGTTGTCACAACCCCAAGACACTTCGGTAAAAAAGCCGAACTCAACAGAACCCCTTCGTGGTTTGCCAGCTCGGCAAAAAAAAAAACGAGTTGCTAACGCCGCTGCTCAGAACGAATATTAAGTCTTGGATCGACACCAGAACGATGAGCACGGCTTATGTCGCTTGCGCTCTCATTTCGTTTCTATGTGTGGGTCCAAGTACGCACATGCGCTTGCTTCTTAGTATGCGTGAGAAATGCAGAAAGGCAACAGCGCATGGCAATATGAAATCGGTATTCAGAAATGGATATGGAAGCAGCGACGAACCAGACATGGCCGTGTTATATGCACATAGCTTGATTTTGCCAGCGGCATCATTCACGATGCGGTGGCCGTGTAGATAGACTACTTGTTTGTTTACCGGCTTTTTGCAGGTTCGATCCCCAGTTCATCCATTTTTTTTAATAATGGGAAACAATATTTATTTTTTAGTTTCTTTTAATTTTATAATATTTTTTAAATGTTATTATTATTATTTTTATGTTAATTTGTTATTTTTTTGGCTAATTATAATAAATTTATCGTCTTCGGTGGCAGCACACAGCTGACCGAAAGTATGTGAGACGTATGTAATGTGTACACTTGCATATGTTGTTGTTGCCAATGCAAGTGTTTGGCGCGTGCCAATTTTCTCTTTTTTGATTAATTAAATTAAGAGTTATTACAACTAACATGTTATATACGTATATACATATATATACCATATATATACCATATATATAGATTAAATACACATATATACAGCCCCACGAGCTGATACAGTAAAAAAAGTCAGTGATTTTCGAACAAATTCAAAAGCGCGCGCTGAATTCCATGACTTGTGACGTCACAGGTTTGGTCGCCGAATAACGGCGACTAACGGACATGCGCATGGCGTAACCTACTGTCTCTCAATCGAGGGCATCAGAGCCACTCGCCTTCGCTCTCGGCCACGATTGAGAGAGCCATAGGTTACGACAAGACGACTGCAACTTTTGGCTCCCACTGCGCATGTACGTCACATGATCCAACGCGCCTACAAAATGTATGAAATTTAGGGACTTTGTTTACAAGACCTTAGTCTGTGCCTGTAAATTAAGTCAGATGTCAAATCCACTTCAGAATCTGATAGAGAACTATATTGCGCATCGATTGAGTGGTCTTGGTGCTCTGTAGGTTCAATACTTATTAAATAATACGTATTTAAAGTTAGAAAATGTTGCTAGCCCGAATGTTTACATTCTAACTGTTTGCTCAATTTTAAAACTATGATTATGAAACTTGGCACAAGTCTTTATTTTCGGTGCAGGCAGTACATATTTGAAAACCAGCCGGATCAGATCACTATATCATATAGCTCCCATAGGAATAATAGGTTGACAACTATGTTTTTGTATGAAAAACTTTTTTGTTATTGTATATAGCGTAACCAAACTCACCAAATTTAAGTTTAATCATGTTTTACATATGCTCACCAAATTTCATCAAAATCTGACTAATATATCTTATACCTGCCCTAGGAGCGACCGGAGTTGTTGTATGCAAACGCAGCAAAATGTGCTGGAATGCCTGAAGAACGAAATAAAAGTACAATAAATGAATTAAATACTACCCATTTGACTTATTAAATAACATTGCCATCAAAAGTGGTAAATTTGCATACATTTTTCATATAACAAGTCAAGTAGCAACCGATCGCTCCCACGGCAGGTACAAGATACATTAGATCGCTCCTAGGGAAGGTATAAGGTATATTAGTCAGATTTTGATGAAATTTAGCGAGCGAGCGCGTGACGTCACATGACCCAACGCGCCTAAAAAATGTATGAAATTTAGGGACTTTGTTTACAAGACCTTAGTCTGTGCCTGTAAATTAAGTCAGATGTCAAATCCACTTCAGAATCTGATAGAGAACTATATTGCGCATCGATTGAGTGGTCTTGGTGCTCTTCAGGTTCAATACTTTTTAAATAATACGCATTTAAAGTTAGAAAATATTGCCAGCCCGTGAGAAAATGTTTCTTTCTATGTAAATATATTTAAATAGATATTTTAAGTAGTTTAACAGGCAATGCTGCATTTGGACGCGCTTTAATAATGTGTCTCTAAGCATTTGCCCAAAAGGGAAAATTCTGCAGACCAATAAGTTATTGTACGAAATTGCAGGTATCAATACGGAAATACCGGCATTTAGATATAAGCAACCGTGCCTTATTGTTTTATAAGTTTATAGGTTTCGAAATGAAAACTTGCGGTTTAAAAAGGCTGGTTCTGTAGGTTTCGAATGGGCACCTACGCTTTACAAAAAATTACCATTCATAGGCTTGCAGGTATCAAAATGGACACCTGTACTTGAAAAAGGATTGTTTATAGGTATACTATGTATAAAAAGGGGCAGCTGCACTTGACAATATCATTGTGGCAACCTAAGATAAGGTAGATTTAAGGACGAAATTAAAAACATAAATAGAGTGATTGCCCAGAAGCGCAAATCAGTATCAAGTGAACTGTTTTGGTGTTACAAGTGTGATAAGTGCTATTGCAAGTGTTATTAAAAGTGGTGATATAAGTTTTTAAATTACCAAAATGAGATGCATAGTGAAAAATTGCGGACATGGAAAGGAAAGTCAGTCTTTGTTTTCCTTTCCTAACGATCCACAACTACGAAAACAATGGGCTCTATTTTGTGGTATAGCGCATCCGGCAAGAATCTGTGCATCGTGGAGAGTCTGCGCAGCACACTTTGAAGAAGAGGACCTTATTGGCAAATGTCAACGTGATAGTGGTAAGAATCAAATAACTAGAGAACCAATGAGTGCTATTGTACTTATACATTTATGCATTTGTCAGGTTTTTTCAAAAAAATTTTATTAAAGCCTGGTGCTGTGCCAAGAAACCAATGCTCTGACAAAGTAGAAAGTGCCATTCAGCGTGAGCAAAGGTGGGCACAACGAAGCCGGCGTGTGTTAATAGATGAATTGCTTGATAACAATGCTGCGGCGCCCGAAATGGATGCTGCTACTCATGCCGAAGACGCACACATGGCAGGTCAAGATCAAGATGCTATTGGAGATGACATGGAAGTGGTAGAAAGTCAACCCCAATCTGAATCCGATACCACAAATCTAGATACGTCAATGGATGCTTTGAAAGAGCGAATTAAAAAGCTGCAGCGACAAAACTACCAGCTTCAAACCACCCAGATGATGGGATATACTATCGCTGGAATGGTAAGCGACTTGGCCGGAGCCAATCGTGCATTGATGAATGCACTCAACGTGAGCTTTGAGCAACCATGGTTCTCTTTCAATGGAAGAAAGATATACGTTTTTGCAGATGTACCTCATTTAATAAAACTGGTGCGGAATCATTTTATCGACTCTGGATTCCATATAAAAGGAAAGCATGTGAAGGCTGACATAATTGCTGATCTCTTGCAATGTACGGCGGGAGACTTATCAATAACCCACAAAATAAGCCAAAAGCATTTGATGGTTACCAGATCTGAACGGCAAAAAGTTAAAATGGCAACGAAACTTTTTTCAAATACGGTGGCTCAAGCAATCATCAGAGCAGCATCCCTCGGCCATTTACAAGGAAAGCATTGGGAAGAATGTCACGAACTTTTCAAAACGACAAATGATTGGTTTGATGTTCTCAATGCTCGAGTTCCTAAAGCGGATAGCCGGGAGCGGATGCACGGATATGGTCTATCCCTTGACCTACAGAACGGCATTTTGGATAAAATGAGCAGCATGGTACTCAACATGAAAGTTGGCCAAAACTCCAGTTTGTTGCCATTTCAAAAAGGCATTCTTCAAACCAACAACGCGCTGAAACTTATGCATGAGGACTTAAAGGGAAACGTGAAATTTTTATTAACATACCGCCTGAACCAAGATGTTCTTGAGAACTTTTTTGGTTTAATGAGAGCTAAAGGTGGGCTACACGACCATCCCGATCGCCAAGAATTTAAATTTCGCCTCAGATCATATCTTCTTGGTCGCAACAATGGAATGCTGTCCGCTAGTGGTAATATTTCTGAAGATGATACTCCAGATTTGGAACCAAGTCCATCAATGACAGGAATAATTCTAAGCAAAATGCAATGTACTCCAGAATCTATACCAATTGAAATTGGCGAAGATCTTCCAGAAATGGAATCTGATGCTTTGGAAAATCTGGCTGGGTACATCTGCCACCGCTTGAAGGACTACGTGGACGATGCTGACATAGCTTCACCTGGAGATGCTTCCGGCTTTACCTGGGTAGACCAGTTAAGCAAAGGCGGACTATGTAAACCAACGCCTGACTTGTTGGAAAAAATGAAAGTATTGGAAAATATATTCAAAATCATGAATGGCGAAGGGCTGCTAATAACTAATGATTATTTAAAAAAGCATATTGAGGAAGCCCACAATGTAAATGTCCATTTTAGATTAAGCAATTGTTCTTTCGAAGTAGGATGTATTTTACGATAAGAAAGTTAAATCGGCTTTGTAATCCAACCTCTACTGTATGGCAAAAAAAACTAAATAAAACTATAAATTAATTAAACATATCCTGTTTCACTTCTTAAATAGCATTGCCATCAAAAGTGGCTAATTTCATAATAATTCCATAAATTTTGCAGCGATATTCATATAACAACGCAAGCTTCGACCAATCGCTCCTAAGACAGGTATAAGATATACTAGTCCGATTTTGACGAAATTTGGTCAGCATATGTAGAGCAAATTAAAACTTAAATTTGGTGAGTTTAGTTAGGGTATCTTTACAAACAGTTTTTCATACAAAAACATAGTTGTCAACCTATTATTCCTATGGGAGCTATATGATATAGTGATCTGATCCGGTTGGTTTTCAAATATGTACTGCCTGCACCGAAAATAAAGACTTGTGCCAAGTTTCATAATCATTTTTTTTTTTTTTTTTATTAGACGATATAATTAAAAAGCGTTTCATTATAAAAATAATTTTAAAACACATTTGGGACTGGCTTTGACGGTGAAAAACAAAAAAAAAACAAAAAAAAAAAAGAAAATCCATAATTTTATAATTGTCAGATAACAATCAAGTGATGTCATGGCTGGACTGAGCCAACCATGAGTGCTTGGCAGGGAGACTGCGCCTTGGTAGCTGCTCAAGGAATGTGCGCTTGAGTCTCCTGATTCTTGGTTTCTCAATGTCGAATTTGAGTGCATTCGCCAGAGGGTTTACGTGATTTGCGTGTCTACCATTTTGTTTATCAGCGGTAGAGTTTATTATATCAATTAATGGGGCAATCCCAAGGTCTCTCATTATGTCCTTATTTCTCGCAAAAGGAAAGCCACCAGAAATTCGCCTTAAAATTTTACACAACAAGGATTGGATCCTTTTTAAGAGATATGGGGCCGCTGTACCCCATACTGAAACACCTTACCTCCAAATGGGCTGAATCATCGACTTAAATAACAAAACCTTGCTAGCGAGGCGCAATTTGGACCTGGGTCGAAAGAGCCAATCCATGCGTTTCAACCTTGTGTTAATTGTCCCTATAATTTTACATACATGTTGCTTCCAAGTCAAGCCTCTATCTAGACATAGCCCGAGGTATTTTTGCGAGGCCACCACCTTCATAACCACCCCATCTAAACATATAGCCGGGCAAAAATCACGCCTTTTTGTGAATGTCATCTGTACAGACTTATCCCGCGAGATACAGATATTCCACTGCTTTGTCCAGCTCTGAAATTTGTTAGTGAATTTCTGCAGACGTCGGCTTGCTGTTGCAGGGGAGGCGCTGAAGCAGTAGTGTGGCGGTAGTGTCATCAGCATAGGTCGCCAATATACTGCTATTGATAGGGGGCATCGGCATATCGCTTGTAAAAATGTTGTAGAGTGTAGGGCTCAAAGCGCTACCTTGCGGGACTCCGGCTCTGATCGGTCTGAAGGAGGAAAGACAACCATTTTTTTGCACTGAGAAATATATATATATAGTTTTAAAATTGAGCAAAAAGTTAGAATGTAAACATTCGGGCTGGCAACATTTTCTAACTTTAAATGCGTATTATTTTAAAAGTATTGAACCTACAGGGCACCAAGACCACTCAATCGATGCGCAATATAGTTCTCTATCAGATTCTGAAGTGGATTTGACATCTGACTTAATTTACAGGCACAGACTAAGGCCTTGTAAACAAAGTCCCTAAATTTCATACATTTTTTAGGCGCGTTGGGTCATGTGACGTCACAGGTTTGGTCGCCGAATAACGGCGCCTAACGGACATGCGCATGGCGTAACCTACTGTCTCTCAACCGTGCTCTGATGCCATACAAATTACGCTTTCGAGCTCTCACGAGAATGAGAGCGCGTTTCACATCAGGGCCACACGATGAAATACGAAGTCTAAGTGGCTCTGATCCAAGCAAATTTGTCGACTCGCTGCCGTTGTTCCATTTGGGTTGTCTATAATTATTATTCGTTGGTGCTCTTAACCAGCAATTCTGCATGCGCTGGAAAGAAGAATACCTGAAAGAGCTGCACAAGCGCAACAAATGGCAATTTCCAAACCGAAATCTCCGAGTGGGAGATCTGGTTATCATCAAGGAAGAAAATCTTCCCTCGAATGAGTGGCGGCTCGGTCGGGTTCTCTTCGTGTATCCAGGAGCTGACGACAAGGTCCGTGTGGTCGACGTCCAGACTTCACACGGAGTTGTAAAAAGGCCAATCGTGAAACTTTTACTTCTCCCTATTGATCAGGCTGTGGCTAGTCAGCAATAGATGCTGACGACGCGTCGCTCTCCAGAAGTCTAAACACTCATTTAATGTTCATTCCGCATCTGTCCTTCCAGCACTTTTTTGATTTCTGTACAGTAAAGATGGCACCACGTAAGCACACCGCACAATCATTGGAGAGCAGACGTACTCGAGGAACTTCGTTTTTTCGCTGCCGAGTCTGCTCTGGAATCCATCCACTCCGCAAGTGTGGACGCTTTCTACGCCTACTGGTAAACAAGTATTGCACCAATTTTCTGGCGCACCAACACTCCGGCAAGTCTTGTATGAGCGGGGACACTTGCCGCCTATGTAAGGAACGGCACCATACGCTGCTCCATTTCCATGAAGGGGCTCGTCCCTCTGCCGCAAGTCGGTCTCCGTCTCCATCTACGTCTACCTCCAGACATTCTCCTACGCTGTCCACTATTCTCCAGCACAAGTCGTCGAATGTGTTTCCTACTGCCATTGTCCGTGTGGACAATGGGGAAAAGGCATTTGAAGTTAGGGCACTCATCGACTCGTGTGCCACGTTGAGCCACATCGACGAGTCTCTCGCATCCGCACTTAAACTCCAACACATCCAGGTGGGAGAGGACCGAGTCTGCACGGCAATTATCCGCCCCACTACTACTCCGGATCCGAGCTTCGAAGTCCTGCTGAAATGCAGGTGCGAACGCCACTGCGTCCGATCGGAGCAGGAGTCCGGGAAAAATTCACCGACCTGACACTGGCAGACGAGCGCTTCGATGAGCCAGGAAATACCTTCCTGGTATTGGGGGCCGACGTGTACTCGCTCATCATGCGAGAAGGGTTCATGCCCAGCCAAAACGGGTTCCCGATAGTACAGAGCACCATCTTTGGCTGGATCGGGTCCGGACCATGTCCTCTATAAGACCGGTCCCCCCTCCCAAAATTTTCATGCAACTCCGTGCAGATGGAGGGGTGGCGGGGGGGGGGGGGGGGAATGATAAGCCACTAAAGCTAAAACAGCTAAACCGGCATCACCGGTGCAGTCGTGCATGCACCAGTTATTCACCACACTTAAATTTAAGCACCTTTTTTCCTAGGCTAATTTTATATACGAAAAGAAGCGAAGCAGTGAAGATGTATTTTTCTAAGTGAATAAATATTGAAGTTCAATTTTAACGAAAGTGCTTAATTTTATTTGGGATTTCTACTGCCCCGACGAAACATATATGTATACTAGCTTAAACCCGCGGTGTTGCTCGCATTTCCTAACTATATTTAATTAAATTTCATTGACAGTTCGACTCTCGTTTTCACTCAGTAAAGACGTGTTATTGACTTCTCTCCCATACCTATTTTGTGCGTTTAACAACAACTACTACGTTTAAAAGTTCGTAAAGTATCGAATTTGATTTTCGTTGTTCCTGACACAATGCGGTTCTGACAACGACCTGGTGGTCGATGGCCATGAGCGATCATCCGGATCGTGGCACACTTGCCAATCTCATAATCGTCAACAAAACCAAGAAACTTTCGAAAAATTAGCTCCCTATCATACTCTATCGAAGTAGAAGTGACAGAGTACACCGCTCTTAACTACACTAAAACAGTAATGTATTCCAGCGACCTTGGAGGAATAGTCGAAGACGAAATATTAAAAGAGCTACAGTCACAAAATGTTACTGAGGTAAAAAATATTATGAAATGGAATCATACTGACCTTCGCATCTCCTACCCCATTCGAAACAATCTCCGTTGGATACGAAAAGGTAAAACTAAGACCATACATCCCACTCCCAATGCGTTGCAATAACTGCATGCGCTATGGACACACTCAAAAGATTTTCAAAAGCCAAAAAATATACCCGCTCTGCTCAAATGAAGCGCACCTAGACAAAGAGACGGACGAAAAGTGCAGTGCCACCAAAACCTGTATTAATTGCAAAACAATAAACCCAACCAACTCTAACCACTCCGCATTCGACAAATCTTGCCCTGTATTCCTAAAAGAAAAAGAAGTGCAAGCAATCTATAACAACACAAAAAGTAGACAGAAGGAAAGCCAACGACCTTTACAGCGAAAGACATCAACATGGTACAACAACATACGCCCACACAATTAGAAACCCAGCACCAACAAATTCTCCACTCTCTTCAACATCAATCGCTGCACAACCTTTAACTTCGCTCTCAAAAGCAACAAGCCCAACAGCAACCCAGCACGCAGCCAAAGCAAGTGCATCGCTCGGCTCATCAAACCGAACCGAACAAGCAGAGAGCGCCGCTCTCACACGCACGAGCACCAGCTACACGACCTACTAGCTCTCCCGCAACACACCCCGCAACTACCATCTACATCAACCACAACTAAGAGCAAAACAAACACCAAAATATTACCGATCAACACGCCAGCGCGAACTAGACTTCAAATTAAAATTCAAGAAGCCAGCCCTTAACAAAGCCAAAAAACAAAAACAAAATAACGAAAATCATCTCAACTGCAGCAACCAATCTTCAGAAGCAGATGACAAAATGTCTTGCGACGCACAAACTTAATACTTAGCACAAAAAATGTAACAGGGTATGCCCCAAGCAGAATTTGCGGTAACTCAAGTTACCACAGACTCTGTTTGGGGCATACCTCTTCACCCTCATCTACATAGACACTGTCGCAGCACAAGCTAATGACAGTGCCTATAAAACCAAATACCCTGTAACCTTACACTTTTCGATTTTTATAAATACCACACTTTATTATCTATTTATTTTAACATTCTCAAGATTAGCTTAATTATTATGCAATGCAACATTAAAGGTTATATCAACAACTACAGGGAACTCCAACTCGCAATTAAAAAACACAATCCTAAAATCATAGCTCTACAAGAAACCCACCCACAAAACACATCCAATTTTCCCATCCCCATCAACTTTGAAATGGCTAACAGCAATTCCTCTAATAGATTTGGGGGCAGCGCCATTCTCATAGACAAATCGCTAAAATTCAATTTCAACAAAAGAATAGTAGCTTCGACATCTGTTCAGCAACAATTCAAGCTCAAAAAGACCTCGTTATATACTCTATTTACCTCCTCCCAAATAAGTTCTTTAATTTAACCGACCTCAGACATAACCTACCGCCCAACAATAGAAACACATTAATTCTAAGCGATGTCAATTCCTGGCATTCGAAGTGGGGCTCTCCCAAAAACAACCTCAGAGGACTCACCTTAGCCAAATACATTAACGACTCTAACTTCTCCGTTCTCAACGATGGGTCTCCCAATATAAAAACTACGCAACAACAATAACAAGCGACTGTCAGATTGATGAGGCTCGATGTTTCCACCTCGCGCGCCCGCTCTACCTCCGGTCCAATCTATAAGGCCAGCGAAATAAGTCACTTTATCAAACCTATTACGGTTTGTATTTACTCTGCTGTTCGTATTTCCAACTTGGTTCTTTTTCATAGTTTCTTTTAACTAATTCGCTTACCTAAAACATTGACACAAAGCAGAAATCGCAATTAGGTCCCGTTATTTCTATTGAAATTGTCCGTTGCCTCTCCTTGTACAACGAAATAATTGAACTGATCAACTTAGTTTCTCACATCATTTGAGTGCATTCACATGCAAATTTTAAGAAACTTTTTTAATTCTAGTGTACAGAAACGATACAAGTTTCGACTGTGATTTTTTGTTATAAAGTTAAAATTAGCCTTATTTTTGTAGAAATGCCACAAAATCGTTATCTCTCCAATGAAGAGCGTGCTAAAATATTAGCTTACAGAGATACCGGTACGCAAAATTGCGTCGAAAATGTCTTTTTTACCATACAAAAGTTTTTGAAAGATCCAGAAAACTATGGAAAAAAGCCGCGTTCTGGTCGCCCTCCATTGGTGACGCAGCGTGATAAACGCCGAATAAAAAAATTGCTGTTAAAGAAAACCTAAGCGCAGCGGAAATATGTTTGAATGTTACATGGAATATATCGCCCGGTGCAAAAGTCAATTTGCATTCAATCCTAAACTTTTCTATTCTTTTGTTAACTCTAAACGTAAATCTTCACGTCTTCCTTCTTCTTTCTTCCTTGGCAATGAAAAAGCATGCAGTGACTCAACTGCTGTGAATTTATTTGCCAAATTTTTCCAATCCACCTATTCATCTATTCCTATTTCTAACACACCATATCCCTACAGTATTTCTTCTTCTAATAATATTTTCGCTCCCTCTATTTCCGCGTCATCCCTTCTATCTGCTATTAAGTCCGTTAAACTTTCTTACTCTCCTGGGCCTGATCATATTCCAAGTTGTGTGTTAAAGGAGTGTAGCTCTTCATTAACTCTTCCCTTACTTAAACTTTTTAATCTTTCCCTAACTACTGGAGTCTTTCCATCTCTTTGGAAAGACTCATTTATCATACCTCTTCATAAAAAAGGTGGCAAGTCTGACATTTCTAATTATAGAGGTATTGCAAAGTTGTCTGCTATCCCAAAATTATTTGAGAAAATTATTACAGAAACTTTGCAGCACCTCTGTAAATCTATAATTTCTTCATCCCAACATGGATTTATAAAGAGTCGGTCTACTACGACCAATTTGCTAGAGTTTTCATATATAATAAATGATGCATTCCAAAAGAAAATGCAAACTGACGTCATTTACACTGACTTCAGTAAAGCATTTGACTCTGTAAACCATGATCTCTTGATTTTTAAACTTAACAGTATTGGTTTTCCTATGTCTTTTCTGTCTTGGATTTCTTCTTATTTAAAAAATAGAACCCAAAAAGTACTACTTAGATCTACAATTTCTAAACCTGTTTTCGTAACTTCTGGTGTACCCCAAGGAAGTCACCTTGGTCCTTTATTCTTCACACTTTTTATTAATGATCTTCCATCACTCTCGTATACTCATGTATGCAGATGATGTAAAACTTATTCTATCACTTAATAATCCTCTCCAAACTAAACTACTTCAACTTGACCTAAACTCCATGCAACTTTGGTGCTTGGCTAATCATCTTCCTCTTAATTGTTGTAAATGCATGTTTATGACATTCAGTCGATCTAAGCCCTTTCTTGGTAACTATTCTATTGATAACTTTCCCTTAAAACGTATTACCTCTGTTAAGGACTTGGGTGTCACTTTTGATTCAAAACTTAACTTTAACTTGCATGTTTCCTCTATTGTTAATGTTGCCAAGGGTGTACTTGGATTCATCAAGCGTTGGTCGAAGGAATTTAATGATCCTTTCACCACAAAACTGCTTTATGTGTCGCTTGTACGCCCTATTCTGGAATACTGCTCATGTATATGGTCTCCCCAATACAAAAATAGTGAGGTCCGTATTGAGTCGGTCCAGAAGCAATTTCTTTTATTTGCCCTACGAATCTTAAATTGGGATCCCAATTTTCGTCTGCCTTCTTATCCCAGTAGACTCTTACTTCTAAATCTTCTGACTTCAGCTAACCGTAGAATAATTCTTGGTGTGGTTTTTATACATAAGTTGATTAGTGGCGACATAGATTCTCCTTTTCTTTTAAGTCGTCTTAATTTCACTGTCCCTTGTAGACCTACTAGAAACTATATTCCCTCATCTCTTCCTACATGCACTACTGATTATGCTTTACACAATCCTTTTCGTGTTCTATGCACACAGTATAATTCTGTTTTTCATGTTTTCTCCTCTGAACTCTCTCTTCCCTCTATTAAACTTTCTCTTCTAAATCACCTACGGGTAATCTCTGGCCGATCCCAGCTGTGAGCATGGGCACAGCTTGCCGGCGCGGCAAATAATCTTCCCCCATCGGGTTGGAAATTGCCCACTCTATGTCCCACTCTATTTCCTATCTACTCTACAACTATTATATTCTTTCCCATCCCTTCCTTTTCTAGGTCCTTCCCTCCTTAATGTAATCTCTAACCAACTTCGCTGTGAGTTGGGGCACAGCTTGCCGGACTGGCTACTAAAACTTCCCCCACCGGGTTGGAGATTTCATTCCTATTGTCTTTCTTTATTTTTATAGTCTTATGCCTTAATTAACCTTAAATTCTATAAGTTTTTTCTTCATAACTAACTCTATTCTATCTTGCTATAGGCTCTAATAATGACACCGGAAATTCTTTGCTGTGAATAGGGGCATAGCTAGCCGGACTGGCAAATAAACTTCCCCCAACGTGCTGGTGTCGTTATTAGTTTTCAATTGTAATTTCGTGTAGGCTTTTTAAATCTTTTTCCGTATATCTATGTATTATATTATATTTTTTGGTTCGAGGCAGCACTGTTTTGCCTTCGTTAATAAATAAATAAATAAATAAATAAATGAAACTGAGTCTTCCAGTCTCTAAGCGTCGTGTGTTTTACAAGCCGACCCATTCATTTCATATGAGAAAAAAGTCGCCAAATGTGAGCTACTGCCCCGATACAAAGTTGCCCGCATGCACTTTGCTGAAAAATATAAGTTTTGGGACTTGGAGTGGCGAAATATCATTTTCAGCGATGAGAAGAAATTTAATTTGGACGGTCCAGATGGATACCATTATTATTATCGCGATATTAGGACCCCCAAGTCCCGAAATTTTCAAGGAGGTTCGTTAATGGTATGGCCTGCTTTTTGCTTCCATGGAAAGACTCCAATATGCTTCATATCCCATAAAACGAACTCTGAAAACTATATAGAGCTACTGGATAGTAATTTGATTATGTTTGGAGAGGAAATGTGCGGCGATTCCTGGACTTTTCAACAGGACAATGCATCTATCCACGTCTCAAAGAAAGCGAAACAATTTTTCGATGAGCGAAAAATACCGCTTTTGATGTGACCTGCCAAGAGCCCAGACCTTAACCCCATTGAAAACCTTTGGGGTATCCTCACAAGTAAAGTTTACTGTCATGGTAAACAATATGGGTCCCTGAAGGAGTTGAAGGAGGCGATTGTGGCAGAGTGGGCGAAATTGGACCATGCACTTCTTCAAACATTAATAAATTCTATGCCAGCTCGAATATTAAAAGTAATAAAGGTAATAAAGGACATATTTAATATTTAAGCATAAGAAACTTCACAAAAAAAAAACGAATACTTAAGAAAAAAACTTATTTTTTGGTTATGATCAGTTCAATTATTTCGTTCGGAAAAATATAAATTTAATTTAAAAATAAGAATTAAAGCCTTCATTATGACTGTATGTTTTTAATTTGAGCTGTTATTTAAATAACTTTAGCATAAAATTATGATCATTTTATAAAAACAACGCGTTGTTTTGAATCGAAAGAATTATGTTGATAAGGTGACTTATTTCGCTGGCCTTATACATAAAAGAGTTCGTGCTGACTGACTGACTGGCAATCATCGCACAGCCCAAACCATAAGAGCTAGGATGCTGAAATTTTCACATTAGGTTCCATCTATGATGAAAGTGCACACTAAGACGGGATTTTGGAAAATTCCACCCACAAGCGTGGAAGATCGCGGAAAACTGTTGTATGAAACTTTTTTGTTTACCATCCAATCAGCTTCAAACTCATTTTCAATGTTCTACATAAAAATTCATTTGACACATATTTCACCGATTTTGGAAAATCCACCCCCATGGGAGGAAAATGGGGGTCTCAAGGTTGTATGGGCGAAAGTCTAATTTTAGTCCGATCATCTTCAAATTCATTGTCAAAGCTCTTCACGTAAAATAATTCGACACGTGTATCAGCGATTTTGGGAAAATCAACCACATGGTCGGAAAATCGGTGGAAAACTCTAGCATTCGACAATTTTAGTTTTCATGCGATTGGCTTCGAACTCATTTTCAAGGTTCTATGGGAAAAAATAATAGACGCGGTGGTCAAAGGTTTTGGAAAATCTACTCCCAAAGTCGGAAAAACGCGTAAATCTGTTGTATGAAACTTTTTTGATTATCGTCCGATTGACTTCAAACTCATTTTGAAAGCTCTTAACATAATATAATTCGATACGTGTATCAGCGATTGTGAGAAATTCACCTCTATGGTCGGAAAATCGTTTGAAAAGTCAAGCATTCGACATTTTTAATTTTCATGCGATTGGCTTCAAACTCATTTTCAAGGTTCTATGGGAATAAATAGTAGACGCGGTGTTCAAAGTTTTTGAAAAATCTACCCCCAAAGTCCAAAGTAGTCAAATTAAAAAAAAAAATGCACTTTCATCTAAATATTTCCCCGGGCAAGGCCGAGATATTATCTGCTAGTTGATTATAATTATTAAAGCCACCCTCTGTTGAAACGGTTGTGGCTGGCCTAATCCATGGCACAAGCCACGCGTCCTCCCTCTAAACTAATTTGAAACTTCATATTTTTCTCTTTCCTTAATTTAACATTCGTGTTCCGACCCTAAAATATATAAATAAATTTATCTATATATATAAAAGAGTTCATGCTGACTGATTGGCAATCATCGCACAGCCCAAACCATAAGAGCTATGATGATGAAATTTTCACAGTAGGTTCCATCTATGATGAAAGTGCACACTAAGACGGGATTTTGGAAAATTCCACCCACAAGCGTGGAAAATCGCGGAAAACTGTTGTATGAAACTTTTTTGTTTACCATCATCAGCTTCAAACTCATTTTCAGAGATCTACACAATAATTCAGTTGATACATATTTCACCGATTTTGGTAAATCTAGCCCCATGGGCGGAAAATGGGGATCTAAGGTTGTATGGGCGAAAGTCTAATTTTTAATTTTTTTTAAAAGACAAAAATGAAGTAACCAGAATTGAAGGCATACATCTTAGTCAATTGACTACTATTGTCCGTCTGCTAGAAGTGTTCGAGAAGGTATCAAAAAAACTGGAAGCCAGCAAAAATCCTACTATCCATCTATGCATTCCAAATGTAAGCAATTTAAAAAAAACTTGTTTAACCAATAGCAACGACAGCCAAATTATCCAATCATTTAAATCCGCACTCCATAGCCACATTACTTTAATAATAGAACCAAACATTACAAAATACCACAAAATAGCCCTGTTCCTTTTCCCACCTACAAACAAATTAGTTAATTTTTCATCAGAAGAAAAGAAACAAATAGTATACCATTGCAAGGAAATCATGGCTTCATTTCAAATAGATGATTGCGTCGAAGCAGAAGAAAAACCTTGTGAAGATGATGAATTTGTCGATTTTGTTGAAGAGAGAGAACCAAATAGCCACACCGACCAAGTAGAGCGCGAAATTCAAGGCTATCTCAGCTTCAATGTGCCATACGCAACCAATTTTGATTGATTTTTGATTGGCTAGGTTGGTGGGATATTCATAAAAAGCATTTCCCCATTTTGCATAAAACTAGCTGCAAGATATTTTGCATTCCAGCAAGTAGCGCATCATCTGAGCGAGTTTTTTCTGATGCTAGAAATTTAATAACCGAAAAACGTTGTTTAATAGCCAGTAATTCGGACAATATAAGCAAAATAATGTTTTTACACTCAAACCTGAAAAAATAATGTTCAAATACATATATATTTTATAGAAAAAAGTAAACGTTGCTTTGCGTATTTTATTTCATTTTTTTCATCTTTTTACGAACAGCAAATAAACAGCAGTAATCGGGTTGCGTAGTATTACAATACATACATATACATATGTATCGTATACATGCACGCAAAAATTGTTCGCATTCGAATTAATTCGAATACTGCCGACCACTCTCACTCATTCCATTCGGCGCCCTTCGGTTAAATGTTGTGCGAATGAGACCCACACGAACGCGCAGATCCACTCAAATATGTTCGGCCTTACATTCTATTCCGCTCAACTCATTTTGAGCTGAATTCAGTTGAATGCAGTTTTTTCGGTATTCAGGCAGACCTCTAATGGACATCGACATAACTTCATCCTCAAAAAGTGCCGCTGCTATCACTGCCGCGGATGTTTCTGAGATTGACTGTGAAGTGGACGAGCAGCTGTCAGCAGATGCGCCAGAATATGTCGCGGGATATATTATAAAAAGGCTTAATTTAAGGGAACAAGAAGAAAATATGTCCATGACTTATATCGACATGATTTCTGCAGGTGGACTGATATTTCGATCTGAAGGCTTAATAAGAGAAATGTTACAATGTGCAGAAAATATTAATTTAGATTAAGACACACAACAAATTTTTTTTAAATGCGCATAAAATTCAGAATAAAAAATGTAAATCAAAAAATAAATATGCAAAAACAAAAACTAATGGTTAACAAAAGCATTTAGGACCGCGCTCTCAACGTGGCTCTGTCGCAGATGCTTAACGACCTCCGTTTCGAGAGCAACAATGAATGTATGCATACAGTTTGTCAAGAAACACTACACACTGAAAATTAATTTTATATTTTGACTTTTTATATGAAAATAGTATATTTTTATTCAAGTTAATCAAATTTTTTTAATGCATATCAATTCAATGATTAGAATAAAGTCAATTTGTGAAAAAATAACAACAAATCTATAAATAGTTAACAAAAAAAACAACAAAAACTAACATTGCCCATCTTTGACACTGTCAAGAAACTTACACATTTCGTTTTCGAGTTATGTTTTGCTCTCATTCTAAAAAAAGAACGGTGCCTTACCATTAACAATGTTTTTTGCGTTGCTTCGTGCTGCACTACTTTTGCATTGCTTATACTTTGGTTGCGAAATTTTGATCAGAGCGCATCTTCAAAGTAATTTTCTTCAATTTTAAAAATGCCTGGCAAAAGATTAAGCTTTGACGTGATCCAATTGATTTACTATACTCGCCAATTGGGCAAATATGTTGCGGACTTAGTAGAAATGTTTTCTGTTTCAAGGAAAACAACTTACTATATTCTAAGTCGCGCTGAAAACTAAGGTTCTCTTGAACCAAAAAGTGGAGGTGGTCGTAAAAGGAAGATTGGCCAACGGGCAGACCGCCCAATCATGCGGAGAGGTCAACCAAAATACGCAAATTTCGGTCAGAGCTGTTGCCTAGGATCTTGACGAATAATGTGGTCTGGTTGTATCACATGAAACAGTACGCCAAGCCATTCTACGGCATAATTACTCTTCAAGAGTTGCACGAAAGAAACCGCTGATTTCATCGGTCAATGTAGAAAAGCGCTTCACATTTGCTGTTAACATGATCAGTCAACCGGTAGAATACTGGGATGACGTCACATTTGCTTCGTCGCATGTAATGCGGCTGTCGCTGATCAATGTATGCCGGAAAAGGCATTCAATCTATTGTAACTTTCATATGCCATGCAGCGCTTGCTTCCAAAAGAATGCATTCGGAACCCATTGCTTTTAGATGGCTTTTTATGGCATCCGCAATTCGATACCGACTCAAAAATAAAAATATATACATGTATAATATTTACTTCAAATTAACAGTTCCTTATTCCTTAACGCGAAATCTAATAATAATCAAATTTTAAGTTTATAGCTGTGCTGTTGTTGTTGTTGTTGCTGGCAGCGTTTGTTTGCCCGGTTTTTTTTTTTTTTTTTTTTTTTAATTTTGTTTGCCTCGATTGTACGCCCTATATTTGGTTCGACTATAAGCCGAACATCCTTCGTGTAGTCCTCATACACATACCCGTCTCTCTTGAGAGCTTCTGCAAAATACAAATAAATCAATAAAATTCATACATAAGAAAATCTTGCAGGTGCATCGCAAATGAAAGCACGCAATGTTAAGAAAACTGTCTTATTTCTGAATTTGAAAGGGGCTTCAGAAAGTTAAACAGCTTCACTGACAAAGTCGTGTACATATTGCTCGGCGTTAGCTGGCTTTTGGCTGCCAACATAACAACAAATAGTGAACACGTCACTGCCAGGAATGTTGTTCAAATATCCTAAAATCCTCCACAAGGAGGTTTTAGAACTTTTGTAAAGTGGGAATCCATCCACATTAACATCCAATAGTAGTTATTTGTATTCATAGAACCTCCATGGCACTTTTCATGGAACACTATTCTTAATGACCTTCGAAAATTTAGCAAACAAAATACTATGCCACACATCTACAGACAAGTCTTTGAAAATATAAAAAACGAAAAGAAAACACACACCTTTATTTATACAGATGGTTCAAAAATTAATGACAAAATTAGCTACGCCGTAACAACAGAAAATAGGATATTAAAATCAGGACTCCTTCCCTTCTACACATCAGTAATGACAGCAGAGATCATAGCAATACTGCAAGCCATAAATGTAATAAAATCAAAAAAAAAAGAATTTTAATATCTGCTCTGACTCTTTGTCGTCCATTGAGGCAATAACAAACATAAACAACACAAATAATTATCCATCAATAATTAGATCACAACTAATCTGCTTCTACCCAAAAATTAAACTTTTATGGGTACCAGGACACTGCGACATTAAAGGCAATGAGTTCGCAGACCAAGCTGCAAAGGCTGCCATACAAATGCCCCTTGTGCTAACCCCAAACACTAACTACATTGACATCCACAAATACTTAAAGAAAATTATGTTTGACAGACAAAAACAAACTATAACACTTTGCTCTAATTGGTATAAAAAACTTAACAATAACCATTTAAACATCGCAGGCTACATCCCTCAGCTACATCAAAACGAAATAAACAGGCTTGACCAAATTAAAATAATTAGGTTACGCTTGGGTCACACAAAAATAACAAATAAACACTACATAGACAAAAATTGCTCACCCAACTGTACACTATGTAATTCCAATACAAACATAAATACAGAACACATACTAGATCATTGTCCAACACTTAGTCAAGCCAGGGACAAAATATTTGGAAATACTAAACCTACATCCACTCTATCCCATCCTAATAAAGAAAACATTAATAAAATCATAGAATTCCTTAAAAAATCTAACATTTACCACGAAATTTAACTAAAATTTCAAAACACAATAAACTCTTTAAAATCTTCAAACCTAATCTCAACGCTAACTACATATATAAAATACTTTTGTTAATATAAAAATTATTAACACTACCTTGTACATATCTTTCTATTGCTATTAATTTTACCTTACACGCACTATAACATATCTACAAATAACATTACCATTTCTGTATATACCATTCTACACCTATTAATTTTACTTTACACATACACATCATTACAGTTACACATAGATATAAGCACACACTAAACCAAAATTATTGTAACAAATAGCCGAAGGCCTTGGTAGCCAGCGCTATAAAAACTGCTTGTTAGTTTAATTTTAAAATTAAGCTATCAATATTAATAAATTAATAAATAAATAAATAAATAAATATTAATAAAGGTGCTATTAATAATAATAATAATCAGCTCGGTCATAAAATCGAAGAAATAAAATATATAACAAATACAACCTACACATTGCAATCTCCAAAACGCAATGTGCGATTGGTGCCATCGATATATTTTGCTGTTCCTCTAACTCATTCTTCGACTCGGTGGCATTTTGAAGCAGTCTTCGATTTCCACAATTTGAGATAAGTCACAGATTTAGCCTTTCTCGAAATGAGGTTTTGAAAGATGAATGTTGTTACCATCTAACTATATATATAAAAGAGTTCGTGCTGACTGACTGACTGATTGGCAATCATCGCACAGCACAAGCCATAAGTGCTAGGATGCTGAAATTTTTACAGTAGATTCCATCTTTCATCAGCACACTAAGACGGTATTTTGAAAAATTTCACCCACAAGCGTGGAAAATCGCGGAAAACTGTTGTATGAAACTTTTTTGTTTACCATCATCAGCTTCAAACTCATTTTCAGAGATCTACACAATAATTCAGTTGATACATATTTCACCGATTTTGGTAAATCTAGCCCCATGTGCGGAAAATGGGGGTCTCAAGGTTGTATGGGCGAAAGTCTAATTTTAGTCTGTTCACCTTCAAACTCATTTTCAAAGCTCTTCACGTAAAATAATTCGACACGTGTATCAGCGATTTTGGGAAATTCAACCACATGGTCGGAAAATCGGTGAAAAAGTCTAGCATTTGAA
>JBAMCL010000261.1:0-13617 GCA_037075165.1 Hirtodrosophila histrioides
AATCTGTAAATGCAGATCGAAAGAGTATAAAAATACCTAAAAAACAAAAAAAACTTTCAATGGAATCGGTTAAAGATTGTAAAAGTTAGAGCAAAAGCCGACCAAAAAAAAAAAAAATCTCGTGTCGGACAAAATGGTCAATATCTCCGAAACGGTAAGAGATAAAGCAAATCTGAGCAAAAAACCGACCCAAAATTTCTCGTGTCGGACATATTGGTCAATATCTCCGAAACGGTGAGAGATCGAGCAAATCTGTAAATGCAGTTCGAAAGAGTATAAAAATACCTAAAAAACAAAAAAAACTTTCAATGGAATCGGTTAAGAATTGTAAAAGTTAGAGCAAAAGCCGACAAAAAAAAAAAAAAATTTCGTGTCGGACAAAATGGTCAATATCTCCGAAACGGTAAGAGATAGAGCAAATCTGAGCAAAAAACCGACCCAAAATTTCTCGTGTCGGACATATTGGTCAATATCTCCGAAACGGTAAGAGATCGAGCAAATCTGAGCAAAAAACCGACCCAAAATTTCTCGTGTCGGACATATTGGTCAATATCTCCGAAACGGTGAGAGATCGAGCAAATCTGTAAATGCAGTTCGAAAGAGTATAAAAATACCTAAAAAACAAAAAAACTTTCAATGGAATCGGTTAAGAATTGTAAAAGTTAGAGCAAAAGCCGACCAAAAAAAAAAAAAAATCTCTCGTGTCGAACATATTGGTCAATATCTCCGAAACGGTAAGAGATCGAGCAAATCTGAGCAAAAAACCGACCCAAAATTTCTCGTGTCGGACATATTGGTCAATATCTCCGAAACGGTAAGAGATCGAGCAAATCTGTAAATGCAGTTCGAAAGAGTATAAAAATACCTAAAAAACAAAAAAACTTTCAATGGAATCGGTTAAAGATTGTAAAAGTTAGAGCAAAAGCCGACCATAAAAAAAAAAAAAAAAAAAAAAAAATTTCTTGTCGGACAAAATGGTCAATATCTCCGAAACGGTAAGAGATCGTGCAAATCTGTAAATGCAGTTCGAAAGAGTATAAAAATACCTAAAAAACAAAAAAAACTTTCAATGGAATCGGTTAAGAATTGTAAAAGTTAAAGCAAAAGCCGACCAAAAAAAAAAAAAATCTCGTGTCGGACAAAATGGTCAATATCTCCGAAACGGTAAGAGATAGAGCAAATCTGAGCAAAAAACCGACCCAAAATTTCTCGTGTCGGACATATTGGTCAATATCTCCGAAACGGTGAGAGATCGAGCAAATCTGTAAATGCAGTTCGAAAGAGTATACAAATACCTAAAAAACAAAAAAACTTTCAATGGAATCGGTTAAAGATTGTAAAAGTTAGAGCAAAAGCCGACCATAAAAAAAAAAAAAAATCTCTCGTGTCGGACAAAATGGTCAATATCTCCGAAACGGTAAGAGATAGAGCAAATCTGAGCAAAAAACCGACCCAAAATCTCTCGTGTCGGACATATTGGTCAATATCTCCGAAACGGTAAGAGATCGAGCAAATCTGTAAATGCAGTTCGAAAGAGTATAAAAATACCTAAAAAACAAAAAAACTTTCAATGGAATCGGTTAAAGATTGTAAAAGTTAGAGCAAAAGCCGACCATAAAAAAAAAAAAAAAAAAAATTCTTGTCGGACAAAATGGTCAATATCTCCGAAACGGTAAGAGATAGAGCAAATCTGAGCAAAAAACCGACCCAAAATTTCTCGTGTCGGACATATTGGTCAATATCTCCGAAACGGTAAGAGATCGAGCAAATCTGTAAATGCAGTTCGAAAGAGTATAAAAATACCTAAAAAACAAAAAAACTTTCAATGGAATCGGTTAAGAATTGTAAAAGTTAGAGCAAAAGCCGACCAAAAAAAAAAAAAAAAAATCTCTCGTGTCGGACAAAATGGTCAATATCTCCGAAACGGTAAGAGATAGAGCAAATCTGAGCAAAAAACCGACCCAAAATCTCTCGTGTCGGACATATTGGTCAATATCTCCGAAACGGTAAGAGATCGAGCAAATCTGTAAATGCAGTTCGAAAGAGTATAAAAATACCTAAAAAACAAAAAAACTTTCAATGGAATCGGTTAAAAATTGTAAAAGTTAGAGCAAAAGCCGACCAAAAAAAAAAAAAAAAAAAATTTCTTGTCGGACAAAATGGTCAATATCTCCGAAACGGTAAGAGATAGAGCAAATCTGAGCAAAAAACCGACCCAAAATTTCTCGTGTCGGACATATTGGTCAATATCTCCGAAACGGTGAGAGATCGAGCAAATCTGTAAATGCAGTTCGAAAGAGTATAAAAATACCTAAAAAACAAAAAAACTTTCAATGGAATCGGTTAAAGATTGTAAAAGTTAGAGCAAAAGCCGACCAAAAAAAAAAAAAAAAATCTCGTGTCGGACAAAATGGTCAATATCTCCGAAACGGTAAGAGATAGAGCAAATCTGAGCAAAAAACCGACCCAAAATTTCTCGTGTCGGACATATTGGTCAATATCTCCGAAACGGTGAGAGATCGAGCAAATCTGTAAATGCAGTTCGAAAGAGTATAAAAATACCTAAAAAACAAAAAAACTTTCAATGGAATCGGTTAAAGATTGTAAAAGTTAGAGCAAAAGCCGACCAAAAAAAAAAAAAAATCTCGTGTCGGACAAAATGGTCAATATCTCCGAAACGGTAAGAGATAGAGCAAATCTGAGCAAAAAACCGACCCAAAATTTCTCGTGTCGGACATATTGGTCAATATCTCCGAAACGGTGAGAGATCGAGCAAATCTGTAAATGCAGTTCGAAAGAGTATAAAAATACCTAAAAAACAAAAAAACTTTCAATGGAATCGGTTAAAGATTGTAAAAGTTAGAGCAAAAGCCGACCATAAAAAAAAAAAAAAAATTTCTTGTTGGACAAAATGGTCAATATCTCCGAAACGGTAAGAGATAGAGCAAATCTGAGCAAAAAACCGACCCAAAATTTCTCGTGTCGGACATATTGGTCAATATCTCCGAAACGGTGAGAGATCGAGCAAATCTGAGCAAAAAACCGACCCAAAATTTCTCGTGTCGGACATATTGGTCAATATCTCCGAAACGGTAAGAGATCGAGCAAATCTGTAAATGCAGTTCGAAAGAGTATAAAAATATCTAAAAAACAAAAAAACTTTCAATGAAATCGGTTAAGAATTGTAAAAGTTAGAGCAAAAGCCGACCAAAAAAAAAAAAAAAAATCTCTCGTGTCGGACAAAATGGTCAATATCTCCGAAACGGTAAGAGATAGAGCAAATCTGAGCAAAAAACCGACCCAAAATCTCTCGTGTCGGACATATTGGTCAATATCTCCGAAACGGTAAGAGATCGAGCAAATCTGTAAATGCAGTTCGAAAGAGTATAAAAATACCTAAAAAACAAAAAAACTTTCAATGGAATCGGTTAAGAATTGTAAAAGTTAGAGCAAAAGCCGACCAAAAAAAATAAAAAAAATCTCTCGTGTCGGACAAAATGGTCAATATCTCCGAAACGGTAAGAGATAGAGCAAATCTGAGCAAAAAACCGACCCAAAATTTCTCGTGTCGGACATATTGGTCAATATCTCCGAAACGGTGAGAGATCGAGCAAATCTGTAAATGCAGTTCGAAAGAGTATAAAAATACCTAAAAAACAAAAAAACTTTCAATGGAATCGGTTAAAGATTGTAAAAGTTAGAGCAAAAGCCGACCATAAAAAAAAAAAAAAATTTCTTGTCGGACAAAATGGTCAATATCTCCGAAACGGTAAAAGATAGAGCAAATCTGAGCAAAAAACCGACCCAAAATTTCTCGTGTCGGACATATTGGTCAATATCTCCGAAACGGTGAGAGATCGAGCAAATCTGTAAATGCAGTTCGAAAGAGTATAAAAATACCTAAAAAACAAAAAAAACTTTCAATGGAATCGGTTAAAGATTGTAAAAGTTAGAGCAAAAGCCGACCAAAAAAAAAAAAAATCTCGTGTCGGACAAAATGGTCAATATCTCCGAAACGGTAAGAGATAGAGCAAATCTGAGCAAAAAACCGACCCAAAATTTCTCGTGTCGGACATATTGGTCAATATCTCCGAAACGGTGAGAGATCGAGCAAATCTGTAAATGCAGTTCGAAAGAGTATAAAAATACCTAAAAAACAAAAAAACTTTCAATGGAATCGGTTAAAGATTGTAAAAGTTAGAGCAAAAGCCGACCATAAAAAAAAAAAAAAAATTTCTTGTTGGACAAAATGGTCAATATCTCCGAAACGGTAAGAGATAGAGCAAATCTGAGCAAAAAACCGACCCAAAATCTCTCGTGTCGGACATATTGGTCAATATCTCCGAAACGGTAAGAGATCGAGCAAATCTGTAAATGCAGTTCGAAAGAGTATAAAAATACCTAAAAAACAAAAAAACTTTCAATGGAATCGGTTAAGAATTGTAAAAGTTAGAGCAAAAGCCGACCAAAAAAAAAAAAAAAATCTCTCGTGTCGGACAAAATGGTCAATATCTCCGAAACGGTAAGAGATAGAGCAAATCTGAGCAAAAAACCGACCCAAAATTTCTCGTGTCGGACATATTGGTCAATATCTCCGAAACGGTGAGAGATCGAGCAAATCTGTAAATGCAGTTCGAAAGAGTATAAAAATACCCAAAAAACAAAAAAAACTTTCAATGGAATCGGTTAAAGATTGTAAAAGTTAGAGCAAAAGCCGACCATAAAAAAAAAAAAAAAAACAAAAATTTCTTGTCGGACAAAATGGTCAATATCTCCGAAACGGTAAGAGATAGAGCAAATCTGAGCAAAAAACCGACCCAAAATTTCTCGTGTCGGACATATTGGTCAATATCTCCGAAACGGTGAGAGATCGAGCAAATCTGAGCAAAAAACCGACCCAAAATTTCTCGTGTCGGACATATTGGTCAATATCTCCGAAACGGTAAGAGATCGAGCAAATCTGTAAATGCAGTTCGAAAGAGTATAAAAATACCTAAAAAACAAAAAAACTTTCAATGGAATCGGTTAAGAATTGTAAAAGTTAGAGCAAAAGCCGACCAAAAAAAAAAAAAAAAATCTCTCGTGTCGGACAAAATGGTCAATATCTCCGAAACGGTAAGAGATAGAGCAAATCTGAGCAAAAAACCGACCCAAAATTTCTCGTGTCGGACATATTGGTCAATATCTCCGAAACGGTAAGAGATCGAGCAAATCTGTAAATGCAGTTCGAAAGAGTATAAAAATACCTAAAAAACAAAAAAACTTTCAATGGAATCGGTTAAGAATTGTAAAAGTTAGAGCAAAAGCCGACCAAAAAAAAAAAAAAAAAAATATCTCGTGTCGGACAAAATGGTCAATATCTCCGAAACGGTAAGAGATAGAGCAAATCTGAGCAAAAAACCGACCCAAAATCTCTCGTGTCGGACATATTGGTCAATAACTCCGAAACGGTGAGAGATCGAGCAAATCTGTAAATGCAGTTCGAAAGAGTATAAAAATACCTAAAAAACAAAAAAAATTTCAATGGAATCGGTTAAAGATTGTAAAAGTTAGAGCAAAAGTATATTAGTATAAAAATACCTAAAAAACAAAAAAACTTTCAATGGAATCGGTTAAAGATTGTAAAAGTTAGAGCAAAAGCCGACCATAAAAAAAAAAAAAAAAATATCTCGTGTCGGACAAAATGGTCAATAACTCCGAAACGGTGAGAGATCGAGCAAATCTGTAAATGCAGTTCGAAAGAGTATAAAAATACCTAAAAAACAAAAAACTTTCAATGGAATCGGTTAAGAATTGTAAAAGTTAGAGCAAAAGCCGACCAAAAAAAAAAAAAACAAGTAAGAATGCTCTAGTCGAGTATACCCGACTACGGAACTCCCTGTACCCAGTTCTAAAACTTCCAATCATATGTTCGTCACTTACACATGCACGCACACATACACAAAGCATACACACACACACGCGAGCCACAGCGCGCAGCGTACGCAAGGCATTTTAAGTCGTGGCTGTGCTTCTTCTTCCCCCCTCGCTCCAGTACTGAATCTTGTTCGTTGAATAACTTCCGTGTTTATTATCCGATCGACTTGAAATTTGGACAGTAGATTAAGAGTGACCAAGGTAGTGTACATGCCAAATCCCAAAGCTCTATCTTTAAAACTGTGGCTGTAAAACGTTTTGATCGATTTGCGGGGGAACGGGGTAAGATATCTGAGATCAGAAATAAACTTGACCTGCTCCCGCTATACACGAACCTACATTCCAAATTTGGTGTCTCTAGCTCTTATAGTTGCTGAGATCCTTGCGTTCATACATACGGACAGACAGACGGACAGACGGACAGACGGACAGACAGACGGACATGGCCAAATCGAAATCTCTTTTGATACTGATCAAGAATATATATACTTTATAGGGTCGGAGATGTCTCCTTCTGCCTGTTACATACTTTTGCACAAATCCAATACCCCCTTTTTACCCATTTTATGGGTACAGGGAGTAAAAATAATATCTCGTGTCGGACAAAATGGTCAATATCTCCGAAACGGTAAGAGATAGAGCAAATCTGAGCAAAAAACCGACCCAAAATCTCTCGTGTCGGACATATTGGTCAATATCTCCGAAACGGTAAGAGATCGTGCAAATCTGTAAATGCAGTTCGAAAGAGTATAAAAATACCTAAAAAACAAAAAAACTTTCAATGGAATCGGTTAAGAATTGTAAAAGTTAGAGCAAAAGCCGACCAAAAAAAAAAAAAAAATCTCGTGTCGGACAAAATGGTCAATATCTCCGAAACGGTAAGAGATAGAGCAAATCTGAGCAAAAAACCGACCCAAAATTTCTCGTGTCGGACATATTGGTCAATATCTCCGAAACGGTGAGAGATCGAGCAAATCTGTAAATGCAGTTCGAAAGAGTATAAAAATACCTAAAAAACAAAAAAAACTTTCAATGGAATCGGTTAAAGATTGTAAAAGTTAGAGCAAAAGCCGACCATAAAAAAAAAAAAAAAATTTCTTGTCGGACAAAATGGTCAATATCTCCGAAACGGTAAGAGATAGAGCAAATCTGAGCAAAAAACCGACCCAAAATTTCTCGTGTCGGACATATTGGTCAATATCTCCGAAACGGTGAGAGATCGAGCAAATCTGAGCAAAAAACCGACCCAAAATTTCTCGTGTCGGACATATTGGTCAATATCTCCGAAACGGTAAGAGATCGAGCAAATCTGTAAATGCAGTTCGAAAGAGTATAAAAATACCTAAAAAACAAAAAAACTTTCAATGGAATCGGTTAAGAATTGTAAAAGTTAGAGCAAAAGCCGACCAAAAAAAAAAAAAAAAATCTCTCGTGTCGGACAAAATGGTCAATATCTCCGAAACGGTAAGAGATAGAGCAAATCTGAGCAAAAAACCGACCCAAAATCTCTCGTGTCGGACATATTGGTCAATATCTCCGAAACGGTAAGAGATCGAGCAAATCTGTAAATGCAGTTCGAAAGAGTATAAAAATACCTAAAAAACAAAAAAACTTTCAATGGAATCGGTTAAGAATTGTAAAAGTTAGAGCAAAAGCCGACCAAAAAAAAAAAAAAAAAATCTCTCGTGTCGGACAAAATGGTCAATATCTCCGAAACGGTAAGAGATAGAGCAAATCTGAGCAAAAAACCGACCCAAAATTTCTCGTGTCGGACAAAATGGTCAATATCTCCGAAACGGTAAGAGATAGAGCAAATCTGAGCAAAAAACCGACCCAAAATTTCTCGTGTCGGACATATTGGTCAATATCTCCGAAACGGTAAGAGATCGAGCAAATCTGAGCAAAAAACCGACCCAAAATCTCTCGTGTCGGACATATTGGTCAATATCTCCGAAACGGTAAGAGATCGAGCAAATCTGTAAATGCAGTTCGAAAGAGTATAAAAATACCTAAAAAACAAAAAAACTTTCAATGGAATCGGTTAAGAATTGTAAAAGTTAGAGCAAAAGCCGACCAAAAAAAAAAAAAAAATCTCTCGTGTCGGACAAAATGGTCAATATCTCCGAAACGGTAAGAGATAGAGCAAATCTGAGCAAAAAACCGACCCAAAATCTCTCGTGTCGGACATATTGGTCAATATCGCCGAAACGGTAAGAGATCGAGCAAATCTGTAAATGCAGTTCGAAAGAGTATAAAAATACCTAAAAAACAAAAAAACTTTCAATGGAATCGGTTAAGAATTGTAAAAGTTAGAGCAAAAGCCGACCAAAAAAAAAAAAAAAAATCTCTCGTGTCGGACAAAATGGTCAATATCTCCGAAACGGTAAGAGATAGAGCAAATCTGAGCAAAAAACCGACCCAAAATCTCTCGTGTCGGACATATTGGTCAATATCTCCGAAACGGTAAGAGATCGAGCAAATCTGTAAATGCAGTTCGAAAGAGTATAAAAATACCTAAAAAACAAAAAAACTTTCAATGGAATCGGTTAAGAATTGTAAAAGTTAGAGCAAAAGCCGACCAAAAAAAAAAAAAAATCTCTCGTGTCGGACAAAATGGTCAATATCTCCGAAACGGTAAGAGATAGAGCAAATCTGAGCAAAAAACCGACCCAAAATTTCTCGTGTCGGACAAAATGGTCAATATCTCCGAAACGGTAAGAGATAGAGCAAATCTGAGCAAAAAACCGACCCAAAATTTCTCGTGTCGGACATATTGGTCAATATCTCCGAAACGGTAAGAGATCGAGCAAATCTGTAAATGCAGTTCGAAAGAGTATAAAAATACCTAAAAAACAAAAAAACTTTCAATGGAATCGGTTAAAGATTGTAAAAGTTAGAGCAAAAGCCGACCATAAAAAAAAAAAAAAAAAACAAAAATTTCTTGTCGGACAAAATGGTCAATATCTCCGAAACGGTAAGAGATAGAGCAAATCTGAGCAAAAAACCGACCCAAAATTTCTCGTGTCGGACATATTGGTCAATATCTCCGAAACGGTGAGAGATCGAGCAAATCTGAGCAAAAAACCGACCCAAAATTTCTCGTGTCGGACATATTGGTCAATATCTCCGAAACGGTAAGAGATCGAGCAAATCTGTAAATGCAGTTCGAAAGAGTATAAAAATACCTAAAAAACAAAAAAAACTTTCAATGGAATCGGTTAAGAATTGTAAAAGTTAGAGCAAAAGCCGACCAAAAAAAAAAAAAAAATCTCTCGTGTCGGACAAAATGGTCAATATCTCCGAAACGGTAAGAGATAGAGCAAATCTGAGCAAAAAACCGACCCAAAATCTCTCGTGTCGGACATATTGGTCAATATCTCCGAAACGGTAAGAGATCGAGCAAATCTGTAAATGCAGTTCGAAAGAGTATAAAAATACCTAAAAAACAAAAAAACTTTCAATGGAATCGGTTAAGAGATTGTAAAAGTTAGAGCAAAAGCCGACCATAAAAAAAAAAAAAAAAAAAAAAAATCTCTCGTGTCGGACAAAATGGTCAATATCTCCGAAACGGTAAGAGATAGAGCAAATCTGAGCAAAAAACCGACCCAAAATCTCTCGTGTCGGACATATTGGTCAATATCTCCGAAACGGTAAGAGATCGAGCAAATCTGTAAATGCAGTTCGAAAGAGTATAAAAATACCTAAAAAACAAAAAAACTTTCAATGGAATCGGTTAAGAATTGTAAAAGTTAGAGCAAAAGCCGACCAAAAAAAAAAAAAAAATCTCTCGTGTCGGACAAAATGGTCAATATCTCCGAAACGGTAAGAGATAGAGCAAATCTGAGCAAAAAACCGACCCAAAATCTCTCGTGTCGGACATATTGGTCAATATCTCCGAAACGGTAAGAGATCGAGCAAATCTGTAAATGCAGTTCGAAAGAGTATAAAAATACCTAAAAAACAAAAAAACTTTCAATGGAATCGGTTAAGAATTGTAAAAGTTAGAGCAAAAGCCGACCAAAAAAAATAAAAAAAATCTCTCGTGTCGGACAAAATGGTCAATATCTCCGAAACGGTAAGAGATAGAGCAAATCTGAGCAAAAAACCGACCCAAAATTTCTCGTGTCGGACATATTGGTCAATATCTCCGAAACGGTGAGAGATCGAGCAAATCTGAGCAAAAAACCGACCCAAAATTTCTCGTGTCGGACATATTGGTCAATATCTCCGAAACGGTAAGAGATCGAGCAAATCTGTAAATGCAGTTCGAAAGAGTATAAAAATACCTAAAAAACAAAAAAACTTTCAATGGAATCGGTTAAGAATTGTAAAAGTTAGAGCAAAAGCCGACCAAAAAAAAAAAAAAAAATCTCTCGTGTCGGACAAAATGGTCAATATCTCCGAAACGGTAAGAGATAGAGCAAATCTGAGCAAAAAACCGACCCAAAATCTCTCGTGTCGGACATATTGGTCAATATCTCCGAAACGGTAAGAGATCGAGCAAATCTGTAAATGCAGTTCGAAAGAGTATAAAAATACCTAAAAAACAAAAAAACTTTCAATGGAATCGGTTAAGAATTGTAAAAGTTAGAGCAAAAGCCGACCAAAAAAAATAAAAAAAATCTCTCGTGTCGGACAAAATGGTCAATATCTCCGAAACGGTAAGAGATAGAGCAAATCTGAGCAAAAAACCGACCCAAAATTTCTCGTGTCGGACATATTGGTCAATATCTCCGAAACGGTAAGAGATCGAGCAAATCTGTAAATGCAGTTCGAAAGAGTATAAAAATACCTAAAAAACAAAAAAACTTTCAATGGAATCGGTTAAAGATTGTAAAAGTTAGAGCAAAAGCCGACCATAAAAAAAAAAAAAAAAAAAAAAATTTCTTGTCGGACAAAATGGTCAATATCTCCGAAACGGTAAGAGATAGAGCAAATCTGAGCAAAAAACCGACCCAAAATTTCTCGTGTCGGACATATTGGTCAATATCTCCGAAACGGTAAGAGATCGAGCAAATCTGTAAATGCAGTTCGAAAGAGTATAAAAATACCTAAAAAACAAAAAAACTTTCAATGGAATCGGTTAAGAATTGTAAAAGTTAGAGCAAAAGCCGACCAAAAAAAAAAAAAAAAAAATCTCTCGTGTCGGACAAAATGGTCAATATCTCCGAAACGGTAAGAGATAGAGCAAATCTGAGCAAAAAACCGACCCAAAATCTCTCGTGTCGGACATATTGGTCAATATCTCCGAAACGGTAAGAGATCGAGCAAATCTGTAAATGCAGTTCGAAAGAGTATAAAAATACCTAAAAAACAAAAAAACTTTCAATGGAATCGGTTAAGAATTGTAAAAGTTAGAGCAAAAGCCGACCAAAAAAAAATAAAAAAAATCTCTCGTGTCGGACAAAATGGTCAATATCTCCGAAACGGTAAGAGATAGAGCAAATCTGAGCAAAAAACCGACCCAAAATCTCTCGTGTCGGACATATTGGTCAATATCTCCGAAACGGTAAGAGATCGAGCAAATCTGTAAATGCAGTTCGAAAGAGTATAAAAATACCTAAAAAACAAAAAAACTTTCAATGGAATCGGTTAAGAATTGTAAAAGTTAGAGCAAAAGCCGACCAAAAAAAAAAAAAAAATCTCTCGTGTCGGACAAAATGGTCAATATCTCCGAAACGGTAAGAGATAGAGCAAATCTGAGCAAAAAACCGACCCAAAATCTCTCGTGTCGGACATATTGGTCAATATCTCCGAAACGGTAAGAGATCGAGCAAATCTGTAAATGCAGTTCGAAAGAGTATAAAAATACCTAAAAAACAAAAAAAACTTTCAATGGAATCGGTTAAGAATTGTAAAAGTTAGAGCAAAAGCCGACCAAAAAAAAAAAAAAAAATCTCTCGTGTCGGACAAAATGGTCAATATCTCCGAAACGGTAAGAGATAGAGCAAATCTGAGCAAAAAACCGACCCAAAATCTCTCGTGTCGGACATATTGGTCAATATCTCCGAAACGGTAAGAGATCGAGCAAATCTGTAAATGCAGTTCGAAAGAGTATAAAAATACCTAAAAAACAAAAAAACTTTCAATGGAATCGGTTAAGAATTGTAAAAGTTAGAGCAAAAGCCGACCAAAAAAAAATAAAAAAAATCTCTCGTGTCGGACAAAATGGTCAATATCTCCGAAACGGTAAGAGATAGAGCAAATCTGAGCAAAAAACCGACCCAAAATTTCTCGTGTCGGACATATTGGTCAATATCTCCGAAACGGTGAGAGATCGAGCAAATCTGAGCAAAAAACCGACCCAAAATTTCTCGTGTCGGACATATTGGTCAATATCTCCGAAACGGTGAGAGATCGAGCAAATCTGTAAATGCAGTTCGAAAGAGTATAAAAATACCTAAAAAACAAAAAAAACTTTCAATGGAATCGGTTAAAGATTGTAAAAGTTAGAGCAAAAGCCGACCATAAAAAAAAAAAAAAAAAAAAAAAAAAAATCCTTGTCAGACAAAATGGTCAATATCTCCGAAACGGTGAGAGATCGAGCAAATCTGTAAATGCAGTTCGAAAGAGTATAAAAATACCTAAAAAACAAAAAAAACTTTCAATGGAATCGGGTAAAGATTGTAAAAGTTAGAGCAAAAGCCGACCATAAAAAAAAAAAAAAATTTCTTGTCGGACAAAATGGTCAATATCTCCGAAACGGTAAGAGATAGAGCAAATCTGAGCAAAAAACCGACCCAAAATTTCTCGTGTCGGACATATTGGTCAATATCTCCGAAACGGTAAGAGATCGAGCAAATCTGTAAATGCAGTTCGAAAGAGTATAAAAATACCTAAAAAACAAAAAAACTTTCAATGGAATCGGTTAAGAATTGTAAAAGTTAGAGCAAAAGCCGACCAAAAAAAAAAAAAAAAATCTCGTGTCGGACATAATGGTCAATATCTCCGAAACGGTAAGAGATAGAGCAAATCTGAGCAAAAAACCGACCCAAAATTTCTCGTGTCGGACATATTGGTCAATATCTCCGAAACGGTGAGAGATCGAGCAAATCTGTAAATGCAGTTCGAAAGAGTATAAAAATACCTAAAAAACAAAAAAAACTTTCAATGGAATCGGTTAAAGATTGTAAAAGTTAGAGCAAAAGCCGACCATAAAAAAAAAAAAAAAAAAAAAAAAAATCCTTGTCAGACATATTGGTCAATATCTTCCAAACGGTAAGAGATCGAGCAAATCTGTAAATGCAGTTCGAAAGAGTATAAAAATACCTAAAAAACAAAAAAAACTTTCAATGGAATCGGTTAAAGATTGTAAAAGTTAGAGCAAAAGCCGACCATAAAAAAAAAAAAAAAAAAAAAATTTCTTGTCGGACAAAATGGTCAATATCTCCGAAACGGTAAGAGATAGAGCAAATCTGAGCAAAAAACCGACCCAAAATTTCTCGTGTCGGACATATTGGTCAATATCTCCCAAACGGTAAGAGATCGAGCAAATCTGTAAATGCAGTTCGAAAGAGTATAAAAATACCTAAAAAACAAAAAAAATTTCAATGGAATCGGTTAAGAATTGTAAAAGTTAGAGCAAAAGCCGACCAAAAAAAAAAAAAAAAAAATCTCGTGTCGGACAAAATGGTCAATATCTCCGAAACGGTAAGAGATAGAGCAAATCTGAGCAAAAAACCGACCCAAAATCTCTCGTGT
>JBAMCL010000262.1:0-217045 GCA_037075165.1 Hirtodrosophila histrioides
TACCATCAAGGACAAAATTCCTCCCTTTCAGTTTGGTTTCCGTAAATCGCATGGAACACCTGAGCAGCTGAATAGGATTGTAAACTTCATTCTTGAAGGCTTTGAGGCCAAGGAGTATGTGGTTGCTGCGTACTTAGATATTGCACAGGCATTCGATAGGGTATGGCACAATGGACTTCTTGCAAAGATCAAGCCACTTATGCCTCCTCAACTACTATGGATAGTGCGCAGCTATCTTGCAGACCGTTCGTTCACCGTGGTGTTGGACGGTGCGGAGTCCAGTGTAAGGAATATTCAAGCTGGAGTACCTCAAGGCAGTGTCTTAGGGCCCACTCTGTACACCCTGTTCACACACGATATGCCCACTGGATCAACTATCCCCACCGAAGATAGCATGAACATTCTTATCGCTACCTATGCAGATGACACCGCGATCCTGGCCAGAAGCAGATGCATTTCTGAAGCCGCTGACATTCTGCAGCAGTACCTTCAGAAATTTGAAGTATGGGCAAAACACTGGAATATTGGCATCAACACTAGCAAGTGCGCTAATGTGAACTATGCTCTGCGTGTAAGCCTCTGTCCTGGCGTCTACTTGCAGGGTCAGCAGTTGAAGCATCTTAGCAGCTACAAGTACTTGGGAGTCCACTTGGACAAACGTCTAACGTTTGCCAAGCATGTGTCCAGCATAACAGCGACTTTAAGGACCAGAATTAGCAAAATGAGATGGCTCCTGGCTAGTAAAAAGCTGTCTCTGGACAACAAAGTCAAAATGTACAAGACTTGCATTGCTCCTTCCTGGCGATATGGCTTCCAAGTATATGGAATAACTGCGAAAACCCACCTGGAAAAAATCCGCATACTTCAAGCGAAAACCCTACGAATAATTTGTGCTGCTCCCTGGTACGTGAGGACTGCAAACATCGAAAAAGATCTGGGAGTGCCTAAAATTGGAGATGTCCTGCAAAATCAGTCAACGCAGTACGTTCAGCGACTAGAAAATCATGTGAACCCCCTCGCACGGCGTCTTCTAAACCGCCGCACCATACGGGGACGGCCTTGCAGCAGAAGACTAAAGCGACATCACCCAATAGACCTAGCAGGAAGACAATTATACTAATATTGTAAATATGTTTATATAACTTATTTAATAATTATCATTACCTAGCCTTTGACTAAGTTGTTTTTAGAATTTATCGCATAAGTTTATTTTAAGTTGTTGGAACTAATAACAGAATAATTAAATAATAAACAATTAAAAAAAAAATAATAATAATAAGATCAGCAGCCATCAGATACCAAAACCAACTAACTACCAACTAAATTTTGGTAACTTGATTTCCGAAAAAAAATCCAAAATTTTGGTATCTTGATTTCCGAAAAAATACTAAATTTTGGTATTTTTTGGTATTTTTTGCATCTAAAAAATACTAAAAAAATTCCAAATATAAATGTTTTCAAAAATTTCTGATATTTTTTGAGCCCAACACTTCAAATAATACAAAATAATAATGCAGTATTAATTTAATACAGATTTGAGTTTTATCTTTTGCAAAAAAAAATAAAACTCAAGAAATAAGTTTTACTCTTAAGCGAAATATAAAACTCAAAAAATAATCGTTATTTTTCTTCGAAATATAAAACTCAACAAATAATTTTTATTTCTGAGCGAAAAAATATATAAATAAAATAAGTCTTATTTTTAAGGGAAAAAATAAATCTGAAAAATAAATTTTATTTCTTGAGCAATAAATAAATTCAGGAAATAATGCTTAAAAGGCAATTTTTTTAAATATAAGTTATAACCGTTACGGTCCCTGATTTATATAAAATTTAAAACTCACACACAAACACACCAATATTGTTTTCTCACACCCTCGTCCCCAGTCAAATTTACACCCCCTTCACGAACATTTTTTATTTATTAGGTTAAATGATCAATGTTACAAGAAATAAAATGCATATCAAAAAAAAAAAAACGGTTGTCAATCGGTTACCCAAAAGCTGTTTTTATTTAAGAGTCACTTCTATTTTAACAGACAGAAAAAGTATAAGTTAGTGCTAGAAAGTCACATTTCCCACTGGGAGTATTTAAAAAGCCTAATATGTGTTTTGCAAACAACCTATGACTTCGATGCAGTACCCCGGATCTGTATCAACGAGATCGTTGGTTCACACAATTTTCAAGAGGGCTTTGTTGAGCTGTAGAGCTCGTTTCACAGAAAAGCTGTGATTTGTAACTGAGAAGGCATAACGTCTTTCTTGATTTGATATACAGGTGCTTATTCTTCAACTTAATATGGTCCGTCCAGTTCAGGTTTCAGGGGGTCAGTTCAAGATATTTGATAAGAACTTCGCTATTCAATCATACTGAAAGGCAGTTCAAGCATATGAGTGAGAAGGTGGTGTGCATTGACTTATCAGCATTGACAAACAGATACCATCTCATCAGCCAAGGTTTAAGAATGGCTTGTTGTTGCTGATGAAGGAACAGTGCATTCTTTAAATTCATGGATGTGAGCAAAAGTCAGTAAACGAACAAAACTATTTCCAAAGATATGAAATTGATGATAGATGTTTGATCAGAAATTCCGCTATCTGCCAAACTAATAGACTCTCAAGTTTTTCAATATTTCAAAAAACAAAAAAATCCCTTCTCAGTTAATGTTAGGCTGCTAAAGCAATATTATTTCAAAATCCATTCATTTATAATGAATTTTTTGACATTTTAGTAAACTTACTTAAAATAGTCTAGAATAAGTACGAAGAAGAAACTTTAGCCACTATTCTGGGTTAATTCACTATTGTCACCTATTCTCATTTTTCCTTTTGGACAGTTACTTAAAAATATCAGGACTAATTAATTGCTATTACATATTACTTATCTATGCACTTAGATACCAATGTTTCTTAGACAGATGTGCTGAAATGTTTACGACTGCTACGGTGACAACAAATAAATATTGTAATGTATGAAAACGTTGCAAATATGCCCAACGAGTTAAGAGCCATAGAAGAGCCGAGCATATATTTCCACTGTTCACGGATCGCATGACAATTTTGGTTGCTACTGTTGGTGTTGTTGATGCTGGTGATATGATTGGTAATCCGAATTATTTTAAATATAATATTTTCGCCAGCATCTATACTTACACGGTATCAGTTCCATCATTCACCAGTGCCTCTCGGGGCGTTGCGTGTTGGTCCTCCGTTGCGCAGGTGCAATTGCGATAACTCAACAGTGAGGTCGTCGCCGGCGTACAGGCGTCTTTACTTGATGTGGATGTTAGCTCGACAAACTCAATTACCGCACAAACTAAAGCCAAGCAGCAGAAAATTAACGCCAGTCCAGAAAACACGTAGGATTCACCAAGCAAAACCTTGTAGCAGTTGTCATGTAACCTATGGTAATCAGCTCGACGATCTCGTCCTAGCAGTATTAGACCAGAAATGCTAGCAAGTAGAAGCTGCATAAAAAGTAAAGCTCGGTATTGGTACTTCAAATTAATAATAAAGATAGATTGTGAAGATACATTTTTATATCGTTTTCTTATATACATATATACTACTAGGTGTCCCCTTCCACACTTCCCTGTGGCACATTGTGGTTGTATGGATGAGAAAGTAAGAAATAAACAAACATAACTTACCACAATTTCCCTCCCGTGCCTTGTGAATTTTTTTTTTTTTTTTTTGTATTTACTTGTACTATTATTATTATATAAACGACTTAAATTTAAATTAATAGGAAGAAAGCTGAAGCAACCTAATCTAAGATTAAGTCCGAATATATACAAATTTACAAAAATCTAGTTGCAAGGTCTGTTTCTTTGCGCCGATTTGGGAGTCGACCATGAGTAGACCATTATGCCAAACTCTGTCGAAGGCCTGCCTTATATCCAGAAACGCCACCACCACGTACTCTTTGGCCTTGAACCCCTCAACGATGAACTTTACCACCCTATTCAGTTGGTCTGGTGTTCGGAAATCAAACTGAAAGGGAGGAATTTTCAGCTTGATCCTTTCTGCAGACATTAGGCGCGTAAGCAAGCAACGTTCACCGGCTACCGTAGTCATCAAGCTTATTTTCCTATAAGAGTCTAAGGAGGAAGAGCTCTTTCCAGTCTTATGGGTCATTCAAATCCTCACCTTCTTCCCGTGAGTTGAAACATGCCCTATTCTCAGCACTGCATTAAAGACGAAAGTATAATTTTAGTCTGATCACCTTCAAATTAATTTTCAAAGCTCTTCACGTGAGATAATTCGACACGTGTATCAGCGAAATTCAGCCCCACGGTCGGAAAATCGGTGGGAATTTCTGGCATTCGACATTTTTAATTTTCATGCGATTGGTTTCAAACTCATTTTAAAGGTTGTATGGGAATAAATAGTAGACGCGGTGGTCAAAGATTTTAGAAAATCTACCCGCAAAGTCGGAAATTCGTGGAAAACTGTTGTATTGAACTTTTTTGATTATCGTCCGATTGACGTCAAACTCATTTCGAAAGCTCTACACACTAAATAATTTGACACGTGTATCAGCAATTTTGGGAAATTCAGCCCCATGGTCGGAAAATCGGTGGAAAAGTCTGGCATTCGACATTTTTAATTTGCATGCGATTGACTTCAAACATTCATCATTTTCAAGGATCTATGGGAAAAAATAATAAGCGCGGTGGTCAAAGATTTTGGATAATCTACCCCCAAGGTCGGAAAATTCGTGGAAAACTGTTGTATGATACTTTTTTGATTATCGCCCGATTGACTTCAAACGCATTTTGAAAGCTCTTGACATCAAAAAATTCGACACGTGTATCACCGATTATTGAAAATTCAGCCCTATGCTCGGAAAATTTGTGGAAAACTCTGGCACTCGACATTTTTAAATGTTATGTGATTGGCTTCAAACTCATTTTCATGGTTCTACCCAAATACATAATAGGCGCGGTGTCCAAAAATATTGAAAAATCTATCCGTAAGGTCGGAAAATTCGCGGAAAACTGTTGTATGAAATTTATTTGATTATCGTCCAATTGACTTCAAACTCATTTTTAAACTTCTGTTTATCATTCAATCATTTTGAAACTAATTTTCAAAGCACCTCACATTAAATAATTCGTCACATGTGCTACCGGTTTTGAAAAATACATGTGGCTTTATACTAATTTTCAAAATGGAAAGATTTAATCTGGACTCTTAGTATTATTCTTGAAATTGGCTTAAAATGCCAAATGATTTTGGAAAATCTACTCCACGTCGCCACGGGCGGGAAATGGAAGTCAAGGACAAATGAGTGGGACATTTTTTTGTTTTTTCTTTCAAAGACATTTTCATAACCCTACACAAAAAAACATAGTCACGTGGCTCAACTATTTAGTTGTATTTCTTACGGTTGACGAAAGTAGTCAAATTAAAATAAAATTCACTTTCATCTAAATATTTGCCCGGGCAAGGCGGGGATATTACTCGCTAGTAACATAATATAATAATAAACCATAGCTCGCAAATAACTGTTGACCGATTCGTGCAGTCGCAAAATAAGTGTTCTTCACTGAGACTTTGAGCAAAAAGTCCGAGAGCAACCGATTGCATTGTTCGTATAAAAATTTTGCTCGCGCTCAACCGACGAACAGTTTTTTCCGTTCTCTCTTGCTCTGCTCATTCCCGGACCGTTTGCTCTTGAAAATGCGATTCGATGCGCATGTGTGTGTGTATGTGAAGTTTCGTGGGTTCTACGCGTCACTTGGCTTTTTGAATTTCGCAAAACTTAAACTCACTATTAGTTGTTAAGCTTAATTCAAAATAAATTAACTAAAAAGGAAACTATTAATTTTTTAATCAAAAAATTACTTTGAAATATGAAAAATTCATGTTTCAAATTTTAGGAAGATTTAACGTGAAAATTGAATGTCACAATGTAACACAACGTACCACTGTGCATCGAAAAGAAGTCAAATTATTGAAAAGACCGTTTGCGTTCACGATTGAGAGACAGTAGGTTACGCCATGCGCATGTCCGTTAGTCGCCGTTATTCGGCGACCAAACCTGTGACGTCACAAGTCATGGAATTCAGCGCGCGCTTTTGAATTTGTTCCAAAATCACTGACTTTTTTTACTGTATCGGACCGTGAGGCTGTAATTCCAGTCCGATTTTGAAAATATTGCCAGCATATTGTAGGGAACTTCATACCGCGTCGATTGATAGGTCTTGGTGCTCTGTAGGTGCCATAGATTTTAAATAATAAGTAATTAAAGTTAGAAAATGTTGCCAGGCCGAATGTTTGCATTCAAACTAATCGCTCAATTTTAAGGCTATGATTATGAAACTTGGCACAAGTCCTTATTTTCGTTGCAACCAGTACATATATGAAAACCAGCCGGATCGAATCACTATATCATATAGCTCCCATACGAATAGTAGGTTGAACACTATGTTCTTGTATGAAAAACTTTTTTGTTTGTGAAGGTACCCTAACCAAACTCACTAAATTAAAGTTAAATCATGTTTTACTTATAGTGTGATGTGAAATTTGGTGATCCAGCTGGGAAACTGTAGAACATATACCCCTGTGAAAAACTGGTTTTAGGGAAAGCTCTGCCGATTTGCGGGGAAGGGGTGGTGATGGACAACAAATTTTTGATGCAGATTTTTCAAGAAGGTCAACATTAGTCTGTATGTCAAATTTGATGACTCTAGCTCAAAATAAAATGTTTAAGATGTAGGTTTCCGCGAAATTGGGGTGGGAAAGGTGGAGGTGGGAGGTCCATGTGCACCAAGTTTTTGCTCTTGCTTCAAGGGTGTGGAATAAAATTGAGTATACATCAACATGTGTACCAAGTTTGGTTGCTCTAGCGTCAAGGGTGTGGAAAAAAATTGCGTTCATACGGACAGACGGATAAGCATTTTACAAAAAAAATTTGTTTTAAACGAGTATAAAAATACAATTGATTGGAAATCAAGTAAAGTAATGAAGGCCACTCGCACACAGAGAGCGGAGTTTAAATGTAATAGAGCTGTATCGAATACGTGTCTTAAATACTCGTAAGGGCCAATAGAACATGAAGCGCTACTTACCGATAAGCCACTTAGGTACGGATTTATTAGTATGGAGACATTAGGTGCCAAAATAAGTATCCACATAGCAAGACCTACGATAAGTAGGCCAATTGCTAGTTGCAATATCAGGAACTGGCGTGACAAATTCAAACTGCGAATGTGCGTCGAATATGTTTCCTGGACACCTATACGTACCATTCAAAATCAGATTGGATAAACATATTTTTGACTTGACTTGTGTTTAAGGTAGACTTACTATCATGGTTTTTATTATTTACAACAATCATGCGACTGTGTCTTAGACTATTTCGGGTTGGCGTATGTCGTCCAGCGATTTTCATGCCCTTCATGTTCTGTGGCACCGTTGTAGTCATGTAGACAGCCTATCCGTAACAAATATGAGCGCAATACGGATAAGTATTCGAATTAGTTCGTACGCACCTGCGAGGACTGTGACGCATCTAGATCGCATAATGGAATTTGCTCATATGTGGTACCATAGCGCAGCGAAGCATCTGTTTGTATCGCCTGTAAGCCGCTTGCTTCAGTATGAAGGGAAATACTGGCAGGCTGTGGAACATTTTGGTACTCGGTCTCCGGCTTACCTAATTGCAATTTTGCCTGTGAGTTGGACTCCGGTGAAGGCGGCACAGCAGCGTTTGTTGTCACAAAGTTTTTGGTTTCAAAAAATTTGGATTTGGCATCACTCAATGCAGCTCTGACTGCTGCGATGGTGCGACTGGTTTCGTTTAGCGCCGTGGTCTGATCAGGCGGTTGCAGCTGTACCCGATCCTGTGCTGTTGTTGCGGTTGTTGGTATTATTGCCACTACGGCAGGTAATTGCTGACGTGTGCTGTTCGACAATGTCTGGGTTCCATTTAAAGCAGATACACAGCGTAAATTTGAGCTTTGATTATCGTAACGTGACTGAGGCCCCTTAAATTTTGCATTGCCCATTACCTCTAGCTGTCCTAAACTTTCTCCAGTGTATAGCTGCTGTTCTTTTTTTTTTTTCGGCTTTGGTGTGTTGGTGCTGGCAATGTTGGCACTCAAATTGTCATAGATGCTTATTGGACGGGCGTTTTGTTGTTGCATTTCTGTTTTAGTGCTCTTTTTTTTTATTGTGAAAACTTACTTTGTTGTTCCTTGGCACATAAACTATTAACTAAAGTGTGGATCTCTAAAAATCGATGGCCAAAAAATTGACACAAGATGCTATGTAAAAACGGCAACACTCTATTAAGTATCATTTTGCGGCATTTCCTAAAAGAGTACACAAAGATTCTTGTGGGTATTTACATACATATGTATATAAACATATGTATGTACATACATATGTATGTACAGAAGTGTGTATGTACTTACATACATGTGTAATTTGAAATTTGACGTTATTTTCTTGTATACATGCGTTTCTACAAGACATGACTTTAACTGCAATCGTACTAGTACATCTGAACCATAGAAAATATTTCACGCGGTTCTAAACCCTCACTTCAACATTTACTGAATTTAAATGATTTTTAAATTTATTCAATTAGTTGTTATGGGTCGCTGAATATGCTTGTTTTAAAATTTGAAACATGGCTGTAAAACTGTTCATTCAATATACATACATTCATATGCATGTATGTATTAAATGACGAGATATGTACATACATACATATGTATATGTATGTGCATTGTATACTTACATAAATTAACATATGTATGTTAAAAAAGCGTAACATAGAAATAAATACATACAAATATTAATATGTATGTACATACATACATACAAATTTACTATGTTCATACATACATACATACATATGTACATACATACTTGTATGTGCCTAAAAGTCTCGCAACTTAAGTTTTCTAATTCACATAAAAAGTAGAAATACATACATATGTACGTATGTACGTTTGTATATGTATACTTCATAAGAATGTACGCAAATACATAAATGTGTATGTTAACTTTACTACAAAGTTACAAGACAACATTTAAAAAAAGACACATAAGCAAGAAAGAGCACTGCAATAAGATAGAAAATGAGAGGGAAAAAAACATAACAAAAAACCGATCGACGTTAAGCGTGACCACTGAAACTGTACGCACCAAAAGCTGAAAATATACTAAAAATAATTCTGACGAAAACTCTACGATCGAGCGCTTTAGGCAAGCCATTTTCCATTTGTCCGCTCACTGATGGGTGGAGACAGTAAAAAGCAAGCACAGAAACAGAATCCGCTCACTTTTACCTGCCAGCGCTTGACAAAAGCAACAACAAAACACAAAACTCACGGCCTGCTCCCAGCTTAAGTCCGCATTTATACGATGATTTAAATTCGGGAGTTTTTTCGTCTTCTTGAAAACTACTAAAAAATCACTTGCATTAAGACGGTGAGTTTTAAATCATACTATGCAATTGAACTCTGTTGCATTGCAACTTTGATTTATTCCATACAAACTGACAGCAAAAATGCGCAAAAAAATTAAGGCAAGGGTGGTCATAAGTTTTTGCACAACTCGCTTGCTCCTCTGCCCCCCTTCTTAACAAGCAAAAAGCTCTTATTAAAATCGCGAGTTAAAGTCATCGTCTAAATGCGAAATTAAGGTGGGAACTCTCTTCAATCTTGATCGCGATCCAGCATCATTGTATGCGTGGAGTTGAGCGAAAGTATGCATGTGTGCGTCATCCGTGTGAGCTTTGTCTATGATCGCGATCAAGATGAGCGCGATTACAGAAACTAAAGAGCGCACTCCTCTCAACCGAAAGTTTCTTGATCGGAGAGGAATATCAACACATGCTTCATATTTGACTCTGATCATGAAACTTTGTTGTTGCCAAATTACGCTCATTAGCATATTTGGTGGTAGTTTTTTGCATGCACTTCATATGAATCGCGCTCAGTCGTATGTGTTCTTGCTTTTCTATTGAATACGCGTACACGCATGTATCGCGATCATGATTGAAGTGAGTTCCCAACTTAACGATCAGATCATGACTTAAGAGAGAGCGTTTTATTGCCGTATTAATATTTTATCTAATTCACATTTATACCAGGGACAGCTGCTCTAGTTTTAAAGATGTCGAAATAAATTGCGTTCCTTCGAATAATAAATGGACATTGCAAAAATCAAATACATGTAAGTATTCTCTAATCCAACAAATTTAAAATAACAGAATTTTGTCTAATTTTGTTATTAACAACCATGACAACAATCAAAACTTTTATAAATGGACTATATCAACTATGGTCGCAAAAGAATGCAGCCAACAGCAGCAACCAAAAAAATCAATACGGGCAACAACAAATGTCGATGAAGGGAACGCCAACGCAATTCAATAGAAAAGCGACAACACATACGACTCTGAGCGCGATCCATCCCAGCGGGAAATTGCCCGAGAAGCAATGCTTTCCGGCAGCTTTGTGTGTATTGATGAAATTACCGATGCCAAACCGTCAAATTTTGTGGTGTCTGGCGAGTTAATGAAATCTGCGCTGCTAAACCGTCAGAATTGTAAGGTACCATGCATGTACACCAATTACGTGCGAATAAGTGATTTATACTTTTGTTTGCCTTACTGAAATCTTCTCTTTAGTTCTCTGTGGTTGTTCGAAGTTAAACAACGTCATTTTCCAGTGTTTACTTTTTTTAATTTCTTGTTTGGATTTCGGCAAATTTATAAAGGTAAGTAATATTGATATTAAAAGTATTAATATCCAATCGTAGGCGGTGATTCAATAGGCTATGAAGAAGGCACGGTTTAGTGAAAGACACTTATGTCGCTTGGCTGGCATTGAACGGTGGAAAATGGTAACACAACAAAGCAATACAAATACTACTGGAATTGATGCATCTTAACTTGGCAACTGATGTTTCCAATCACCAATTGGTAAATGTACTTTTTAAATTTAATTTAGCTTAAATAATTTACGTTTAAAAACAAATGCTTATGAAATGACAGTAAATATGACGCATTTTTTAAACGAAAATGTAATACAAACTTTTTTATTTATTTATATAATGATAACTATTAGTTAAAACTCAGCGTTAACATTGTATTCTTAGCCATGGCTGCCAGGGTCTTCAGCTGAAGTTACATTTTAATAGTTATTATTTACATTATTATGGGGAATGTATGAAGTATATGTGTATATACGTATGAAAGAAGTGTTATTTACAGGATTTGTATGGATGTACGATATTATGAACAATGTGTGTATGAGCGTTTGTGATGTGTGGATATTGTGTTATATTTTATGTATCAAGTTGGTGTTGTTTAGGAAATGAAATAGAATTTTTATGTTTTTATTGGTGGGGATTCGTGATTAGGGATGAAGAATCTATGTTGTGAAGTAGGGATGTTTTGTGGGATGTAAAGGAGGGACATGTGATTAGGATATGCCGTATGTTTTGGGGAATTGCTTGCAAAATGTGCATGTGTTGTTAAAGTTTTTGTCTATATAATGCGTGTTGGTAATGTTTGTGTGTCCAAGGCGTATTCTGGTGAGTTTGATTTGTTGAAGTCTAGTGAGATTTGTGTTATTGAGGGAGTAGTTTTGGCAGGTGATAATGTGAGTTGTTTTTGAGAGAGGAGTTTTTTTTAAATTGAATTATATCAGCGATAAAGTTTGGGGTATAAATAAGTGGGTGTGTTGTTGCTTCTTTGGCTATTGAGTCGGCTTTTTCATTGCCTGCGATGCCGATATGGCTGGGTACCCAAACAATTTTTAAATTTGGAGAATTGTTGCTTATAATATGTCTGATTTTTGCAGCGTAGAAAAAATAGTTGTTTAGGTTAATGATTGATTTTATGGGAAATCGCCCGAGCGCTCCGTTTGGTAATTGATGAAATAAGCAATGCTTTCCGGCAGTTTTGTGTGCATTGATGAATATTCTGATGCTTCGCCGTTAGATTTGTGTGCTGCCATCCAAGTCTATGAAGCTGTCGCTTCTAGCCCGGCAGATTTGTGCGCAGATCTCGGGCAACCCGATGAAATATTCGCTGCTTGACCGGCCGATTTGTGAGCTGGCGCTCAGTTGATGAAACTGTCGCTGCTGAACCGGCAGATTTGTGTACAGGTCTCAGCCAACCTGATGAAACGTTCACTGCTTGACCGGCCGATTTGTGTACAGGAAGACAACGTTAAAAGAGATTCAAAAATTATATTGCTTTCCTTTTTTTTAATATGGTGTAAGAACGAAATAACCGACAACTGCAGTAAGTTGGTGGCCAAGTTTTTTGTAATTTGCTTTACATTGTCATTTGTCTGTGCATGCGTCTTTTAATTTAGTTCGATTTTAGAGTTAAACTGAAGTGGAAGTGCAGAGTTAAAAATTTACTTGAAAATACACATTACGCCACCAACTTTGAAAACGGTAATTACTTATGCCAACCATACACGGGCCGATTTTAGCACAATCGGTTGCGGCAACCAGTTGTCACTCAAATTGGGTCTTTGCCTCGCACGCCGCAATCAGATCAGCCAACTTCGTAGCACAACTCGAGAAATGGCGTCGGCAAGTGCCGAATTGATAAACAATTGATAAACTAAATAATGCAATTAACTGGTTTATTTAAATATATAAATTAAACAAAAAACCGAAATTTCAGAAAAATATTTTAAAATTTTGAATTTTGTTAATAATTACAACAAAAAGAAAATCTGAATATCCAATAATGTCATTATTTTCTGCTAAACAACGCCGCTTATCAACGGCAGCAAAAGATCTTCAAATGTTTCGCACAAAACAACAGACAAGTACCAGGCGAACAAAAAAAACAGTAGCGGGAAAAACCAAAACGAAAAGGGAGACGCCCACAAAGATGTACACAACTATGCACAAATATAGCCCAACTATAGCAAACCCACCCCCGAAACTGAAGCAGAGCTCTGCAAGTGTTTTGCATACAACGAACAGCATTTGAACCAGGCGATCAGCGAAAACAGTAGCAAGAAAGTACAAAACCAAAGGGAAACGCCCACGAATTGTACCAATCGAGTTTTGCGTTGTCCAACTACACCGCAACCAGTTGTGGCAACTCGCTGCTCGTATCAAAAGTTTTTGATACAGAATTCAGTTGGCCCAACTTTGTACCAACCGTTCCAATTACATTGCAATCGGTTGCCGCAACCCGAAAAACTCACTCAAGTTGGGCAACTGAATTGGCGCGTGTATGGTCCGGGTTATGCATATATTAATCATGAAATTTTTTAATATACTATGTACATACATACATGTATACGCAGATATTCTAAAGAGATGGGTACACTGAGGCGGAGTAAATTACCGGAATTCGGGGCACTTTTTATGAATATAGAAATCGTCATTGAAAAAATTCGCAAAAATAATTTAAATAAGTCAAATACAAAATAATCCGGCGACACTAAGGACCTACACGGTCTATGTGTAACCACCATGTGGTGGTCAACCGGTTCTACCTAACCTAAATACAAAATAGCAATAATTAGCAATAATAAAATGTTCAAATATTAAACCAATCAACTGTTTCTATTTGGGGCAAACTTGATAATTTGCCGCTTACTTTTATGACATAATGCTGCTTACATTTATAGAAAAGTATGCGCTTACATTTATGAAAAAGTAAGCGCTTACATTTATGAAAAAGTAAGCAGCATGGTGGACAGTAAATGCATTACACACAACGTCGCTACCCTAGTAATCTGTGATGTGGACGCGACTGCTAGAAAACGCGGCCATGCTCATACAAATGTAATCAGCGTTGTAATCGCAATTTACATAGGCTGGGAAGCGCTTCCAGCTTCCAAGTAAGCGACTTGGAATCGATGAAGTAATCGCGAAATTTCCCGCTGGGTCTTGAGTGGTCTTATAGAGAAGAGAGGAGAGGAGAAAAGGAACTTGCGCCGATACCCAGCGGGAAATTTCGCGATTACTTCATCGATTCCAAGTCGCTTACTTGGAAGTTGGAAGCGCTTCCCAGCCTATGTAAATTGCGATTACAACGCTGATTACATTTGTATGAGCATGGCCGCAAATCTCAGCAAGCGCGTCCACAATGCTGCTCACTGTGAACAAAAAAGTAATCGCTTACAAGTCCGCTGCTTTTTAAAAAAAAGTAAGCTGTGTTGTGTTTGATTACATTGCTGTCCACATTGCAGATTACTTTTACAAAAATGTAAGCACTGTTTTCATTGCATATAGCATTGATTACTTCAGCTGAAAAGTGGTACCCCTTTCCATCGCTTACATCGTAGTATAATTTAACTGGAAAGTAAGCTGGATTGTGTGCAAGTATTTTTTTAAATAATAATAAAGTTTTTACTACATTTTTCTTTAAAAAATACTTCATATTTATTGTCATTTCATAAACATTTGATTTTAAACGTAAACTATTTAAGCTAAATTAAATTTAAAAAGTACATTTACCAATTGGTGATTGGAAACATCAGTTGCCAAGTTAAGATGCATCAATTCCAGTAGTATTTGCATTGCTTTGTAGTGTTAACATTTTTCTGCGTTCAATGCCAGCCAAGCGACATAAGTGCCTTTCACTGAACCGTACCTTCTTCATGGCCTAATGAATGACAGCCTACGATTGGATGTTAGTACTTTAATATCAATATTACCACCAACGAACTATTGTATAGACTACCCAAATAGAAGAACGGCAGCGAGTCGAAAAATTTGCTTGGATCAGGGCCACTTAGACTTCGTATTCCGTCGTGTGGCCCTGATGTGAAATGCGCTCTCATTCTCGTGAGAGCACGAGAGCGTAATTTGTATGGCATCAGAGCACGATTGAGAGAGCCATAGGTTACGACAAGACGACTGCAACTTTTGGCTCTCACTGCGCATGTACGTCACATGACCCAACGCGCCTAAAAAATGTATGAAATTTAGGGACTTTTTTTAGAAGACCTTAGTCTGTGCCTGTAAATTAAGTCAGATGTCAAATCCACTTCAGAATCTGATAGAGAACTATATTGCGCATCGATTGAGTGGTCTTGGTGCTCTGTAGGTTCAATACTTATTAAATAATACGCATTTAAAGTTAGAAAATGTTGCCAGCCCGTGAGAAAATGTTTCTTTCTATGTAAATATATTTAAATAGGTATTTTAAGTAGTTTAACAGGCAATGCTGCATTTGGACCGGCTTAATAATGTGTCTCTAAGCATTTGCCCAAAAGGGAAAATTCTGCAGACCAATAAGTATATTGTACGAAATTGCAGGTATCAATACGGAAATACCGGCATTTAGATATAAAACAATATGGCACGGTTGCTTATAAGTTTATAGGTATCGAAATGAAAACTTGCGGTTTAAAAAGGCTGGTTCTATAGGTTTCGAATGGGCACCTGCGCTTTACAAAAAATGACCATTCATAGGCTTGCAGGTATCAAAATGGACACCTGTACTTGAAAAAGGATTGTTTATAGGTATACTACGTATAAAAAGGGGCAGCTGCACTTGACAATATCATTGTGGCAACCTAAGATAAGGTAGATTTAAGGACGAAATTAAAAACATAAATAGAGTGATTGCCCAAAAGCGCAACCAACGCCTGACTTGTTGGAACAAATGAAAGTATTGGATAATATATTCAGAATCATGAATGGCGAAGGGCTGCTAATAACTAATGATTATTTAAAAAAGCATATTGAGGAAGCCCACAATGTAAATGTCCATTTTAGAGTTAAGCAATTGTTCTTTCGAAGTAGGATGTATTTTACGATATTCATATAACAACGCAAGCTTCGACCAATCGCTCCTAAGACAAGTATAAGATATACTAGTCCGATTTTGACGAAATTTGGTCAGCATATGTAGAACAAATTAAAACTTAAATTTGGTGAGTTTAGTTAGGGTATCTTAACAAACAAAAAAGTTTTTCATACAAAAACATAGTTGTCAACCTATTATTCCTATGGAAGCTATATGATATAGTGATCTGATCCGGCTGGTTTTCAAATATGTACCGCCTGCACTGAAAATAAAGACTTGTGCCAAGTTTCATAATCATAGTTTTAAAATTGAGCAAAAAGTTAAAATGTAAACATTCGGGCTGGCAACATTTTCTAAGTTTACATACGTATTATTTAATAAGTATTGAACCTACAGAGCACCAAGACCACTCAATCGATGCGCAATATAGTTCTCTATCAGATTCTGAAGTGGATTTGACATCTGACTTAATTTACAGGCACAGACTAAGGTCTTGTAAACAAAGTCCCTAAATTTCATACATGTTTTAGGCGCGTTGGGTCATGTGACGTCACGCGCTCGCTCGCCGAATAACGGCGCCTAACGGACATGCGCATGGCGTAACCTACTGTCTCTCAACCGTGGCATCAGAGCCACTCAGCCTTCGCTCTCGGTCTGGTGGCTCTGATATGAAGCGCGCTCGCGTTTTGTCTGTATGTATGTATGTGTGTACGAATGTACGCAGTGCAGCGTGTGGCTCTGATGTGAAGAACGGCATCGCCGCGATCGCATCCCATTTAAACGTTCACTATTGACTGCTTATATGACTACCCATTACATTTGAATACACAAATATTTATTTTAATTCAAAGAATTCTTATCATTTTCATAATAAATGTACATATTAGCCAAAATAGAACAAATTAAAGTTGGTCTTTTTATTTCATACAGGCAAATTTCATAACGAAAATCGTTCAAAGCGTGCGCATTTTTCACAATCGCTTGGCGATTCTTATTCTTGTACACACACATGCATACAGATGTTGTGCAACTGTATGTGTACATGTGCGTGGCATAGGATCCTCGTTGTGTTCCCTGGGTACCGATGTAATACATACATATATTAAATCGGTAGCTAATTCGAGCGGCGGCTTAGGACTTAAAAAATATATACATATATTGGATTTTTAATAGAATATATGTACATATATTTAAATAATTATAATTATATAATTCAATAAAAAAGAATAACAAAATAAGACACTCCCCTTTTCGCCCACCTATTGCGTCTGTGCATTTGAAATTATATCAAAATAAACAATTGCTGTAAGCAAGCTCAGTTTGTTTACGTTCTGCAAGCAGATCCTATGCCACGCACATGTACACATACAGTTGCACAACATCTGTATGCATGGGTATTCATATAAGCAGTCAATAGTGAATGTTTAAATGGGATGCGATTCTTCACATCAGAGCCACACGCTGCACTGCGTACATTCGTACACACATACATACATACAGACAAAACGCAAGCGCGCTTCATATCAGAGCCACCAGACCGAGAGCGAAGGCTGAGTGGCTATGATGCACGATTGAGAGAGCTCATAGGTTATGACAAGACGACTGCAACTTTTGGCTCTCACTGCGCATGTACGTCACAAGTCATGGAATTCAGCGCGCGCTTTTGAATTTGTTCCAAAATCACTGACTTTTTTTACTGTATCGGACCGTGAGGCTGTAATTCCAGTCCGATTTTGAAAATATTGCCAGCATATTGTAGGGAACTTCATACCGCGTCGATTGATAGGTCTTGGTGCTCTGTAGGTGCCATAGAAGTAATTGAAGTTAGAAAATGTTGCCAGGCCGAATGTTTGCATTCAAACTAATCGCTCAATTTTAATGCTATGATTATGAAACTTGGCACAAGTCTTTATTTTCGATGCTACCAGTACATATATGAAAACCAGCCGGATCGAATCACTATATCATATAGCTCCCATACGAATAGTAGGTTGACACCTGTGTTCTTGTATGAAAAACTTTTTTGTTTGTGAAGGTACCCTAACCAAACTCACTAAATTTAAGTTAAATCATGTTTTACTTATGCTCACAAAATTTCATTGAAATCGGACATATATATCTTATACCTGCCCTAGGAGCGACCGGAGTTGTTGTATGCAAACGCTGCAAAATGTGCTGAAATGCCTGAAGAACGAAATAAAACTACAATAAATGAATTAAATACTACCCGTTTGACTTGTTAAATAGCATTGCCATCAAAAGTGGTAAATTTGCATACATTTTTCATACAACAAAGTCAAGTTGCAACCGATTGCTCCCACGGCAGGTACAAGATGCATTAGATCGCTCCCACGGGAGGTATAAGATATATATGTCAGATTTTAATAAAATTTGGTCAGCATATGTAGAACATAATTAAACTTAAATTTAGTGAGTTTGGTTACATACAAGAACATAGTGTTCAACCTACTATTCGTATGGGAGCTATATGATATAGTGATTCGATCCGGCTGGTTTTCATATATGTACTGGTTACAACGAAAAAAAGGACTTGTGCCAAGTTTCATAATCATAGCCTTAAAATTGAGCGATTAGTTTGAATGCAAACATTCGGCCTGGCAACATTTTCTAACTTCAATTACTTATTATTTAAAATCTATGGCACCTACAGAGCACCAAGACCTATCAATCGACGCGGTATGAAGTTCCCTACAATATGCTGGCAATATTTTCAAAATCGGACTGGAATTACAGCCTCACGGTCCGATACAGTAAAAAAAGTCAGTGATTTTGGAACAAATTCAAAAGCGCGCGCTGAATTCCATGACTTGTGACATCACAGGTTTGGTCGCCGAATAACGGCGACTAACGGACATGCGCATGGCGTAAGCTACTGTCTCTCAATCGTGGCTATGATGCCATACAAATTACGCTCTCGAGCTCTCACGAGAATGAGAGCGCATTTCACATCAGGGCCATACGACGGAATACGAAGTCTAAGTGGCCCTGATCCAAGCAAATTTTTCGACTCGCTGCCGTTCTTCTATTTGGGTAGTCTATTATAATAGTTCGTTGGTGATATTACTTACCTTTATAAATTTTCCGAAATCCAAACAAGAAAATAAAAAAATTAAACACTGGAAAATGACGTTGTTTAACTTCGAACAACCACAGAGAACTAAAGAAAAGATTTCAGTAAGGCAAACGAAAGTATGAATCACACAAACACACATTTTTTAATTTTTCTTTGCACTACTCGGATTTTTTTGGTGTACATGCATGGCACCTTACAATTCTGACGGTTTAGCAGCGCAGAATTCATCAAGTCGCCAGACACCACACAATTGTGACGGTTTAGCAGCGCAGTATTCATCAAGTCGCCAGACACCACACAATTCTGACGGTTTAGCATCGGTAATTTTATCAATGCACACAAAACTGCCGGAAAGCATTACTTATTTCATCAATTACCAAACGGAGCGCTCGGGCGATTTCCCGCTGGGTATGAGCTCTCTCAATCGTGTGGAATATCTATGTTAGTGTATGATTAGTGCTATGAATTAACTGGTTTTAAGCTTTGGGATATAATTACTGAGATATTCATTGTTGCGAGAGATGTATGTATGTATTTATAGATGAAACAATGATCTGATTGGGTTTTCCCCAATCCTTAGCGGCGAGTGCTGGATTATTATATTGTAATCAATTTCCCCAGAATGCACACTAGCCACATTAGCCTAAGATTATAATTGTTAATAATGAAAATATTATGTAAGTAAAATTTAAATATTTGTAATTTAATTTTTGAAGGGGCGTGTGGAATTTGTCCCTTTGTAAAGGCTCTGTTGAGTCGGCAAAAATAACATTACATAATTTGGTCACACTATTCTCTATGTATATTGATATCGAAGTAGCTTGTTGTGCAGTGAGCAAACTTAAAAAAATAGAACTAAACTAAATAATACACCAGTCGTCTTTTGCCGTCCATAGCGAAAGGTTGTGTGTCAGTTTATAGGCGATTTTTGTTCTCATAGCGCAAAGTATTTGAATTTTCTTACCTCGCAAAACGGGGGTTTCCCTAAATTCAAAAAAAATGTCTAACAAGCGCCCCCAAGAGGGGGGCATCTCCAAGAAGGCTGGTATTACAGGAGTCTTAAACAAAAAAATCAAGGCGAATGCACTGTGTCGGGATGATGAAGAGTTAATTCGCAACTTAACCGCACAAAAGAACGTTTCTGTATGTGAAATGGATACAGAAAATAGCAGCATGGAAGCAACAACGGAGATTGTTCAACTGGAACCAGAAGAGGTGAAAATTGCGGAGGCCAACTTTATAAGCAATCCAACACAATCGATCACATCCAACAATAAATTTAATCAAAATTATACTTATGATGAAACACATAAAGGTCCATTTGTTGTCTATGTCGATAAAAAAAACAGAGACGACAATGAAAGAGCTGCGATAAACCCAATTGAATTATCAATAATCCTGCATGTTTTAAAACTGGAAGGTATAGTTGACGTTAGCAAAATTGGCTACGGTAGATGCAAAATCACTTGCGGTTCAGCAGTTAGGGCAAACGCAATTTCCAAAGACAAGAGATTTTCTGATGCAGGCTATGAGCCTAAGATCCTAAAGCATTTTGTTTGCAAAACTGGACTAATTTTTGGCATGCCAGGTAGGTTCTCCGAAGAACAGATCAGAGAGTTTATTTCGTTACCTATCCCACAAGTAGAAATAATTCGCGTTATGCGCGAAGACAGGGACAACAAAGAACTGTTAGTGCCAACCAACCGTGTCAAACTTGTTTTTCTAGGAAACCATATTCCGAACGAAATTACGTTCATGTATACTAAAGTTAAAGTTCAACCTTTTATCCCGTTCTCTCAGTGTTTCCGTTGCTTCAGATTTGGTCACTTTGCGCAGCACTGTAAGGGCAAAGACGCAAAATGCCATAAGTGTGGTGAAATCCACGACGCAAATACGAATTGCGTCGCAATTAAATGCTGCAACTGCAAGCAGGAGCACGTTTCAACTTCTATAAACTGCCCTGCGAGGAAGAAGGCCATTGCTATACAGAAATGTATGGCATTGGAAAATTTAACAATGCAAGAAGTGCGCATTAAATACCCCTCACTGTTTATCAGGGAGTCCGCTGATCTGCTAAATACGAGCGACTTTCCCGCTCCTAAATGGGCACAAACTAACCGTACATACGATAACACAAAGGAGGCAGCCAAAGAAATTCACTCAGTAATTTCTTATACTAGGACGGTGAAAAATAACAAAAATGCTTTGCAAGAGGGCCAAAATGCGCGTGCTACCATGCATGAATGGCAACAGGCAATCTCTAACAATTCATTAATGTTAAAAGAAAAATTTGTTAACACCAACCAAAGCAATGCTGACAACATCGCAGAGGAGCAGCTGACTCGTATGTCTAGGCAACTCGCCGATTTCATCAGCAATTTAAATAACAACCCAGAAGCAAACGCCAAATCATTCATTTTAAAACTAAGAGACCAAATTAACATTGCTAATGCACAAATAGATTCCAATAAAATTAACTTTATAAACACACCCACTCACTCTAATTTATCTCAATCATGAAAATTTTACAATTCAATATTCAAAGCCTAAACCACAACAACAATAAACACCTCTTAGAAATGTTTTTAATTAATAACCAAATAGACGTAGCCATCCTTTCTGAAATATGGATTAACGACAATAGTTATAGCAGCCTTTCAAACTTCAACTTCTTCTGTAAAGCAAGAGAAGATGGGTATGGGGGAGTAGGTATTTATATTCGCAAGCATATAAAATTCAAACTTCTGGACTTGAAATGCTCTGTGGAAGCCATAGGCATTCAAACACTTAATCTAGCCAGCAACCTTAATATTTTCAGTATATACACACCTCCCTCTATAAATTCCAATACATTTAAGGAAGGACTTAAATATATTTTCTTTAAAGGTGCCACCCTGCAATTGCCTTCGCTTATTGGAGGTGACTTCAATGCGAAATCCGTTGTATGGGGCAACGATATTATCGACAATAAAGGACGAATTCTTGAGAACATATTATTTGAAAACGGTTTTACCTGCCTTAACAACGGCTCACCAACCTACTCTCATAGCCCAGTCCAAGCGTCGGTTTTAGACCTCACTTTTTTAAATGGACAGAACTTCAATATTGACTGGAACGTAATAAATACCAAAATTTCAAATAGCAACCACTTTCCTATTATAATTAGTATCAACAGCATAAGCCCGATTATCAAGAATAGCAAAATTCTCCACAATAAAATTCTAAACGATTTTCAGCACCTTAATTTCTCTAATATTGCAACTCTCCAATCTGAATTCAATAGCTTAATTCAAAAACACACTGTTCATTTATCAGCCTCTAACCAATTTGTGCCAAAAAAGTGGTGGAACCCGGAGGCAGATAAGCTCTTCAGGCTTAGAAACGTATGCAGAAGAAAATTTTACGCCTCCAAAAGTTTTGCTGACGCCAGTCGGCTTATAGAGGCTGAGCATAAACTCCAAAGCCATATTAAAAAATGCAAAAAAGTCAATTTTAGCAGCCTGTTAGATGAAATCTCTAACTCTCCCAGCAACATGTGGAAAAAATTAAAAAAACTAAAAAATTACCAACAAATAAAACCCATTGGAAATAGCTCGTCAGATGAGGAAGCAGGCAACTTCCTAAAAATGATCCAGAACATTCCAATTAACCCAAACCGTCCACACCCCCCAAATACTGATTTACAACCCTCAGGCATTTCCCTCCCAACCAACATTTGAAGATTTTCTAGATCTACTTAACTCCAAAAACCCTGATTCGGCCAAGGGCTTAGACGGTATTTCGTATAGATTGCTGCTATCCCTACCAACTAAAAAGAAGGAAGAGGTTTTCAACACCCTTAATCATCTTTGGCAAAGGGGAGAAATTCCAGAGGCTTGGAGGAGAATTCGAATAGTCCCTATTCCAAAAAAAAGCACTGACTCAACTTTAGTTCAAAACTACAGACCAATTTGCCTACTCAGTGTCCTGTTCAAACTCCTTGAGGGACTGGTTAAGATCTTAATAGACAAACAAATTAATGAAAACGATCTACTCCCGAAAAGATCGAATGCTTTCAGGCGTAACCATTCAACGGCTCTGTGCATAAATGATCTAACTAACAAAATCAGTGAGTTGAAACAGAAAGGGTATCAGGTGGTCGCTGCATGTCTCGATCTCCAAAATGCATTTGATTGTGTCGACATACCAATCCTATCAAGCAAATTAAAACTCATGAATATTAACACCCACATAATTTGCTTGATCTCCAGTTTCCTGCAAAAAAGATACCTGGTTCTGAATAATTGCAGTGTTGAGGTGACGAAAGGTGTCTGCCAAGGCAGCTGCCTCAGTCCGACCCTTTTCAATCTTTACACCAGCAATTTGCACGTTCTTAACAATACAAACTGTATAATCTTCCAATTTGCAGATGATTTTTTCCAACTTTGCTTCCACAAGGATTTCCAAGTTGCCCGTAATCTACTCAGGGACAAAATTATCGAATTTGAATCGGGATGCAATGCCATAAACCTAGCCTTCAACTCCAATAAATCCAGCATCATCCACTTTAACAATAGAAGAAAACCCTTAAACATTACTCACGCGAATATTACCCTTAATGAAGTAGCTCAAATTAAGTACCTTGGTAGACACATAGCTGTAAACCAATCACCAGTAGCACATATACATAGATAATTTAATTTCAAACACTAGCAGATCATGCGGTTTCTTAAAGATGCTCAGTGGCTGCCACCTTGGAGTCCATCCAAGACAGGCGCTGACCCTGTATAGAACTTTCGTGCGTAGCAAGCTGGAATATGCATGCTCCTCCTTCGGCAGCATTTCCAAAACAGCATTCAAAAAGATAAATACTAATACAAACCACCACCTAAGGAGAGCACTGGGGTTAATCAGATCTACTCCAGTAGAGATCATATATCATCTAGCAGGGGAGCTTCCCCCAAAATACCGAATGAGATTTCTTACCGCCAAAGAACTTGTTAAAGCTTTTTGCGTATAAGCTGCCGGTCAGCGAAACGCTTAAGCTAAATACTCAACTCAATACCAACTACGCATCTATCTACAATGAATTTGCACATATTCTAAACTTTACAGGGGTGCCCAAACGCTGCTTATGGAAGAGCAAACTTCAATAAAAATGCAAGAAAACACTAGTAGAAATTCGCGTTATGCGCGAAGACAGGGACAACAAAGAACTGTTAGTGCCGACCAACCGTGTCAAACTTGTTTTTCTAGGAAACCATATTCCGAACGAAATTACGTTCATGTATACTAAAGTTAAAGTTCAACCTTTTATCCCGTTCTCTCAGTGTTTCCGTTGCTTCAGATTTGGTCACTTTGCGCAGCACTGTAAGTGCAAAGACGCAAAATGCCATAAGTGTGGTGAAATCCACGACGCAAATACGAATTGCGTCGCAATTAAATGCTGCAACTGCAAGCAGGAGCACGTTTCAACTTCTATAAACTGCCCTGCGAGGAAGAAGGCCATTGCTATACAGAAATGTATGGCATTGGAAAATTTAACAATGCAAGAAGTGCGCATTAAATACCCCTCACTGTTTATCAGGGAGTCCGCTGATCTGCTAAATACGAGCGACTTTCCCGCTCCTAAATGGGCACAAACTAACCGTACATACGATAACACAAAGGAGGCAGCCAAAGAAATTCACTCAGTAATTTCTTATGCTAGGACGGTGAAAAATAACAAAAATGCTTTGCAAGAGGGCCAAAATGCGCGTGCTACCATGCATGAATGGCAACAGGCAATCTCTAACAATTCATTAATGTTAAAAGAAAAATTTGTTAACACCAACCAAAGCAATGCTGACAACATCGCAGAGGAGCAGCTGACTCGTATGTCTAGGCAACTCGCCGATTTCATCAGCAATTTAAATAACAACCCAGAAGCAAACGCCAAATCATTCATTTTAAAACTAAGAGACCAAATTAACATTGCTAATGCACAAATAGATTCCAATAAAATTAACTTTATAAACACACCCACTCACTCTAATTTATCTCAATCATGAAAATTTTACAATTCAATATTCAAAGCCTAAACCACAACAACAATAAACACCTCTTAGAAATGTTTTTAATTAATAACCAAATAGACGTAGCCATCCTTTCTGAAATATGGATTAACGACAATAGTTATAGCAGCCTTTCAAACTTCAACTTCTTCTGTAAAGCAAGAGAAGATGGGTATGGGGGAGTAGGTATTTATATTCGCAAGCATATAAAATTCAAACTTCTGGACTTGAAATGCTCTGTGGAAGCCATAGGCATTCAAACACTTAATCTAGCCAGCAACCTTAATATTTTCAGTATATACACACCTCCCTCTATAAATTCCAATACATTTAAGGAAGGACTTAAATATATTTTCTCTAAAGGTGCCACCCTGCAATTGCCTTCGCTTATTGGAGGTGACTTCAATGCGAAATCCGTTGTATGGGGCAACGATATTATCGACAATAAAGGACGAATTCTTGAGAACATATTATTTGAAAACGGTTTTACCTGCCTTAACAACGGCTCACCAACCTACTCTCATAGCCCAGTCCAAGCGTCGGTTTTAGACCTCACTTTTTTAAATGGACAGAACTTCAATATTGACTGGAACGTAATAAATACCAAAATTTCAAATAGCAACCACTTTCCTATTATAATTAGTATCAACAGCATAAGCCCGATTATCAAGAATAGCAAAATTCTCCACAATAAAATTCTAAACGATTTTCAGCACCTTAATTTCTCTAATATTGCAACTCTCCAATCTGAATTCAATAGCTTAATTCAAAAACACACTGTTCATTTATCAGCCTCTAACCAATTTGTGCCAAAAAAGTGGTGGAACCCGGAGGCAGATAAGCTCTTCAGGCTTAGAAACGTATGCAGAAGAAAATTTTACGCCTCCAAAAGTTTTGCTGACGCCAGTCGGCTTATAGAGGCTGAGCATAAACTCCAAAGCCATATTAAAAAATGCAAAAAAGTCAATTTTAGCAGCCTGTTAGATGAAATCTCTAACTCTCCCAGCAACATGTGGAAAAAATTAAAAAAACTAAAAAATTACCAACAAATAAAACCCATTGGAAATAGCTCGTCAGATGAGGAAGCAGGCAACTTCCTAAAAATGATCCAGAACATTCCAATTAACCCAAACCGTCCACACCCCCCAAATACTGATTTACAACCCTCAGGCATTTCCCTCCCAACCGTAACATTTGAAGATTTTCTAGATCTACTTAACTCCAAAAACCCTGATTCGGCCAAGGGCTTAGACGGTATTTCGTATAGATTGCTGCTATCCCTACCAACTAAAAAGAAGGAAGAGGTTTTCAACACCCTTAATCATCTTTGGCAAAGGGGAGAAATTCCAGAGGCTTGGAGGAGAATTCGAATAGTCCCTATTCCAAAAAAAAGCACTGACTCAACTTTAGTTCAAAACTACAGACCAATTTGCCTACTCAGTGTCCTGTTCAAACTCCTTGAGGGACTGGTTAAGATCTTAATAGACAAACAAATTAATGAAAACGATCTACTCCCGAAAAGATCGAATGCTTTCAGGCGTAACCATTCAACGGCTCTGTGCATAAATGATCTAACTAACAAAATCAGTGAGTTGAAACAGAAAGGGTATCAGGTGGTCGCTGCATGTCTCGATCTCCAAAAAGCCTTTGATTGTGTCGACATACCAATCCTATCAAGCAAATTAAAACTCATGAATATTAACACCCACATAATTTGCTTGATCTCAAGTTTCCTGCAAAAAAGATACCTGGTTCTGAATAATTGCAGTGTTGAGGTGACGAAAGGTGTCTGCCAAGGCAGCTGCCTCAGTCCGACCCTTTTCAATCTTTACACCAGCAATTTGCACGTTCTTAACAATACAAACTGTATAATCTTCCAATTTGCAGATGATTTTTTCCAACTTTGCTTCCACAAGGATTTCCAAGTTGCCCGTAATCTACTCAGGGACAAAATTATCGAATTTGAATCGGGATGCAATGCCATAAACCTAGCCTTCAACTCCAATAAATCCAGCATCATCCACTTTAACAATAGAAGAAAACCCTTAAACATTACTCACGCGAATATTACCCTTAATGAAGTAGCTCAAATTAAGTACCTTGGTAGACACATAGCTGTAAACCAATCACCAGTAGCACATATACATAGATAATTTAATTTCAAACACTAGCAGATCATGCGGTTTCTTAAAGATGCTCAGTGGCTGCCACCTTGGAGTCCATCCAAGACAGGCGCTGACCCTGTATAGAACTTTCGTGCGTAGCAAGCTGGAATATGCATGCTCCTCCTTCGGCAGCATTTCCAAAACAGCATTCAAAAAGATAAATACTAATACAAACCACCACCTAAGGAGAGCACTGGGGTTAATCAGATCTACTCCAGTAGAGATCATATATCATCTAGCAGGGGAGCTTCCCCCAAAATACCGAATGAGATTTCTTACCGCCAAAGAACTTGTTAAAGCTTTTTGCGTATAAGCTGCCGGTCAGCGAAACGCTTAAGCTAAATACTCAACTCAATACCAACTACGCATCTATCTACAATGAATTTGCACATATTCTAAACTTTACAGGGGTGCCCAAACGCTGCTTATGGAAGAGCAAACTTCAATAAAAATGCAAGAAAACACTAGTAGAAATTCGCGTTATGCGCGAAGACAGGGACAACAAAGAACTGTTAGTGCCGACCAACCGTGTCAAACTTGTTTTTCTAGGAAACCATATTCCGAACGAAATTACGTTCATGTATACTAAAGTTAAAGTTCAACCTTTTATCCCGTTCTCTCAGTGTTTCCGTTGCTTCAGATTTGGTCACTTTGCGCAGCACTGTAAGTGCAAAGACGCAAAATGCCATAAGTGTGGTGAAATCCACGACGCAAATACGAATTGCGTCGCAATTAAATGCTGCAACTGCAAGCAGGAGCACGTTTCAACTTCTATAAACTGCCCTGCGAGGAAGAAGGCCATTGCTATACAGAAATGTATGGCATTGGAAAATTTAACAATGCAAGAAGTGCGCATTAAATACCCCTCACTGTTTATCAGGGAGTCCGCTGATCTGCTAAATACGAGCGACTTTCCCGCTCCTAAATGGGCACAAACTAACCGTACATACGATAACACAAAGGAGGCAGCCAAAGAAATTCACTCAGTAATTTCTTATGCTAGGACGGTGAAAAATAACAAAAATGCTTTGCAAGAGGGCCAAAATGCGCGTGCTACCATGCATGAATGGCAACAGGCAATCTCTAACAATTCATTAATGTTAAAAGAAAAATTTGTTAACACCAACCAAAGCAATGCTGACAACATCGCAGAGGAGCAGCTGACTCGTATGTCTAGGCAACTCGCCGATTTCATCAGCAATTTAAATAACAACCCAGAAGCAAACGCCAAATCATTCATTTTAAAACTAAGAGACCAAATTAACATTGCTAATGCACAAATAGATTCCAATAAAATTAACTTTATAAACACACCCACTCACTCTAATTTATCTCAATCATGAAAATTTTACAATTCAATATTCAAAGCCTAAACCACAACAACAATAAACACCTCTTAGAAATGTTTTTAATTAATAACCAAATAGACGTAGCCATCCTTTCTGAAATATGGATTAACGACAATAGTTATAGCAGCCTTTCAAACTTCAACTTCTTCTGTAAAGCAAGAGAAGATGGGTATGGGGGAGTAGGTATTTATATTCGCAAGCATATAAAATTCAAACTTCTGGACTTGAAATGCTCTGTGGAAGCCATAGGCATTCAAACACTTAATCTAGCCAGCAACCTTAATATTTTCAGTATATACACACCTCCCTCTATAAATTCCAATACATTTAAGGAAGGACTTAAATATATTTTCTCTAAAGGTGCCACCCTGCAATTGCCTTCGCTTATTGGAGGTGACTTCAATGCGAAATCCGTTGTATGGGGCAACGATATTATCGACAATAAAGGACGAATTCTTGAGAACATATTATTTGAAAACGGTTTTACCTGCCTTAACAACGGCTCACCAACCTACTCTCATAGCCCAGTCCAAGCGTCGGTTTTAGACCTCACTTTTTTAAATGGACAGAACTTCAATATTGACTGGAACGTAATAAATACCAAAATTTCAAATAGCAACCACTTTCCTATTATAATTAGTATCAACAGCATAAGCCCGATTATCAAGAATAGCAAAATTCTCCACAATAAAATTCTAAACGATTTTCAGCACCTTAATTTCTCTAATATTGCAACTCTCCAATCTGAATTCAATAGCTTAATTCAAAAACACACTGTTCATTTATCAGCCTCTAACCAATTTGTGCCAAAAAAGTGGTGGAACCCGGAGGCAGATAAGCTCTTCAGGCTTAGAAACGTATGCAGAAGAAAATTTTACGCCTCCAAAAGTTTTGCTGACGCCAGTCGGCTTATAGAGGCTGAGCATAAACTCCAAAGCCATATTAAAAAATGCAAAAAAGTCAATTTTAGCAGCCTGTTAGATGAAATCTCTAACTCTCCCAGCAACATGTGGAAAAAATTAAAAAAACTAAAAAATTACCAACAAATAAAACCCATTGGAAATAGCTCGTCAGATGAGGAAGCAGGCAACTTCCTAAAAATGATTCAGAACATTCCAATTAACCCAAACCGTCCACACCCCCCAAATACTGATTTACAACCCTCAGGCATTTCCCTCCCAACCGTAACATTTGAAGATTTTCTAGATCTACTTAACTCCAAAAACCCTGATTCGGCCAAGGGCTTAGACGGTATTTCGTATAGATTGCTGCTATCCCTACCAACTAAAAAGAAGGAAGAGGTTTTCAACACCCTTAATCATCTTTGGCAAAGGGGAGAAATTCCAGAGGCTTGGAGGAGAATTCGAATAGTCCCTATTCCAAAAAAAAGCACTGACTCAACTTTAGTTCAAAACTACAGACCAATTTGCCTACTCAGTGTCCTGTTCAAACTCCTTGAGGGACTGGTTAAGATCTTAATAGACAAACAAATTAATGAAAACGATCTACTCCCGAAAAGATCGAATGCTTTCAGGCGTAACCATTCAACGGCTCTGTGCATAAATGATCTAACTAACAAAATCAGTGAGTTGAAACAGAAAGGGTATCAGGTGGTCGCTGCATGTCTCGATCTCCAAAAAGCCTTTGATTGTGTCGACATACCAATCCTATCAAGCAAATTAAAACTCATGAATATTAACACCCACATAATTTGCTTGATCTCCAGTTTCCTGCAAAAAAGATACCTGGTTCTGAATAATTGCAGTGTTGAGGTGACGAAAGGTGTCTGCCAAGGCAGCTGCCTCAGTCCGACCCTTTTCAATCTTTACACCAGCAATTTGCACGTTCTTAACAATACAAACTGTATAATCTTCCAATTTGCAGATGATTTTTTCCAACTTTGCTTCCACAAGGATTTCCAAGTTGCCCGTAATCTACTCAGGGACAAAATTATCGAATTTGAATCGGGATGCAATGCCATAAACCTAGCCTTCAACTCCAATAAATCCAGCATCATCCACTTTAACAATAGAAGAAAACCCTTAAACATTACTCACGCGAATATTACCCTTAATGAAGTAGCTCAAATTAAGTACCTTGGTAGACACATAGCTGTAAACCAATCACCAGTAGCACATATACATAGATAATTTAATTTCAAACACTAGCAGATCATGCGGTTTCTTAAAGATGCTCAGTGGCTGCCACCTTGGAGTCCATCCAAGACAGGCGCTGACCCTGTATAGAACTTTCGTGCGTAGCAAGCTGGAATATGCATGCTCCTCCTTCGGCAGCATGTCCAAAACCGCATTCAAAAAGATAAATACTAATACAAACCACCACCTAAGGAGAGCACTGGGGTTAATCAGATCTACTCCAGTAGAGATCATATATCATCTAGCAGGGGAGCTTCCCCCAAAATACCGAATGAGATTTCTTACCGCCAAAGAACTTGTTAAAGCTTTTTGCGTATAAGCTGCCGGTCAGCGAAACGCTTAAGCTAAATACTCAACTCAATACCAACTACGCATCTATCTACAATGAATTTGCACATATTCTAAACTTTACAGGGGTGCCCAAACGCTGCTTATGGAAGAGCAAACTTCAATACATATGCAAGAAAACACTAACACATCTAAGGCAAACAATTTTTTTCATTTTATTGTGTACACCGAAAAAAAAAGTAGATACAATTTCTATTATTTCTTTGCAAATATTGCATTGTTTTCACACCTAAAAATGTTTTCCAAAAAAAGTTCGGCGTCCAGCTATTCATCTTTTCACCACCACTATTTTATTGTAACTATTTCTTCGATTCGGGTGAACAGATCATTCATTCGATATATCGATAAATCACGTTAAACAAGGTTGCCATCAGGCATACAAAATCTCAAATGTAAATAAATTAAAATAGTCGTTAAATATTCAAATTTCTAACTTAGTATGCTTAAATCGCTACAACATCCCCGCCACCGTGAATCTAACAGGGCTTGGATTCACTCAAATCGAGCTTAGCCAGGACGCACGCTGGGCGACGTAGAACTCCGACAGCAGTCTTAACTGTGGCTGCGCGTACTTGCCCATCCCTTCCACTCAACACGTCTGTTACTCGGCCCTTCTTCCAGGTTGATCGATGAGCAGTTCCATCGCAGATGAGTACCAGATCTCCCACGGCTAAAGGCCTCACTTCTCGATACCATTTTGTTCGCCGGCAAAGCTCCGGTAAATATTCGTTCAACCATTTCTTCCAAAAACAGTGTGAAAGCTGCTGCACTACTCGCCAGCTCTTCATTGGTGGTTGGTACGCTTCTTCTTCTGAGTGTTGTGTCTGACTGGAATTAGCAGTGCCTAATAGAAAATGGTTAGGAGTTAATGGTTCATCGGTTGGCGAATCTAGAGCTATGTGCGTAAGTGGCCTTGCATTAACTATATTCTCCGCATCACACATCAAACCATACAGCATATCTTCCTTCAAACTTCGGCCCAACATAGCATGTCCCATTGCTCTCTTGACACTGCGCATAAGCCGTTCCCAACAGCCACCAGCATGCGGATTCATGGGGCAATTAAAGAACCAATCGATTTCCTCATTTGCTAACTCTGCCGCGATTTTAGTTTGATCCATTTCAGTCAATTAACGTTTCAGCTCTCGATTCGCACCTACAAAATTGGTGCCATTGTCCGAGCGAATTCTTTTTGGTTTTCCACGACGCGCCATGAAATTTCGAATGACTCTAATGCAGGTATCAGCACTCAGATCCTTAGCGATTTCCAGATGAATCGCTCTCACCGTCAGGCACGTGAAAATACAAATCCAACGTTTTTCAGTCGATCTTCCTCAGCTAGGATCGTGTTTTCATTTTGATGCTTCCAGTCCTTGTGGTATTGCTCCACAATCAGCTTCGTCACGAAATGTTCTTGTGGCATAATTATTGGTTGCTTGGTGTCTTCGTGTGCTGTGTTAGCATTGTTGATCCTGCCGTTCATTCGAAGGAGACCATTTGCGTCGAGGGTCGGACATAGTTTCCATATTTTGCTGCTTTTTCTTATAGGACATTTACGCGCCAGAGTCTCCATTTCTTCAGTGTATTCTGACACTTGCACGTTCCGACACACAACCAATTGAGCATATTCAATTTCGCTCGCCTGCAGGTAGCTAGTTCGCACGATTGTGATTTGATGTGATTTGACCAGTCGTTATCATCATTTAGCAGTATTTTCGCACCCTGAAGCCAAGTAGATCGCTTGTTACTTCGATTAATCTTCGTTCCGAAGTCAGCTGGGTTTTCTTTTCCAGAAATCCAATTCCACTCACCAACGCTACTGCCTTCTAGTATTTCGTTTACGCGGTGTGCTACATAGGGCTTGTATCTCCTGTGATCGGATTTGATCCACGCTAAGACGGTATTTAAGTCAGACCACATTATTACTCGTTTTGGAATGATAAAGGCCGTTTTCCATTGCCCTGCATATCGAACGCGCCAGTATCCTACGGCTGCGTATGCTGCTTCGCTTGCGTCCGCAAACAGATGTAGCTCAACAGTGGCATCAAAAAAACTGGGATCATAGCACCGAGGAATCCGGACAGTCGACATTTCATATAATTTATGCAGCCAGTTTTCCCATACCAAATCGTCATCATTGTCAATGCATTCGTCCCATCCAGTTTTCTTCCGCCATATTGATTGGAGGAGTAGCTTGGCCATAATTGTATAATCTGCCAAAATTCCAAACGGATCGAATATGGACATAACAATTTTCAGTACCTCTCTTTTTGTTGGAGTCCTATCGGGAGCAAATAAGGATTTATTAATTTTGGCAAATGACAATGTGAACCCGAATTCATCAGACTGCGTATGCCAATGCATACCGAGCACCTTTTGAAAATATTTCGAGACCTCTTTATCCAAGTTTACAATTTCTGTGGACTTGTTCTAGGCAAACGTTTCGTTACAAATCTTTGAGTTAGAAACGAATTGTCTTAGCTCGAAACCTCCCTCCTTATGAATCATGATGACTTGCTTGGTAATCCTAACAGCTTCTTCTTCGCTAGAGAAACAGTGCACGTAATCGTCGACATAGTGGTTGCTTATAATCGCATCGGCTGCTTCCGGATATGTCGCTTTGTATTTCAACGCGTTAAGATTCTTGACGTATTCTGCGGATGCAGGCGAACACTTCGCTCCAAAGGTCATGACCGCCATCTGGTATATTTTCATTTCTTCATCAGGGTTTGTTCGCCAGAGAAATCTTTGCGCACAACGATCTTTACGTATTTCAACTTGATGAAACATTTCCCTAATGTCTGCGCATATTCCAAATCTTCTTTGTCGAAATTTCATAAGTACGTGAGTCAACAGTTGTACACTATCAGGGCCATTCATCAACGCCGAGTTCAACGAAATTCCGTCGATTTCTGCAGCTGCATCAAAGACGATTCGTAGTTTTCCGGGCTTGTTTGGATTGACAACTCCAAAGTGCGGCAGAATCCAATCTCTCTCCGACCTTTCCTTTAGCGCATCTCCTGATACCAGTTCCATGTATCCTTTCCTTTCGTAATCAGCCATAATTCGACAGTATTCCTTATGATACTCTGTTTCGCGCTGAAATTTCCGTTCCAGGGACAGCTGCCTTTTGAATGCCATTTCCTTGCTCTCTGGTAGAACGATGTTGTCATGTCTCCAGAGCAATCCAGTTTCATACCGTTTTCCAACACGGTTCGTTGTCTCTCTTAGGAGCTTGTTCGATCGTTCTTCTTCTTTTCCTTTATGCACCACTGCAGACGTTCGAACGCCCATTTCTGAATCTACAATATAATCTTCTATTAGTTTGTCGAATACTAAATCATTTTCGGGGTTAATAAGGAAAATTCCATTGGCTTCCTGCGTATTTCCAGTTGGACATGTTCCATAACACACCCATCCGAGCTTGGTGGCAGCAACAATCGGACCATCATATACGATTGAACGTGCCGATTCTGGTACTTCTAAATGTGCGTTGTCCAAACCAATCAGGATTTCGGGAACGACGTTGGCATACTCGTGCACCGGTATCGTTTCCAAATGTCGATATTTGGAGCGCAAGCTTGATATATTAACAGATTGCTTCGGCAATTGTAGAATCCTTATTGTTCGAACACCTTTCAATGTATGAACTACTTTCTTTCGACTGTCTGATATGCCAATATCAAAACGGCTTGTACACTCGGAAACTTTTCTGTTTCCGAACCACTGCAAGGTGAGATTCTCTTTGGGGCCTCTCAAGCCCAGTTCCTCAGCTAGTCTTTCGTTCATCAACGAAACCGCTGATCCGTCGTCCAAAAACGCATAGCAGGAAATAGTTTTCCCATTTGCATGTAGGTTTACTGGCAAGATTTTGAACAATACTGTAGAGTCGGCCACTTGCGAGGCTGTTCCTGTAAATCCCTGTATGCTGTTAACTGCAGGTACTACAAAAGGTTTGTGTAGTAATTTGTTGATTTTCTTGGTGCAGCCTTCCGTTTCGCATTTATGTTTAAATTTACATTCTTGTACACGGTGTCCAGCTCTCAAACAGTTAAAGCACAGCTTGTTTTCTCTAACAGCCTTCCATTTCGCATCAATGTCAAGTTTGATGAATTGATCACATTTCTCCAAATTATGACGACCATTGCAGACGAGACAGCTTTTCTCCTTGACATCCACTTCGTTTGCATGGAAAATTCTCGATTTCTGGTTTTTCAATTTTGTTACCTCGGTATCATCAACCAAGCCAGCATCTAGGACATCCTCAGCCATAACTTGGAGCCATTTGCTGAAATCCTTGATATTTTCGTGTCCTCTGCAATTTCGACGGTAACGAGCCCACTCTAGACGTTGTTGCTGTGGCAGTTTGGAGACAAGTTCTTCCATCAGCGTCGGATTTTCCAAATATCTATCACCTTCCGCTGCTTCTAGAAAATATGTTAAATTTTGAACTCTATTTCGATAATCTAGAAGTTCTAGTAGCATTCCTTCTTTTATAACCGGTGATTTACGTACGCGAGCAATTTGACTTTTTATTAATTTCTCAGGCCTACCAAAGTTTTGTTTAAGAACCTGCATGATGTCGGGATCATTGCGACTATGGATCAGCAAACATTCCACAACTTCGCGTGCCTTGCCCTTGACTGCCTTTTGCAGTCGTATTAAATTCTGCCTGTCGCTGTAGCCATACTCGCTCGTTGTCATTGTAAAAGTTTCCTTAAACATAGGCCATGTTTCAGGAGTTCCATCAAATTCAGGCAAATCATAAAGCTTTGCACCTGAATCGTACTGCCGTGTTTCTTCCAATAGTGCAGCTGATTGTCCGTCCGTATTCATTGATGAGCCTGCAGCGATCTCGTTTCCACTTGCACGATTGGCAATGACTGGATTCGATGACAGCGCCTCTATCAATATATTTGTCTTTTCCATTTGGATCTCGTTCATACGGACAATTTCCATTTGAAAAGCCTGCATTTGCGACATGTTGGTATGTTGCTGCTGCTGCATGAGTTGCATAATTTGCAACAAAGTTTCAGGAGTCTTATCTGCTACGTTCCTGTTGGTACTGTCTGCATGGAGTAGATCCACTTTTGGCGCCAAAACAGCGTTGTCTGCGCCTTCATTTTCAGCCTGTTCATTTTCCTCGTTTAACGCTCTTGCTCTTCTTCGGCCCATCGTACCGAAAACCAAGAACACACAAAAACCAAGAACTAACGGCAATTACCAGTTTTATCCAGAATTTCACAATTCTATGAAATTAAGCGTCACTGCGCAATATCGTACACATACCAGTGTATGTATGTACATACGCGTCAGCCTGGCGTCACTCCAGTGCGTGTATGACAATTGCTCCTCCTTTTGCTTCCTTGCACAATCCTAATGCAAGCCTTGATCCTTTCCCATCAGGGAACGCCAAGAAGAAGCGAGATAAAAGATATTTCTTCGATTCGGGTGAACTATGCGTATAAAACGCCACCAGCCACCAAACACAATTCCCAGGAAAACAAACGCTTAACTAACGCTATTTCCATGTGTATTTAACTTTCCTATGGCTAGAGGCAAAGGGTGAGGGTGGGTTTTATCTCCTATAAGGAGAAATACAATGTTTTAACTTTATCTTAAATAATAATTAATTTCACTTACGCTTCGTTGCGTTCTACCATCAAGTAAACAACAAATAGAGTTGCCATTCTTTGCGCAACGTTTGCACCTAAAATTTTCAACGCGGCAGGTCCCAGACGCTTCGTATTTGATAGATAAATTGATAGTGTTCATTCAAATTACACAGTCATAGCAATTTTTATATTATATAAAAATAAAAAATAATTTCCAGGGTATGCATGCATCGACGCACAAGTGCGATATTGTTCCAGCAACCAAATCCTATGCTAGTCACATGTACACAGATACATGTGTGTGTGCACGAAATGGAATCGCCAAGCGCGCTTGTGAAAAGTACGCACGCCTTGAACAATATTCGTTTCGAACAATGTCTTGAACTTGTGCGTCGATGCATGCATACCCTGGAAATTATTTTTTATTTTTATATAATATAAAAATTGCTATGACTGTGTAATTTGAATGAACACTATCAATTTGTTGTATATTGGGGAACCTGGAATTATTAATGTTATTTTTACTATTTTTATTAAACATAAAAGCTGTTATGCCTGTGCTATTTAAATGGACACTGTCAATTCGTGTTATTCTAAGGACTATCTATATTATTAAACAATTCTACCCATAATACTTGGTACTAAAAAACCAATTTGATGTACAGGGTATTTTATGCAAGACAATGATCTTCGCATGCATGCCAGTCGCGGCTTGCCCAACCATCGAAATAGCAAATAAGCGAAAACAATTCTCGTGCATGTACATACATATGTGCATGTATGTATGTATGTATGCACGCATGCAACCGCAGATCAACGCATACATTCATTGTTGCTCTCGACTCGGCGGTCATTGAGCAACTGCGACAGAGCCACGAACTCGGCCACGAAGCGGCAGGTCCCACACGAAGCGGCAGGTCCCACCGAACAAATACGAAGCGTCTGGGACCTGCCGCGTTGAAAATTTTAGGTGCAAACGTTGCGCAAAGAATGGCAACTCTATTTGTTGTTTACTTGATGGTTCTACCAAAGACAATTTATTAAACAAGATATCCAACGAGGAAGAAAAAAAAGGCACAAGGGAACGCTTGTTTTTCGTGAAACCGCTCTCTGGGCTCGAAATGGTCGTGCGATCGGCCGCTCTACTTTGAGAGCGTAAAATTCTAAAAATAGAATGCGCTCTCCGCCTCACCGCGTATTGATAAAAATCTGCACACAATTCAAACCCCAAATGCAATGCCAGATTAGCGCGCGTATGTATACATATCTACGCATTCGATCTCTTTCATAGTTACTTTGTCTCACTCTTCGATTCGGTGGCATCTTGAAAGTAGCCAGCGAGTTTCACAATTCAATTTCAGTTTGAGTCCAATTTTCGTGTTCTTTTGGTGTCGGCACTGACATATTTGTACCCTGGATTTAATAAATTGATTCTAATACTATTGTCATGCCGTCCGATTAATTGAATATTTTTTTTTTGACGCGGACTATGTTTTGTTTTGTAGAGTAGATAAATGTAGGGAATTCTGTGCATTATATACTATACTACATGTGAAATTATTTTCCCTTATATAATGATACATGTACAGGGTATTTTGTAGTTCACAATGCACCATGTGCGCGTTCAGAAAATACAATCTCCCTTAGCACTATGGAAAAAAATGAAGTTTTTTTGGCATGAGACAAATTTTTGTACCGAGTATCAATAATTTGTCTATTAAATTGTGGTTTTTAATTTTAAAAATGGATAATGTCACGTCCATTTTTTGTTCAATAGCTCTAACAAAAATTCGGACGTTAACAAAGAAACACGACCCAAGATATTTAGTGATCTTTCAGTTGAAAATTTATGACACAAAATGTGTCCATTTATCCTATAGTGCAGCGCAAGCCACAACAAAAACAAATGAAAGAAATCGAGAGCGAGAGCGCGCTAAGTACTGCCCCAGCGGGAAATCGCCCGAGCGCTCCGTTTGGTAATTGATGAAATAAGCAATGCTTTCCGGCAGTTTTGTGTGCATTGATGAATATTCTGATGCTTCGCCGTCAGATTTGTGTGCTGCCATCGAAGTCTATGAAGCTGTCGCTTCTAGCCCGGCAGATTTGTGCGCAGATCTCGGTCAACCCGATGAAACGTTCGCTGCTTGACCGGCCGATTTGTGAGCGGGCGCTCAGCTGATGAAACTGTCGCTGCTGAACCGGCAGATTTGTGTACAGGTCTCAGCCAACCTGATGAAACGTTCACTGCTTGACCGGCCGATTTGTGTACAGGAAGACAACGTTAAAAGAGATTTAAAAATTATATTGCTTTCCTTTTTACTCCCTGTACCCATAAAACGGGTAAAAAGGGGGTATTGGATTTGTGCAAAAGTATGTAACAGGCAGAAGGAGACATCTCCGACCCTATAAAGTATATATATTCTTGATCAGTATCAAAAGAGATTTCGATTTGGCCATGTCCGTCTGTCTGTCCGTCTGTCTGTCTGTCCGTATGAACGCGTCGATCTCAGCAACTATAAGAGCTAAAGACACCAAATTTGGAATGTAGGTTCCTGTATACCATACGCAGATCAAGTTTGTTTCTGATCTCAGATATCTCCCCCTGTTCCCCCGCAAATCGATCAAAACGTTTTACAGCCACAGTTTTAAAGATATCGCTTTGGGATTCGGCATGTAAACTACTTCGGTCACTCTTAATCTACTGTGTAAATTTCAAATCGATCGGATAATAAACACGGAAGTTATTCAACGAACAATATTCAGTACTGAAGCGAGGGGGGAAGAAGAAGCACAGCCACGACTTAAAATGCCTTGCGTACGCTGTGGCTCGCGTCTGTGTGTGTATGCTTTGTGTATGTGTGCGTGCATATGTATGTAAGAGACGAACATATGATTGGAAGTTTTAGACTTGGGTACAGGGAGTTTCGTAGTCGGGTATACTCGACTAAAACATTCTTACTTGTTTTTAATATGGTGTAAGAACGAAATAACCGACAACTGCAGTAAGTTGGTGGCCAAATTTTTTGTAATTTGCTTTACATTGTCATTTGTCTGTGCATGCGTCTTTTAATTTAGTTCGATTTTAGAGTTAAACTGAAGTGGAAGTGCAGAGTTAAAAATTTACTTGAAAATACACATTACGCCACCAACTTGGAAAACGGTAATTACTTATGCATATATTAATCATGAAATTTTGTAATATACTATGTACATGTATACGCAGATATTCTAAAAAAAAAGGGTACACTGAGGCTTAGTAAATTACCGGAATTCGGGGCACATTTTATGAATATAGAAATCGTCATTAAAAAAATTCGCAAAAATAATTTAAATAAATCAAATACAAAATACTTAGCAATAATAAAATGTTCAAATATTAAACAAATCAACTATTTTTATTTGGGGCAAACTTGATAATTTGCCGCTTACTTTTATGCCATAATGCTGCTTACATTTATAGAAATGTATGCGCTTACATTTATGGAAAAGTAAGCGCTTACATTTATGAAAAAGTAAGCAGCATGGTGGACAGTAATTGAATCACACACAACGTCGCTACCCTAGTAATCTGTGATGTGGACGCGACTGCTAGAAAACGCGGCCATGCTCATACAAATGTAATCAGCGTTGTAATCGCAATTTACATAGGCTTGGAAGCGCTTCCAGCTTCCAAGTAAGCGACTGGGAATCGATGAAGTAATCGCGAAATTTCCCGCTGGGGCAGAGCGAAAAGCCACCTAAGCAAACGAGAGCAAGAGCGCGCTGAGCGAAAAGCCACCTGAAAAGCCACACTTAAAATTTCGTTGTCCATTCATTGTATGGGCGTTGGATATCTTGTTGTTAAATAGTCTTTGGTTCTACCCTTTCGTTCTCAAAGTCGATCACAAATTCGATCATCTTACGATAGTTTCTTACAATTCAACAGATCATTCATTCGATATATCGATAAGTCACGTTAAACAAGGTTGCCATCAGGCATACAAAATCTCAAATGTAAATAAATCAAAATAGTCGTTAAATATTCAAATTTCTAACTTAGTATGCTTAAATCGCTACAACAGTAACTATTATTTGAATGCAAATAATGCACTTAAAATGGTTTGCAGAAAATTATCGTGTCCAGCGTTCAATCAAATAGCATTTTTTTAAAGTGCAGGCTTCAACGAAGAGCAACAACAAAATTACACCGAAATTCAGTAGCGCAACAACAAAGTAATGAAGTGTTGTTGCTTTGCTCATGAGTCCAGCCATCGAAAAGAGATAAGAAAGGGAGCACGCAATATTGTTTTTGTATTATGCATTGGGTTATGACTAGAGCCGTGCATGTATACGCGCATTGCTGCCTATACCTAAGAGCAATTACAATAACAAAATGAGCCAGATGAGCAATGGGCTGGGCACCCCTGTTCTAAACCATGTAGAATGCCTTGCGACAACTCTCTCTGGCTGTAAGAAATTGAGCATTCATTTAGATTTCCTCAAAGGAGTTGCCAAAAACAAAAATGATACAAACACAAATATTATATACTGACTCCCACTCTAGTGCAGCCTTTCTGCACGAAAGGTCCAATTGTATAGACAGTTTTTATACTAATCAAGTAACTTCGTCCCTAACTGCTGAATTGATTGCAATAGACAAAGCCCTAGATCATGCCATACGCCAAAATTTTGCATACATAGCCATACTAACGGACAGCAAAAGTGGAGCCCAGCTCCTACAAAAACCAATCCATAATAACTAAATTGCCACTAACATCATTAGTAAGATTAACAACAATATCCATACTCGCTCAGTAGAAATTCACTACATCCCAGGTCACAAGGGTATAAAACAAAATATCGTTGTTGACACTGCAGCCAAAAATGCAGCCATAGAAGGATCATTTATGACTCTAAAGTGGACTATACAAGACGCAATAAATTCGATTCATCGAACGATTCTCTCGCAATGGGAGACTGACTATTGGAGCTTTACGACCAGCAGAAACAGAGGCTATTGTGAACTTTTTCCAGCCATCACCAAAGTGCCTTGGTTCCAACAGAAGAACTGCAAAATGAAAGCCTTAGAAATTAAGCAAATTAACAGACTGCTCACTAGGCATGCTTTTGACAAAGCCACCCTAGCCAAGCTGAATGTGATTAACAATAACATTTGTGCTAATTGTAACGCCTTGGAAGATGCTTCCCACATTATTATACTATGTTCCCGAAGGGAAAAATAGTATATTGGGTTTGCGAAATGTCCGTCTGTCCGTATGAACGCAATTTTTTTGCCTTTATCTTTGAGCTAGAGCAACCAAATTTGGTACACATGTTGGTGTATATCGTCAGTTTATAAAGTGTCAAGATCAGATAGGTTTTTCAGATTGTATTCTAACGATTTTCAATATATGTAATTAGAATTCAGTCTGGCAACCAAACTGAAGGAACTGAAAGATCTCAAATTTTTTAAAGAAAACAAAAGTTTATTTCTCTGAGACTGTCATTCATGCGGATAAGATTTAGGCATGTTCATGAGCAATATGGTTTTCTGGACACATAAATAACGTGCCTGTTGAGGGTAAGTCTCCTACCAAGAAATATTGCTTTAATGTTCATATACAAATTTTAAGACACCGGGTCAGAGACACACTTACTGTTGCCTTTAAACACATTGCACATTGCACTTACATATATGTATTACGAAAGAGTATATGCAGGCTTCTAGATATAAGCATTGATTAGCAGTATTGTACTTACATTATGAACCCAATCTGATCATCAATTAATTTAAAGGTATTTAATGCAGCTTCTGCTTACCTCTGCATAATAAGAAAAATTATTTACTTTCAACAATTAATTACTTTAAATAATAATTTAATACTTGCATGGTCTTACACAAGTAAACCAATCTTACTGAAACACTTAAGCCATACTCGAACTGCAACTTAAAGCTGATGAAATGTGACGAAAATCGAAGTCAGAAAATATAGGCGAACAAATATTCCGTTATATCTTTTTTATCTCGGATTCGAATTTATCTATACGAAGGTAAAATAAGTTCTAAAATTATTAATTACGCTAAGCCTTCCAAAATAGTGCAAATTGAAGTAATTAAATCTGCAGGCAAATGCTGCCGGATTTGCATGCTGATAATCTGGGTGTGTCTTACGAGTGATAACTTCGTATTTATTTTCTCAATGGCATTGCATGCAGAAATTACTATGAGGAGCAGGCAAGCTTTCGTGATATTCGCGCGCTTAGCCTTCTAAAATAGTGTGAAGTGATGTTGCTACTTTAGTATGTAGAATCGTCGCGACGCGTCGTTGTACTTCAAGTTACGGAGCCAAAATTACTAACTGAGAAGACATTCAACGTGGCGTTGCTAATATCAAAAAGAGAAGAGTGCAAGATGGTAGACCATTTCAAGTGTCAGCTGCGCTGCTGCTCCCCCTCGGTCTGTGTTTATTATCCGATCGACTTGGGTTCAAGGCTACAAATATCTCTAAAATTGTTGCTCTAAAACAGTTTTATTGATTTGCGGTGATGCAGAGACGATAATCTGAAATTGGAAACAAACTTGATCTGCATGTGGGGTACAAGAACCTACATTCTAAATTTGGTGTCACTTTGATAGTTTCTGAGATCGATGCGTTCATACAGATAGGCATATAGACAGACATTCAAACTGGCCAGGCTAAATAAACTCGGCTGTTGATGCTAATCAAGAAATCTACACTTTATACAATAGAGTCGGAAATGCTTCTTTCTACCTGTTACAAAATTTTCATAGTTTTAGTATCCCCAAATCCAATTTCATAAAAATCGGTTGACAAATATTAAAGCTAGTACATACATACAAGCATTTTAGTTATAAAGTTCAAGTTGAAGTAAACCAAATATATTTTATGACTCATAACAAGGCTGATACAATTTTTGTGAAAAGTCAAAATGATGTGATGATATGTGTATATCGACACGATAATTGATTGATTTTAGTGCTGGAAAACATCGAAAAATTACCAGAGCTGCCAGACGGTTCAAAATAAAACCGCATAAATTTGAATATGTTAATAATAGTTAGCAAAAAAATGTGTATATATACATATACATATATATATATATATATATATATATATATATATATATATATATATATATATATATATATATATATATGTATATGTATATATACACATTTATTTAGATATAGTAGTATAGATATAGTTCAAATATCAGCGGTATCGCAATCTTTCGGACTGCCAAACAGCCTGGCAACTCCACGCAGTTTACAACACTCTTAAGCACGATTGAGAGACAGTAGGTTACGCCATGCGCATGTCCGTTAGTCGCCGTTATTCGGCGACCAAACCTGTGACGTCACAAGTCATGGAATTCAGCGCGCGCTTTTGAATTTGTTCGAAAATCACTGACTTTTTTTACTGTATCGGCTGGGCCTGTAATTCCAGTCCGATTTTGACAGCATATTGTAGGGAACTTCATACCGCGTCGATTGATATTTTTAAAGCTATGATTATGAAACTTGACAGAAGTCTTTATTTTCGATGCAACCATATATGAAAACCAGCCGGATCGAATCACTATATCATATAGCTCCCATACGAATAATAGGTTGACAACTATGTTCTTGTATGAAAAACTTTCTTGTTTTTGTAGATAGCGAAACCAAACTCACCAAATTTAAGTTTAATCATGTTTTACATATGCTCACCAAATTTCATTAAAATCGGACATATATATCTTATAATTGAATCATGAGTTGACCGATCTCCACCAAGTATCCAGTGTTTTTTTAGATTTTTGTATATCGAACACGGTTTTTTTTGCATTTATTTCAATATTTTGGCAATAAAGTCTTGCTCAGCCGCCGGAATTTGCTTTCTAAATTTTAGACGCGTCGCTTAAGACTAATATCAGGCATTTTGATGCAGTCTTTAGAATTTCCAAATAATTAAATGAATGCAAATAAAAGTTGACCTTAATGCGTATATCGACACGATAGTTGTTCGTCTTTGTGTTGGAAAACATCACACATTTACCAGAGTTGCCAGACTGTTAGATATGGAACCTCTCAAGTTTAAATTTTGTTAGTAATAGTTTAAAGTAAAATATGAATAATATAAATATCGCGACTTATCGCTCTCTCGGCCTTAAATCTTGCGACTGAAATCGCCACATTACTTATGCAACGATTTGGTTTATTTTAATCATTTAAGTTTATTTATTATTTATGTACCTTTTTAGTCAATAGAATGCGAATGCTGCTGGGCAGACTTAGTACAAATTAACATTATTATTATTATATAGTAAGTCGGCCCAGCAGCATGCACACACATTCACCTTCGCAACGATATAATGAAAGGTTATTGATACATGTGACAGTCGGTTGATATTTCACAGTACCAACATGTGATAACTTTGCCGCGAAATTTGGGACTCTTCTTATTTGGAAATAATTGTTTTCAAAATTTTCTCTTGAATTAAAAACAGATTTTCCCACCTTGTTAGTAGATATTAGTATTATTCTTCCAATTGCCCACCCTTCGGCACCTAGGGAAATGGGGGTTGAAGTCAAATGAGTGAGATTATTTGTTTAGTTAGATCAGCTTCAAATCATTTCCATATCCCTACACAGTAAATCATTAAGCATTTGGGCTCAACTAACTACTATTAAGTTTCCTAACCCCACGGGAGGGAAAATTGTGATACGCTATTTTTGTGTATTTCTTACGGTTGACGTAAGTAGTTTAATTCAACATGCAAAGTTCAAGTGCAAAGTGCATCTAAATATTTCGCCGGTCAAGTTCAGGGTATTACCAGTTAGTATATGTATGTATGTATATATGTATACTATTAATTTTAATAGATAAACGGAATTTGAATCAATTTGTGTTTTTTATAAAACAATTATATATTGTAAGTTCTTATTACTCTGTCTCCCCTCTTACCGAGATCCTGGAGCATGTATTGTATAAAATTATCAATCAGCCCTCGCACAAACTCTGTAAAGCTCTGAGATTGCTCAGCTTGCTTGTATTTCACGTCGGCAACAATGCCACAACAATGACAAACAGCCAACCGACCAGCCAACAAACGACCAACAAACCCCGAGCAGAAAGCGAGCCAATCAACCTTATGGTGACGGCCACGGTGGTCGGACAACGGTGCACACGCGCACTGCTGCGAACTTCTGTAACTAAAGCGCCAGCTGAAAACCAGTTATAAGTCAACTTTCATTCCAAGCAGACGTGTCAGGCGTACATATCGGATCGACTTTTGTTGTGTTTGGCAATAACTTATATACTACGTAGTTACATACATATGTATGCACATTTGTACTCTCTCGCATTTGCGGACACAACGCATGTTCATATGTAGTTATATGCACATGCATGTGTATGTATATACATACATATATGTGCATGTGTATGTACATATACACTTTTAAACAAATTTCATTAACAGATCATCTTAAACGTTTTATCCTGTGTGAATAAATACATTTTGTTTTTTTGTGAATTGTTCCCCAAGTGATACATCAAATAGAGCAACACTCTCCATATTGTGAAATGTGAAACAACGATTGTCCAAAATACGATATTAAAAGTTTTAACCATATTTGTATATGCATAAATCATAAGTATCTATTATGTACACACTATATAAAACCTGCAGTGTGTATTATTGTGAGCATGTAACATACATTTGTGTGTACATGTATGTACATATGTAAAGTAAATATACATACATACATATGTATGTATGAGTTCGGAATAAACCTTGTAGTGATTATGTAGTGTTGCTTGCTCCGACTCTTCTAATTTGTGTCGAATATAAATATTCTACTTTCGCATATGGATTCAATTAACACTTTATAAATAAGACAATATTTGGAAATTCATAACTTAAAGTATTTGACTATTTTGCCCAGTGGCTACGATGGCACAGATACAAGAAAAAAGAAAAGGAAAAAAACACCACTCGCTTACTGACAATTAGTTCAAAATTCACGGAGAAACGAAAGTTGCTTAAAGCTTAATCGAAATCAAACACCAAAATTAAATTTAGCACTACAAAAGTTGCAGTTTACAATTTTGAAATTTATACATACATACATATGTATATTATAACACCCCCAATAAAGTACTCGTTAAAATCAAACAATGCCAAATGAAACCTTGAAAGCAATCTTAGCTATACATACTATGTACGAGTACATTCTATATACATTCATACATATGTACATACATATGTATCTGATTGTCCACTGAAAACAATTAAAACCAGTAAGAACGTTGCAGTCGGACGCACCCGACTGCAGAATACTCTGTTCCCAGTCCTGTATAATTTGGTTATTTGAGGGTTAAGAAAGAGACGTGAAAAAAAAGTAGTATGCCAAATTTGGTGACTCTACCTGTACAGGTGTGAGATATATAGATTTTGCTCATTTGTGGGGGAGGGGGTGGGGGGTCAACATTTTATTGATACAAAATTTTCCAGGCGGTGAACATTTGGGCGATCTTGACAGTTCATAAGTTAAGGATATACACGAACATGTGTACCAAGTTTTGTTGCTCTAGCCTCAAGGATGTGAAAAAAATTGCGTTCATGCAGACAGACGGACATTTTGCAATTTTTGTGTCACAAGTAAGATTGCTATAGTCGAGTTTACCCGACAACAAAACTTCCTGTACCCAGGTTTAAAAGTTCCAATCACATCTTCGTCCAGTTACACATACACAAAGCCGCACACGTACGAGCGACAGCGCAAGCGAGGCATATTAAGTTGTGGCTGTGCTGCTTCGTCCACCCGCGCTGCAGCACTGAATTTTCATTTATGAATAGCTTCCGTCCTTATTATCCGATCGACTTGAAATTTTGACAGTAGATTAAGAGTGACCAAAGTAATGTACATGTCAAAACTATATCTTTAAAATTGTTGGTATGAAACGTTTTTATAGAATTGCGGAGGATCGGGGGAATATATCTGAAATTGGAAGCATACTTAATCTGCGTATGGTTTACATGAACCTACATTCCAAATTTGGTGTCTCTAGCTTTTACAGTTGCTGAGATCGACGCGTTCATTCGGACATGGCCAAATTGAAATCTCTTTGGATGCTGATCAGGAATTTATATACTTTATAGGGTTGCAGATGTCCCCTTCTGCCTGTTACATACATTTACACAGATTTACCCATTTTTACCCGTTTTATGGGTACAGGGAGTAAAAAACCAGTAAAGGTAAATCAACCGTCAAAAGTTTCATATGGCAAATGTAAGAAAAAATGTTAAATATTTTAACATATAAACTCATATGGCACGTTTCTACCATAGAAATCTTTGATTTGACATATCGTGTAAACAGGTATCTCAATCACAAAATTTATGTGGCAGCCTGCCATACCGTACTCACACGCTATGGTAGCTGCCGACTGCCCTAAATGTGGCAGAGTGCCACATCGTGGGACCGCACCTTAAGAACCATGCAATCATGTAGTACTCTATTCCAAGGAAGTATCCCTTTGAATATTAACGGGGCCGGCTTATTTTGTGATCCACTTTGACAAACAGGCTATCAGAAGTCCTTAAATCTAATTTGGGAGTTATACAATTTTCCGTCACAATAGATTATATTCTCACTGTCGCGATTGTTAGATTTTCAAAAAGCGCAATTTATTCTTTAATCCGGAAAAAATCACGAGGTTAATATTGATACACAATTTTCAGAATATAATAATATAATTCGAGATATTCGCTGTTTTAAATAAATGTCGGAACAATTTAACAAAAAAAAATACCTCGAACAATTCCATAAAATAGCTAAAAGGGAGCAGAAGGAGATATCTTCAACCACATACTATGAATGGCCAAGCTGATCTAGCCTTGTCCGTCTGTCTGACTGTCCAGTCTTCTGAAGGGAACTGCAGTGTAGCCGTCACCCGAAATGCTCTGCTGATACAGCCGTTCAACTGCTTGTTTATCAATACGTTAATTCAAAGATGTGTTCGAAATTTCTGACCTGTGTATGGAGTTTCTCGTAGTCGGGAATTCTCGACTACCCTTTGGGTATAAAAATGGTTTAAATTAATAAGCTAATATGAATATTTGTATAGTCTGTTCGCGAAGGGAAAAAGAGTATGTTGGGTTTTCGAAATGTTCGTCTGTCCGAGCTAGAGCAATCAAACTTAGGACACATGTTGGTGGATACCCTCGGTTTATAAAGTGTCAAGTTGTCAAGGACTGGAAATTGCAGATTTTACTTGTTAACCTTTGTCATTGTCCGCTGATTGTGATTGTTTTTGATTTAATTCTTCTTATTTATGTAGCAATACATATGAACAAATGTAAATACACACGTGATAGCTCAAATATGCATACTATATATTAATGTACATACCCATATTCATTATTTTGCTGTGAAACTTGAATGAATGCGAAATGAAAGTCTAGTGAACGTAAGATTGGATCACGCTATGTAATCACAAAGTCATGTTATATACACATTGAATGATTTGAATATAAGTATATACACATACATACATACATATATATATATATATATATATATCTATATATATTTAGTAAACTTACATACAAAATAGTATACAAGTGTTTGTATTAGTTGATCATTGGTGATGATATAACTGTAAATACCACGAGTAATCAACAGACAATAACAGCAAAAAGCAAACTATGTTTTACTTTTGCCGCAAGATATTGCTTATCTTGGCGGCACCTCGATTGGAAAACGTATTGCAAAAAGCTATGGCCTTTTCAAAGCATATCCATACGCCAATCATAATGCTGATAATGATGATGACGATATTTACAGCCGGAAATTGCCAGAGTAAGTTCCTTGCCATCAAAATTTATTTAAAACATACACATATTATAATGCATTACAATGTTATTCGACATAGTACACAGTGCACGCTCAAAAGCGTGAACCGAACGATCCGTCGTTCATATGGAGTTTTTTTTTTTAATTTCACTCCGGAAATTCATCGTAATGTGTAAGGCACTTTATTGTTGATAAACAATCCTTGGCAATGGTTTTTTTTATTTGTTTATCTCATAGTTGTTGCAGTAGTATTTGAGTTGAAGATTTTAAGGCTTAATTATTTTCTTAAAAGCATATTACAAAAATTTAATACAGTAGCCAAATTTTAATAAGTGGAGAAAACACAAAAAACATCGGCCGTCTTCAGTGTGCCAAAAACCCTTGCAATGTTATTTATGTAAAAGCAAATTTTCATCCGGTTGTCCCTATGACAGTTATCTAAGATATATAGTACTGCGATTTTGCTAAAGCTTAGTCAATACCAATACTTTACACATTTAATAAATTAATAACTCTAGTTTAGTCTTAATTTGCACGATGCGTTTAATGCTTTGACCTTATTTACTCTTGCTGAGGTTATTTTAATGTTGTCACGAAATGTGCAACGCATTGAAGGAGGCAATCGAATAACAAACATTGTATGAAGTTGTTCAAGAACAAGAAAATCATCGCAGGTGCCACTTGCTTCTTTGCCTGCCAATAACTGCTTAATGCATACATATGTGTGTACGAAAACGTCCTTGGGAATATCAGACGTGGGTAAAGGGTGTCCCGTGTAACATTCTTACTTATATTATTCTGCATTATTTTGAATTTGACTAATTTCGTCAACCGTAAGAAATACACAACAATTGCATATCACAGTATTCCCTCCCGTGAGGGTAGGAAACTAAAGAGTCACGTGACTAATGTTTTTTGTATAGGATTATGAAAATGTCTTTGCAGCGGATCTAACTATTATCCCACTTATTTGATCTTGACTTCCATTTCCCGCCTGTGGCGACGCGCAGTAGATTTTCCAAAATCATTTGGCAGTTGAAGCCAATTCCAAGAATAATACTAAAAATTCAGACTAAGTTTTCCAACTATTGTCCGCACTTTGCATTGCCCGCAAAACACAGAGGTTTTTTTTATTTATATTCGAAAATTAGTTGAAGCCATTCGCATGAAAAACGAAAATGCTGAATTCCAGACTTCACCCCTTTTCCGACCGTCGCCGTGCATTTTTCAAAACCGGTAGTACATGTGTCGAATTATTATGTCGGACGAAAATCTAAAAAGTTTTATACAACACCGGCGCGGTGGTCTACATTTTCCTATAGAGTTTGAGTTTGGAGCCAATCGCATGAAAATTAAAAATGCCGATTGCCAGAGTTTTCCCCAAATTTTCCGACCATAGGCCTGAATTTCCCAAAATCGCTAACACACGTGTCGAATTTTTTTACGTGAAGAGCTCTGAAAGTGACTTTAAAGGTGATCGGACTAAAATTAGACTTTTGCTCATACAACCTTGAGACCCCCATTTTCCGCCCATGGGGTGAATTTCCCAATATCGGTGAAATATGTGTCAAATAAATTTGACATGAGTTTGAAGCCAACAACAGTTTTTCTGCGATTTTCCACGCTTGCGGGTGGAATTTTCCAAAATCCCTTCTTAGTGTGCACTCTCATCATAGATGAAACCTACTGTGAAAATTTCAGAATCCTAGCTCTTACGGTATAATACACAGTTAAAGTGAGAAAATGTTGCCAGTCCGTCTGTTTGCATTCAAACTTATTGCTCAATTTTAAAGCTATGATCAGGAAACATGGCACAAATATATTTTATCGGTGCAGGCACTTCATACATAAAAACCAGCCGGATCGAATCACTATATCAAATAGCTCCCATGAAACAACCGGTCAACAACTATGTTTTCGTATGAAAAACTTTTTTGTTTATGAAGATACCCTAACCAAACTCACCAAATTTAAGTTTCATTATGTTTTATACATGTTGGCCAAATTTCATCAAAATCGGACTAATATATCATTAATTACTGAATACATAGATAATTCAAGCACACATTTTTTGAGGCCAGATGCTTTGCTGACCGTAGCGCCCCAGTCGTGTATCGCCAGCTCGGCAAAAAAAAGCCGAGCTACTAACAAATATTTAGTCTTGGATCGACACCAGAACGATGAGCACGGCTTACGTTGCTTGCGCTCTCATTTCCTTTCTATGTGTGGGTCCAAGTACGCTCATGCACTTGCTTCTTAGTATGCGTGAGCAATGAGCAACGTGGCAATATGAATTCAGAAATGGAAATGGAAGCGGCGAAGCGCACAGCACATGCCCCTGCTATATGCATATAGCTTGATTTTGTTGGCGATCAAATTCATGATGCGGTGGCGGTGTGGATGGACTGCTTGTTTGATAAGCGGCTTTTTGCAGGTTCGATCCCCAGTTCATCAATTTCTTTTAATAATGGGAAACAATATTTACTTTTTAGTAGTTCCTTTTTTTTGCCGAAGTCACTCTAGGGTTATAAGTTGTAAGTTGTGTGTGGAAATTTGTATGGGTACTAACCTTGACGGAGTTGCCTTTGGTTAAGCTTGGATTTTGAGTTGTTTCTAGATATGCGCAATGTTTTGTTACTGTTTCTGTTGCAGCTGTTGTTGTCAGGTTCTTCCCTTCTCAGATTTGTCTGTTGCAATGTTTTGCTGTTTTCGATGATGTTATTTATACCTAAAAACTGAGTAAAAGCAGTTATTATTATGGGACTTAAGTCAGATTCATCCGGTTTTTCCAGTGTTTATAGTATACATATATGTGTATATCTATACATACAAAAGAGTTCAACCTGACTGACTGAATGGTGACATTTGGGCATCCAAAACGGTAGAAGCTAGAAAGAAGCCTGCAATTTTTACATGGTAAGTATTTACTGTAGCTACCCCTCATAAAGACTGCACCGATCTTTATGGCGTTGGTACCAAAAAACGCGGAAAAATCCAGATTCGATTTCCGGTGACGGAGGTCAACATTATTGCGAAATTAATAAATCAATTTGTAAAATCGTCCCATACAAGCGTCGATAACAGTTGTGTTATTAACAGAGCATTTAATCATTTACCAGCACTGGTCGCTAACATCAGCATGCTGGATTGATAAAATTTCGGGACTTACGCAAACAGAATGCGATAAATGTAAGGTTGCGGTATGTTTTAACGATGGAAATAATTGTTTTAAAAGTTTTCACTTGAATTGAGTACAGACTTTTTACCACCCCTCCTCTATTTTCTGGATGTTAGTAATATTCTTCTAACTTCATTAAAAATATTTTAAACGACTACGCCCACCCGTCGCCACCGTCGATAAATGGGGGTCAAAGTCAAATGAGTGAGATTATTTGTTTAGTTAGATCGGCTTCAAAGTCATTGTCACAGCCCTGCACCACAAATCATTAGGCATTTGACTCAATTATTTGGTTTCCACGGGAGGGAATTTTGTGATACTCTATTTTTGTGTATTTTTTGACGAAAGTAGTCAAAATCAAAATAATGTACTTTTATCTAAATATTTTGCCGAGCAAGTCGGGGTATTTCCAGCTAGTATGTATATATATGTAAGTATGTACTTACATGTACACCATACGTACATAAATGTACATTAGTCATGTATATGAATATACTACAATAGGTGTATTGGGTGTCTCAGGTTCATATGACAACATACTAAGAAATTGTGGAATGGCTTAATCTGTAGCTAAATCACATACCTTAATGTCACTTAATGTATGTATGTATATATTATATATGTACATATGTATATCTGCGTCTGGAAGATTTTCAACAATCAACACAGTGGAACTGCAGCTACGCTAGTTCTGAATATTGAAACAGCATTGATCTGCGTATGGTGTACAGTCCAAATTTTGTGTTTCTAGCTTTTATAGTTGCCAAGATAGACACTTTCATACAGACGGACGGACAGACAGACTGACGGGCAAGGCTAGATCGACTCGGCTGATCAAGATTATCTACACTTTACGGGGTCAGAAATGTCTCCTTCTGTCACATACATTTGCACAGATTTAATACCCTCTTTTAACCATTTTATCTGCTTGCCGATTTTCTGCTATCTTTTCAATTGTGGCAAGCCTCCGTCCTTTCAATTATTCTTAAGATAGAATCTTTCGTTCTCTTCGTATATTTTTATGCGAACGGCGCATAAGTCGCGCCCGTACGATATTATATCAAGAACTCTCCACGCCATTGCAATCGAAGAAAAAAGTTTTTTTTTTTTAACAGACTTCGTACATTCTCCCTGCATAAAAACATTAGTCCCAGTTTAAATTATGTTAGCCTTAAAATGTTGGGATAAGCGTACATGTAGACAGAAAGTCAGGTAGACAAACGGATAGGCGAATATGGCTCGCTCGACTCGGTTGTGCTGATGAAGAATCGTAAACACGAATATAAATTATAGTTTCGGACACGCCTCTTTCAATGCGTTTTCAGTTCTTTATGATAATGACCTCCGCAAGGATAAGCAACCCTTTTGTTAAAAGTTTTGCATATTTTTTCTCCCTGTACCCATAAAATGCGTGAAAATGGGGTATTGGATCTGTGCAAAAGTATGTAACAGGTAGGAGACATCTCCGACCCGATAAAGTATATATTCTTGATCAGTATCAAAAGAGATTTCGATTTGGTCTGTCCATATGTATGAACGGTCGATTTTAGCAACTATAAGAGGTAGACACCAAATTTGGAATGTAGTTTCGTGTATAGCGGGAGCAGGTCAAGTTTATTTTGGATCAGAGATATTCCCCCCATTCCCTCTCTATTCGATAAAAACCGTTTTACAGTAACAATTTTTAAGATATAACTTTGGGATCTGGCATGTACAATAGTTCAGTCACTCTTGATCTACTGTTTCAAGTCGATTGGATAATAAACATGGAAGCTATTCAACAAACAAGATTCAGTACTGCAGCGGAAAGGGAAGATGAAGCACAGCCGCCATTAAAAATGCCTTGCTTGCGCTGTCACTTTGCTGTGTATGCATGTGCCTTTGTGTATGTGTGTGTATATGTAAGCTAACGAAGTTCCGATCGGAAATTTTCGTACCCAGACAGGGAGTTTTGTAGTTGGGTATGCTCAACTATAGCATTCTTATATGTTTTAATTTGTGACTATCGACATTATGAAACTGGTAATAGGCTATTTACATTGAAGATTTAAGATGAAGATGATGGATGTTGGGAGACCGTTTCACACTGCCACTATTCACTATCAATTCAGTCTTTGACGCCAGCAGCCAAGAAAATTTGTTAAAAAAAAAAAAAATAATTAAAATGCATTTCATTAAGAAATTGGCTGTCGTTGTTGCTGTTTTGCAGCATAACAATGATTTAACTAATAGCTGATGACGGAACTCAACAAAACAGAAGAAATTTAGTTAGTAGAGCAGCAGGCAGACGTCGACGATTGAAGTCCACATTTCGGTCATTTTGCAATTCTTGTAGAGATCGTTTCTTTATAAGATGTTTTACATTGACTTCAGTTCACCATAACTCTGTCAAAACTGAATTATTTTTATAACAAACGTAATTTTGGTCATAGTTTGACCCCTAGATGGATCTGGCATTTTAATATTATTTTTTGCATATCTTGTTAGGTAAGTCAGACAGGTTTTTCAAATTTATATATGTACATATGTATGTATATAAACGATTCTGTCATTTCTCATTTGTTTTTACCTCTTGCTCTTCTTGTTGTAGCCATTCATTTTGGTTGAAATTGCTTACATTTTCGTAGTGAATATCAAATATTCAATTAGGACTGAAAATATAATCGAAATAACATCAAAAGTATCGATGTTCTTAAACAGTTTTTAAGCATCAATGTTTTCTATGTAAGCATCGATTATCTTCACATAAGGTAAGTGAATATTTTATGCGAACGCCATTAAAAAAATTAATCTATTTTACTTACTTTTATAGTAGGTAGGCATCGTGGGAGCGCCCTGGACAAATTTGTGAAATGTAATTTCAGTTAAATTGAAGCTCATTTGGTACAATGTGCTTATGCATATATATATATATACATATACATACATATATGTATACGTATTAATACGCACAGTTGCTGTTTCTGAAATAAAAAAAACTTTAGTTTAAAATAATTAATTGGAACACTATTTATGCACATGTCATTACATAAATATGTATACATGCACATATTTATGTAATGACATGTGCATAAATAGTGTTCCAATTAATTATTTTAAACTAAAGTTTTTTTTATTTCAGAAACAGCAACTGTGTTAGATGACTTTCAACATAACCACCAATTATACAGCTTATAGATGTTCCATCTGGTGCGACCGCTTCGAACCAACAACTTTGCTTGGATCAGGGCCACTTAGACTTCGTATTCGGTCGGGTGGTGATGATTCTCATGTGAACGCGAGAGCGTGATTTATATGGCATCAGAGCCCCTCTGCGTTAGCTTTCGGTTTGTCTGTAGGTACGTACGCATCAAATCGTGTTCTGGCTCTGATGTAAGAGATGTCATCGCCGCGATCGCATCCTATGTGAACGTTTACCATTGGTCCCAAGCGGACCAAAACTTTATAGATGAGCACGCATTAGAAGCCTTCAAGACCATGATACAATAATTATAAGGTAGTCTAGTCGGCAGCCGAAGCTCGCTCGTGTTTGTCCCTTAGCTTCAGTGCATGCTTGCTTGTTGACGCGGAAGGTTATGTGCGGACGATTTTTTCTCATTTTCTTAACCCTTAAGTAGCAAAAAAAAAATTTGTTTATAAATAAGCTCAATCAGCTAGAACTCATATTCTTGAGTTATGTTGGAGAACATTTTAATATAATTAGTAATGTAAAAGAAAAATTAATAATGGCTGCGGAAAATTTAGATATTGATTTTTGTGTAAAAACTTTTTATTTTAAAATTAGAATTTATTTTAGAATTAAGAACCTCACCAAAAAAATATGTATTCAAAATCAAAAACAACGATTAATTGCAAATTCAAAATTACCTAAAATAAAACTTTAAAAACAAACTTCACCTCTTTGCAATAGGATATTTTAAACCCCACGGACCTGTTAAGGGTTAAACAACATACTCTACTGCCGTTTCGTTCACACTCACTACACTATGAGCTTTTCACTCCCACTTATTGCTAGCATATGCTTATAGGCTATTCACACTGAGCACATCATCGGGGAACGCATGTGAAGTTGGTGGATGGTGAAATACCGATTCACATTGCTACCACCTACCATCAATTCAACCTTTGGCGTCAGCAGACAGGAAAATTTGTAAAATATTAATTAAAATCAATTTCATTAATTGCTATATCGTAGCATAACAAGGATTTAATTAATAAACTAATGACGGAACTCGGCAAAACAGACGAAAAATAGTTTTTAGAGCAGCAGGCAGACGACGACGATTCTTGAAGTCCTCATTACGGTCATTTTGTAATTCTTGGAGCGATATACATATGTATATGTTCTACTTATATTTCAATCTACCATAACTTTGTCGAATCCGAATGCTTATTATAATAAATGCAGTTTTGGTCATATCCCTTAGATGGACTTGGCATTTCATAATTATTATTTTCTTAAAGTCCACATTACGGCCATTTTGCATATTTTGTTAGGTCAGTCGAGACATGTTTTACAAACTTATATATATAAACTATTCGGTCACTTCTCATTCGTTTTTTACTCTTGCTCTTCTTGTTGTAGCCATTTTTACTCCCTGTACCCATAAAATGGGTAAAAAGGGGGTATTGGATTTGTGCAAATGTCCGTCTGTCCGGATGAACGCGTCGATCTCAGCAACTAAAAGAGCTAGAGACACCAAATTTGAAATCTAGGTTCCTGTATACCATACGCAGATCAAGTTTGTTTCCGATCTGAGATATCTCCCCCTGTTCCCCCGCAATTCGATCAAGACGTTTTACAGCCACACTTTTAAAGATATAGCTTTGGGATTTGGCATGTACAATATTTTAGTCACTCTTAATCTACTGTCAAAATTTCAAGACGATCGAATAATAAACACGAAAGTTATTCAACAAACAAGATTTAGTACTGCAGCGAGGGGGGGAAGAAGAAGCACAGCCACGACTTAAAATGCCTCGCCTGCGCTGTCGCATGAGGTGTCGCTTTTGTGTGTACGGCTTTGTGTATGTGTAAGTGCATGCAGATGCGATCGGAAATTTTGGACCTGAGTACAGGGAGTTTTGTTGTCGGGTATACTCGACTAGAGCATTCTTACTTGTTTTTTGTTGACATTGCTTACATTTTCGTAGTGAATATCAAATATTCAGTGTTGCATACGAAAACACGGCATAAAATCGAAAAGGCACGTGTGGGATAGGAACATCCAAATGAGATGGTAAAACTAATGGTCAAATTTTGGCACGAGTAAATCTATGGGACCATCACGCCAGATGATGGTAGATGGTGGCGCAGTGTGAATAGCCTATAAGGGACAGATTTTGCCGACGAGACTACCTTATACTTATTGTATCATGTTCAAGAGTACTGCGAAGCAGTATCTATGCGTTCCATCTTCCACGACCTTTTAAAGGACACAGCAAAGCTAATAAGCGAGCGCAGGGGCTCGCTAAAACCCAACATTTTTACTATTCATTCCCTAACAAATACAAATTCCTACCGGCACTCAAATTAAAATATAAAAGCCAAATAAAGTTTTTTTTGTTTTTCAACATATCTATTATAGTTTACCTATTTACCCCAACTATCGATTTTTTTTTTTTTAGATTTGTGTATATCGAACACGGTGTTTTGCATTTTATTTTTTCGGCACCGATCCTTTGGTCTGAAATCTTGGCATTGTTTTTATGTGTTTGTGTTTTTGTTTGTCCTTAACCTAGTTTGATTTTATGTATAGTCTTTTGTGTTCTTTTTGTGTTTTTGCTTTGTCCTTTATGATCCAAACTCGTACAGACCTATAAGTCTCCTCTCCACCTTGTCCAAACTAGAACGTCTTTTGCTTAGGCGCATACGGATCAAATTGAAAGACTTGAATGCAATTCCTGACTTCTAGTTTGAATTCAGGAATCATCATAGTACGCAAGAACAACTCCACAGAGTTGTAGACTTTGTCCTTGACGCTTTCGATGAGAAATTATACTGTACAGACATTTTTCTGGATATCCAACAAGCGTTTGACCGAGTCGGGCACGATGGTCTTATCGTTTCCTGGCCTGGACCACGTCTTGGAACATCAAGCTGTCTCCTTGCAAGTCGGTTCAAGTCAACTTTACCAAGAAAAGAAGAAGGAGTCCACCAGTCTTTCTAAACGGGGTCCGCCTCCCAATTGTGAATAAACATAAATACCTCGGACTTACACTAGATAAATCACTGACGTTCAAATTTAATACCAGAGTACTAAGACACCCTCTCCAATCACGATTCAAGAAACTTCAGTGGCTGTTGATGGTATCATCCAAGCTTCCCTTACGCTCCAAGGTACTGCTTTTCAAGGTAATGATTATGCCCATCTTGACGTATGCAGTGGCCATATGGGGCATTGCTGCTAATACACACATGTCATTACAAGCAAAACTAAATTTTGTTATGAGATCATTGGTCGGGAACCCCCCTCTTGTGAGAAAATCCTTTATCAGGGGAGACCTAAATATTCCTTCAGTTATGGAGGTTATTAATATAATTTCAAAGAACCATGCTGAAAAGATGTCATGCCATAACAACCCGTTAGCAAAAGCTGTGGAAGATGGGAGAATTTTGCGTAGAAGGCTTAAGCGCATATTTATTGATGCCCTACCTGGGAGACGCTGATCATATGTAATTGTAGTGTTTACGAGCGGATTATGTCATTTATTTAAGATGTTCGCCTCTAATTAAATTAATGTCATAAAAAAAATTAATAAAAAAAAACTGTCCTTATAGGCCATTCACACTGAGCCACCATCCACCATCATCGGGCGTGATATAAATGAGGTTACTCGTGCCGAAATTTGACCATCAGTTCCACCATCTCTTTTGGATGTTCCTATCCCACACGTGCCTTTCGATTTTATACCGATTGTTTTCGTATAAAACACTGAATATTGATTGAATATTGATATTCACCACGAAAATGTAAACAATGTCAACAAAAATGAATGGCTACAACAAGAAGAGCAAGAGTAAAAAACAAATGAGAAATGACCGATTCGTTTTTATATATAAGTTGTAAAACCTGTCTGACTGACCTAACAAAATATGCAAAATGGCCGTAATGTGGACTCCTAGAAATTAATAATATTGGAATGCCAAGTCCATCTAGGGGATAAGCCATGACCAAAATTGCATTTATTATATAAAGCATTCAGATTTGACACAGTTATGGTAGATTGAAGTCTAAGTAAAAGATATACATATATCGTTCCATGAATTGCAAAATTACCGAAATGAGGACTTCAAGAACTGCCAGCTGCTCTAAATACTATTTTTGTAATTAGTTTATTAATTAAATCCTTGTTATGCTACAAAACAGCAACAATAACAGCTAATTTCTTAATGAAATTCATTTTAAATAATATTTTACAAATTTTCTTGGATGCTGACGCCAAAGATTGAATTGATGGTAGATGATGGCAGTGTGAATCTAGGTTCCACCATCCACCATCTTTCTATGCATTCCCCGATGATGTGCTCAGTGTGAATAACCTATTAGCCTAGTTTAATTTGAATGTAGAGTGTTTTGTGTTTTTCTTTTGTCCTTAACGTAGATTGATTTTAATGTGTATTTTATATATATATAAATATATATATATATTTGGAAAATTCCACCCACAAGCGTGGAAAATCGCGAAAATCTGTTGCATGAAACTTTTTTGTTTACCATCCAGTCGGCTTCAAAGTTATTTTCGAAGATCTACACAAAAATTAATTTGACACATATTTCCCCGATTTTGGAAAATCCACCCCATGGGTGTCTAATTTTAGTTCGATCACCTTCAAATTCATTTTCAAAGCTCTTCACGCAAAATAATTCGACACGTGTATCAGCGATTTTGGGAAATTCAACCACATGGTCGGAAAAACGGTGGAAAACTCTGAAATATGACATTTTTAGTTTTCATGCGTTTGGCTTCAATCTCATTTTCAAAGTTCTACACAAAGACAGAATAGACGTAGTGAGCAATCTCCTCTTCCCTCAAGGTCGGAAAATTCGCGGAAAACTGTTGTATGAAACTTTTTTGACTATCCTCCGATTGACTTCAAACTCCTTTTTCAAACTTTTGTTTATCATTCAATCATTTTAAAACTTATTTTCAAAGCACCTCACATTAAGTAATTCGTCATATGTGCTACCGGTTTGGAGAAAAGCACGTGGCTTCATACTATTTTCCAAATATAAATACAAAATCCTCGGTACTTTGCGGGCAATACAACGGGCGGAAAACAGTTGGAATGATTTAATCTGGATTCTTAGTATTATTCTTTAAACTGGCTTAAAATGCCAAATGATTTTGGAAAATCTACTCCGCGTCGCCACGGGCGGGAAATGAAAGTCAAGGACAAATTAGGGGGACATTTTTTTGTTTTTTTTTTACCCAAGACATTTTCATAACCCTACACAAAAAACATTAGTCACGTGGCTCAACATTTAGTTGTATTTCTTACGGTTGACGAAAGTAGTCAAATTAAACCTGATACATATATATAAGTTAAATTTCGAATAAAGGTTTTATGTAAAAAAATACAAATTGCTTTATTGCAGACCAATTTAGAACTAACTAAATCTAAAGAACAATGTTTACTTATAGCCTAGCGCTTTCCTCTGCCGCTGTCGCGGTCGCTGCTCCGCTGCCGGTATCCGCTGCTGCCATTGGTCACTGTTGTTGAGTTGTTGTTGTTAGTCGCTGCTCCGGCTTCTGCCTGTGGTTGCCGCACTGTTGTCTCGTTGCGCAACCACTTGCACTTGTTGGTCCCACGGTGTCTTGCCAAAAATGCCAGCTCAGCGCACGTGGCCTTTTAGCCGCGATCGATGTCCGCGTGACTTCTCACGGGTCACCGACACCTTGCGTATTTCCTGCTCCCACGGTGACGCCTGGGATATGCTACCTCAGCACGCGCGTGTAGCGGATTGTCCGCAGCTCGTGTAACATTGGTCTTTAACTCTTCCCCCTTTAAGTGCGAGCGTCCTCGGTCGCTACGTACAATAATACAGGGTTCGAGTTCTGCGTAGTGCCGCCTGGTGGTGTTGTGCTGGCAGCGCTCGTGTGGTGCCTTCTAGACACAATCCGGATGATAACTCCAAGTACCAGGGATATCAAGATAAAGAATAGGGTGTAATTAAGGCTTATTTCCAACGTAGCCTTGTCTCCGAGCCTTTCCAGCTTTCGCGTGTTATTGATGTTTAATTCCTTGATCATTTGCAGTGAGAGGACTTCGTCGACCACGCTTTGTTCCGCTGTTAGCTGGAACAGAGGGGCTTCTGGCTCTGCCATGTAGGCTTCCTCGGCTTTGTATTTTGTTCTTCCAATCCTCACTGAAGAATTCTGGTATTAGACGATAAATGTCCCCTTTAGATTCAAGTCTTTACCATCGAGTGTTATATTTCCATTGAAGTCGTTCAAGAATATGGTTCCTGGCAGTATCTCCTCATGGTCCGGAATGTGTTGGTTGTTTACAGAAGTGCATGCTGGTTCCTCCAGCCTCAATAGCGCTGTTATACAAGTGTTATTGCTTAAGTCTAAGAGATTATTTATGTTGCAAATTGTTTTGTCATTATGTGACTTACAAGGTTCCTTAATTGCGAATAGTTCTTTACTACATTCTAGTAGCTGCTTATATTCTATGTTATATATTGTTTGTCTCTTTTTAACGGCTCTAACCTCTTTTGTTCTACAAGATTCCTCGCTCAGAGTTGGCAAGCTTATAATGTAAAGCAGATCCTCGCCGTTCGTAGCAAGCTTTATTTCTGCGAATTCTAATAGTTCCTCTATGTTGAAAAAAATTTTGTTCTCTTTTTTAAAAATTTGCTCTACTATGGTTATCTCTGTTGCCGACAGTATGAATGAATTTATTGTATTTGCTTTTGCCCAATTTATGGCATATAAAATATTTGTTAGTTCTTCTTTTATTAGTTGAATTTTATATTTTAGAATGGCTGCTTCTTGATTATTCATGTTATCTGTACTCTGAGCAGCTTTTAAAATTGTGTTCGTGACATTACTGATTTGATTTATTTTATCATTAATTATTCTATTAATAACGACTTGCCTGTTGTTATTCTTGTAAAACTTCATGGTCGTGCCGATCTGGTGTTCCGGCTAACCATTTCCATGCCGTACCAATCATTTCTATTGCTCTTTTGTATTTTCGCGGGGGCTTAAGCCTACGCAAGTCCCTCTTGATTTGTGACAGTTCGAGGGAGAGGAATGGGTGAAAAGGATGAGATGAGGTGAGTTTTGTTAATGAGCTATCTAACGTGTTGTAGATTTCTTCGTATTTGCTCAAACTAAAAACGTGGATGATCTTGAACGTCCCGTCCTGCCTAGCTGCTGGTCCTGTGTCCAATGATATTAGTTGCGAGTTTGAATAATCGAGCACTGCACCCTAGACATGTTGGCAAGAATAATCTGAAATTTTATGTTATTCTTGTGGACTACTTTGCCGGATTGGGTTTTTACTGTGGAGTTCCTATCCTCAGCTATTATTTCTTTTTTATACCTAGACGTGAGTTTGGTTCCCAATCTTTTGTTAATTTTTACGAAAATTGTGTCGCCTGTGTTATATTTCCTTGGCTCGTTCCTACTCTTATTGTGGTAATTCAAGTCGACTATCTGTTTCTCCTGTAATTTTTTCTTAATCTCCTCCCGTTTTTCCTTTATCGATAACAAATTTTCGTGGAGTGTGCTTCTAAAAAAAATTTCCATCGGTTTTTCCTTAACTACCGAATGAATGGTCTGATTATATTCTTGTACTGCTTTATATAAAATATCTGAATACGGTAAGTTGCTGTTGTCTTTCTTTAAACAACGACAAATGTCGGACAATGTGGAGTGGAAACGCTCAACTTGGCCATTACTTGTTGACGAATACGGCGCGGTTGTGTGTACTGAAATACCTAACTGGTCTTCAAGTAGAAACCTAACGGAAGCTGAATTTAAAGCCCTGTCATTATCCATCACCACCCACTTAGGCATTCCAAACGCTATGAGCATTTCTCGCAGTGGGTTGTTTATGTGCTCCAAAAGTTAAAATTTTGTGTGGTTTTTGGGATTTGTTTTCCGAATATTGTATTGTTCTACTATATAAATATCGACATGTATTATTTGACCTGGGTATTCTGGTATAGGGGAAGCTTGGATTTCGCCTTTTGGCGGGTGTCTGTCGTACTTTGACTCTTTGCATGTTACGCACCCATTTACTATAGCTTGAATTTTCTTTTGTGCTTGTGGGAAAAAATAATTTGAAAGTATCTGTGCCTTGTTTTCTTTTGCGTTCCTATGTGCTCTCTTATGTTCCAGTGTTATTATCTCGTCTTGCTGGCTTACTGACGTTACATCATCTACCTGTTTCTGGGCAAATCTTATTTTATATGAACTAAAATGGCTTGGAAAAATGTTTTGAATTTTCCCCATAACTTGCTCTGACGTACATATTCCGTTTAGGAGTTTCGGATCAAGCCGCTGCTTGAGAATTTTTATTAATTCGTTTTCTGTAAAGTTGGTTCTTTTAACAATATGTCTGTGGTAGGTAGGGAACGGAATTTCGAATTCAGTCGAGTCAGAGTCATCTGTCAACAAAAATAATTGGTTCTTGAAAACATTAATTGGAGCCTCTACGGAATATATGAGATTGTGAGAAGAACTTTCGTCGCTATGAACTGTCGCTGATGAACTAAGAGTGTTGATTTCTGGTTTCGGAGGAGCCCTGGATAATGCGTCGGCCACCACGTTGGCTATTCCTGGCTTATACCTGATCTCGTGGTTATATTCGCCTAGAAAGTCCCTCCAACGCTTCAGTTTCGCGTTGTGGTTATTAGCACTGTTCGAGAAAGTTAAAGGTTGGTGGTCTGTGTATATGATAACTTTTGAAAACCCGTACAAATAGTGTCTCAGGCTACGTAGGGCCCATACAATAGCTAACATCTCCTTCTCGTTAGTCGCGTAGTTTTCTTCCGTCTTTGAAAGTGTCCGAGAAATAAAAGCTATTGGTCTGTGATTCTGCTCCAAAACTGCGCCGATCGCGTAATCTGACGCATCCGTAGTAAGTTGGAAATCCTTCCCAAAGTCTGGATAGGATAGAACAACGTCTCTAGAAACAAGTGTAGCCTTTAATTTGCTGAAGGCGTCTAGTGCTTCCTCGTTTAGGTCTATACGCGTCTTGTTCGATATGTGCTTGGACACCCGTCCGCCTTCTCCCCTCAACAGTATAGTCAAAGGTTTAGCTAGTTTCGCGTAATCCCTAATAAACCGTCTGTAATAACTGGTCATACCCAGAAATGATCGAAGTTCCCTTAATGTTCTAGGCTCCGGAAATTTTGTAATGGCCTCTACCTTTTCAATGTTTGTTTTAACCCCCGTTTCCGATAATGTGAATCCCAGGAAATCCACTTCGTTTTTAAAGAAAATGACATTTGTCGATTTGGATTCTCATATTAGCGTCTTGGAGTGTTGTGAAAATTTTACTTAAACTCTCGGCGTGCTCGGCTTCGGTTCTGCTATAGACGATAATATCGTCAATATACACGCGACATATTTTCCCAATGTGTTCCCTTAGTATGTCATCCAGTGCCCTTTGGAAAATAGATGGGGAATTTTTTAACCCAAAAGGAAGCCTGGTAAATTCGTATTTACCACCATTCACCGAAAACGCCGTTTTTTCTATATCTTTCTCCTTGAGAGGAATCTGGTGAAACCCGCTTTTCAAGTCTAGCACCGAAAAATATTTGTTTTTCCCCAATTGGGCGATAATCTCCCCGATTTCTGGAATAGGATAGCGGTCTGAGACTGTAATCACTAATCACTAATCACTAATCTATATTTCTTTTCGGACGGACCGGACTTTTTTGGCACCACCCATACAGGTGCGTTATATGGTGACCGCGAAGGTCTTATGACGCCATCTGCCAACATTCCTTCTACCTGTTTTTCCACCTCTTGACTCAATGACGCTGGGTACGGATAATGCTTCCCGTAAACCGGAGCGTCAGACGTAGTTCGGATTTCTCCCACCACCTTGGTCCTGTATGTGAGTTTGGTGTCGGGGTCAGCGAATAGATTAGTATGGATGTTCATAAGTCCCTCTATAATGCTTTTCTGAGATTTTGTTAGTTGGTTTAGTTGCGCGCCTATCGTGTTCACTGCCTGCGCTGTCAATTGGTGAATTTTGATCTGATAGCCATTATCTATTTTTAGGATGTCGTTTTTAACGTCTATAACTGCGCCTATTTGTTTCATGGAGTCATTACCCAAGATCCCGTGGAATGTTCTTAAAGTCGGTAGTAAGAAAAACTTCATTGGTCTGTTCTTTAAATTGAAAATATTCAACAGTGTATGGTGCGTGATTTCTGTATTCCCTCCTACGGAACTGGCCGTAAAAGTTTGATTGTTTAATTTAGGGTTCTGTACTAATGAGTTCTGTATGTAATTTTGATTTGATCCGGTATCGATGAGAAATTTAAGAACCTGCCCGTTCCCCATTATGACCTTAAAATACGGTAGTGAGGAACGGTTTACTCTAAAAAATGTAATTCAGACGTATCGATGTATTCCTGCTGTTGATCGTCTTCTCCCTGCCAAGACAGTTCTTCCTGTAGCTCTTCTATGTTCTCCTGCCCTGTGGCCTCGTAGTATGCCTGTTCTTCTCCGTCTGTAGTGCGCTGAGTGTCCACATTTGGCTCGGTCTGAATATGATATTGTCTCTGTATTTTCTGGGGATTTTGAACATTTCCTACACTAAGTGGTCTTTTTCCGGCCCAATCATTGTTACCGGGTCTATTTATGTAATTCACATTACGTGTACGGACTGACTGGTCAACTTCCATAGGTTCTTGCTTAGGTTGTGGACGTGGGGGCGGAGGTGGCAAAGATTGTGGCCTGAATTGTGGTGCTGCAGGTTGAGGCTGTGGCCTAAACGGTTGAGCTGGTCTAACGAAATTTGAGTGAGGACTTGGATTGGGTTGGTAGTAGAGATGGGGTTGGAAATTCTGCTTAGACATTTGTGGACGAGTCTGATAATTCATCTGGAGTTGCCTTGGGGGTGGTGGTGGTCGGCTAACCTGAGGATTTCTGGGATTTTGATAGTTTCTAACGTTTTGGTTCTCTATCAAGCTACATAGGTGCAATGCATGTCCTAGGTCGTAGGGCTCTTTGATAGCCAAGAGCTGAGATAAGTTGCCGTTTAAGCCTCGTACAAACGTATCCAACGCTTTATCTCTATATAGGGCCGTAAGGGCTTGTATTGTTTCCTGTGAAGCCTCATGGCTACCTATTTGATTAAGAATCAATGACAGTTGGTGATAAACGGATTGGTAAAATTCTACTATCGAGCTATTTCCCTGCGTGAGCGAATATAATTGGTATTCCAAAGTTTTTAAGTCCCGACGGTCTGCGTAATGCGACGTCAGGCATTTCGAGATCGCTTTCCAATCGAGTGGGGTATTGTATGATTCTAGAACTGCGTCTGCTTGTCCTATTATTTTGTTGCGAATAGCCAACAATATCCCATAGTACTTTGGGGATCCTACACAATCCTCATAAATTTTGAGTACCCTTTCGACACTTTTCTTCCATGAATTAAATTCGCTTTTATTTCCGGAAAAGTCCCTTAGTATGCGTACGATGTCAGGTAACTTGTCCAGTTCACCTAGATTGTGAGCTAGCTCCCGCTTGATTGTCTGATCCTGATGTTCGGATAGATCCTTGTTTGGGTTAAGAACTTCCTTAACTAACTTGCCTATGTTTGCGGTTAGCACTGTCAACACTGTTTCCTCCACGTCTCTTTGAGTCACTAACCGTCCGGCCATCATTGGGTTTGCCGAAGTGCCTGATGGCCCCGAAAGGTTCTCTAACTTATTAAGTAGTTCTTGGTCTGGCATCTTGGATGCACTTTATAATCTTAATGTTTGGTGGTATGAGTTTATGGAGAGTTTATGATTTTAATGGAATAGATATGGGCATTCAACCAGGTCGGAGCTTGCATGAACTTGATATTTTGTAATATTTGGCTTAAGTGTAACGGTTTATTTTAAGTTTACAAATTTTATTTAGATCCCTTTTTTGGATTCAGAGGTTTCAATTTAGATTTGCCAACTGGCTTGGAAAAAATATTATTATTATTCTTTATTTATAATTCTTTTTTATTTTATTTGTGAGCTTATGCTTTCCCTTTTTGGGTTCGCTTGTTAGATTTAAATTTGTTAACTGGCAAAAAAAAAATTTTTTAATTCTGAGTTAAGATTTGTTAATTCGTTAAATTTCTTAATTTTGACTAAAGTTTTTAAATTCTTGCTTACATTAGCAACATCCCTCGGCGTTTTCCAGCGCTGGTAGATTTAGTTGGTTCCCTATTGTCCCACGATGAAGTGACCAATGGCTTCCTACGCGGGTGACTCGAGCACCGCCTCTACACTTCGATGCGCGTGTCCTCAGAACGGATCTGGGAGGACTAACGACGATTTTTGAATTGGCCCGATCTGTTAGTCCGCGGTATTTTTTTTTTGTGGCACGTTTCTGTGGCACGTTTTTGTAACCCGTATGTGGCGTTTTTTTTGACGGCACTTTCGCGTTACTCTATACCGGCGTATTCGCGTTGTGGCACTATCTTTGTGGCACTTTATCGGTCGCGTATGTGGCACTTTTTTTGTGGCACTTTTTACACGATCCGTCGCGGATTTTTACGCGTTGCGGACTTTCCAGAACGGGTCCCTGCTCGGGCGCCAGTTAAATTTTGAATAAAGGTTTTATGTAAAAAAATACAAATTGCTTTATTGCAGGCCAATTTAGAACAAACTAAATCTAAAGAACAATGTTTACTTATAGCCTAGCGCTTTCCTCTGCCGCTGTCGCGGTCGCTGCTCCGCTGCCGGTATCCGCTGCTGCCATTGGTCACTGTTGTTGAGTTGTTGTTGTTAGTCGCTGCTCCGGCTTCTGCCTGTGGTTGCTGCACTGTTGTCTCGTTGCGCAACCACTTGCACTTGTTGGTCCCACGGTGTCTTGCCAAAAATGCCAGCTCAGCGCACGTGGCCTTTTAGCCGCGATCGATGTCCGCGTGACTTCTCACGGGTCACCGACACCTTGCGTATTTCCTGTTCCCACGGTGACGCCTGGGATATGCTACCTCAGCACGCGCGTGTAGCGGATTGTCCGCAGCTCGTGTAACATTGGTCTTTAACTTATATATATACTAAATTTTTATTAAAACAAATATGCTAAAGCAATTAGTGAGCTGTAAATGGCTGGTATTTACTTTTTTGCCAAAGAATCGGTTTTTAGATCCGATTTAATGAAAAATTTTCCAGATTTGGTCTTAACTGTGACCCTTCTATCTTCTTGCACCTCCTCTGCCTTTTGTTGCTGCTTCTCCGTAGTTTTAATTTGTTTATTTGCGTCGTACACTGTGTCGCCTTGGCTATAAGGAATCGGGTCGGATCTGTTTTTATTACGTCTGAAGATAGTCAAATCCTGTTTATGTTGCAATAGTCCCCTAATATTCTCCAAGGCTTGTTGTTTAAAATTTGCTAACCCCTGATAATTTATCCTAGATAGCCGATTGAAGAAAAGGTCTGCGGGTTTTGTGTTAATGACCGAATGGACAGTGTTGTTGTATGCTGTCTACGGCTATGGTTCAACTTCTTATTCTTGAAGGTCGGGTATTCATCTTTCAAACACCTATAAATTTCCAAGAATTCCCATTGGCCTCGCTTTTTTGTGTTGACATGTAATATATTTCGATTTCTAAAGTTTGCAAGCAATTGAGAACTGTCAGACACAGAAGAACCCTCTCATTATCGGACACCATTGTTTTCGGTACCGTGTAATAGTGAAGGACTTTTATTAACTTTTCGCTAAAGTAAACCGATGATTTCGATTCTAAGAGGAAAGCTTAGCAAACTTGGTAAATTTGTCTATGCACGTCAAATGTAATTTTTTATCCAATGTGAAAACGTCGATGTGAAGTATTTCACTTGGGTAGCTAGGGATGGGTGTTGGTTAAAGCGACGGTTTGTTAGGATGCCTGTCATACTTAAATAACTTGCAACATACAAGAGGATACCTGGTTCCGTATTATGTGGAACATTTTAAGAAAATAAAATTTCTCCAAAATTTGAACACGCATTAAGTGATTTCTTAATGCGTTTATAGGCGCCTCGACATGAGGAGTTAGATCCAAGGAGAGCACTATGCACCGTGGTTACGGAATGCGTGTCTCCCTCAGCAACAGTACCCGTATCTGAACCCAAATGGTTCACATACGTCGTGATACGTGAAAGAGCATCGGCAACGACATCAGATTTCCCTGGCTTGTAAATCAACTCACAGTTGTATTCCTCAATTGGAGACTTCAGACGCTTCAGTTTAGCATTGAAATTCCTGTTTCATAACGCAAATGTTAGTGCCTGGTGATCGGTATAAATTTTGATCAATCCCGCACAGTACAAATAAGACCGCAGGTTGTCTAATGCCCAGACGATTGCAAGCATCTCTTTCTCATTGGTGGCATAACTTTCTTCTGCCCTACTCAATGACTTTGAGATGTAAGCAATCGGACGATCTTTGTTTATCTCGACCTGAGAAAGGACGGCCCCAATGGCCATAATTGGATGCGTCCGTGCTCAAATGAAAAGGCTTGGAAAAATTAAGAAATGCTAACACCCCTGACGAGGAAAAAATGATTTTAAAGTCTTCGAAAGCTTTTAAAGCTTGCTCACGATGACTTAACTCTGGCGAATTCTCTTCGAGTTAAGTTCGTCAATGGTTTGCGACTTTTGCGTAATCTTTTATGAATTTCCTGCAGCATACCCAGGAAAATCTTCAACTCTTTCACATAAGACGTGGGTTTCATTTTAGCTACGGCTTCAACCATTTTTTTCGTCTGCCTTAATACCGTCTGCGGTTACTACGTTACCCAAAAATTCAACATATGTTGGCAAATGTGTTTTCTCCAAATTTACTTGAAGTTTGCATTTTTTAAGTTATTAAAGATTTCCAGTGACTATCATAGTCTTCACTAAAGACTATTATGTCGTCGATGTAGACATAGCAGATTCTACCGATGTGTTCTCTTAACACATCGTCGATCATGCGCTGAAAAATCGCAGGGGCGTTCTTCAGCCCGAAAGGAAGACAAAGAAACTCGTATTTCCCATTTAATGTAGAAAACGAGTATTTCGGGGTATTGAATTCCTTCATATAAATCTGATGGAATCCCGATGTCAAGTAAGGAGTGGTAAAGTATCACGCTTTACCGAGGTTAGCCAAAATAGAAGTGATGTCTGGTATCGGATATGCATCCGATACCGTGACGGCATTCAAGCGTTTGAAATCGATTACCATGCGGTATTGTTTCACCCCGTTGGGCTTAGGTTTTTTTTGGAACCAACTTGAGAATTGTACGGGCTTTTGAAAGGTTTATTTAAATCCTCACAAAAGATTTCCTCGATCTGCTTATCCACTTCCCCTCTCAAGTTAGTAGGGTATGGGTAGCTTTTCGTATATATGGTTTCTTAGGTGCTTGTACGGATCTCAGCCCTAACACTTGTGTTCATAACCTCTCCGGGCGAAAGTGGCTCGAATATTTAGACATTCTCGTTGATGAGCGCGTTTAGTGCTTGCTTAACGCAGTCAGGATGTTTGACATCAAGTAACGGACGCACATTTAAAGATCGTCTGGCTAAGAGAGATAGCTTGATCCCGGGCGATATCATTGAGTGGTCGTTTTGTCGGCTTTTACTGCCTTGAGGGTATGATCTCTTATAATAGCGTCAAAGGAACATTCCGGGGAGGACAAAAAAAGTGAGAATGGAGTCGTTCCCAATTGGTTTGATTGTGACTTTTTTGGTGCGTGATTTTAACGCTGCCCGTACGAAATGTACGAAAATGTGGGTGGGTAATAGGGTGCATCGGGCGGAAATTTTGGGGCTAATAAAGTTCTTAATTGCGCCGGTATCTATTAAAAACTGTAGCTTAGCCCCATCCTTGGTTCCATATTCTATGTATGGTACACTGGAGAGGCGTCGGTCATACAATTTCTGGGCCTTTCGGAAAGGATTCAAGTTAAAAGAAGCACTCGGGATTCGTTTGACGCTACCACCGTCCTCTTGGCGTATGCTGAAATCGGACCGGTACGTTTGACTCGACTGGTTAGACTCAAACTTAATAGCAGGCCTTGGTCCCTGAAATTAATGCGTGGATTGTGCACTTCTTTCCGTGGTACCCAACGCCTATTGGCGCTCGGGGATGAGATTGAAATATTGGTGGGAGTATGGGCCTACTTGTGGGACGGTAAGTCGAGGTAAAGGGTGGGAACTTATCCGCGTAACCCGTTTGACAAAAATTTTCCCCTGAAGACCACATTTTGCAATTCCAGGCAAATAGGCAAAGTTCTTCGGCCTTCAAATCACCAACAGCCTAGAGTTGTCGTCGCTAAGACCTCTTATGAAAACATTTTAGGCCTTGTCCCTATAGGTCTCAACAAAGGCGCCAACAACACCTGGTGACTGACTCTTGTTCTTTAAACTGGTTAGAATTAGGGAGAAGTGGCTATTGACTTCCATATAGAACTCCTCTAGGGACTTAGTCCCTGAGTCATTTGACTCAGTTGGTAATCTAAAGTAGGGACATCCCTCTTATCGGCATAGTGAAGTACCAAGACTCGCTTAACCTCCGGTCAATCGTCGTCCTGCACATTGTAAGAAACCAGCGTTAAGTCAGCGTTGCCTCTCATTTTCTGCCTAATGTATACAACAATTGCCCTACAGATGGGCTTATCCCTATCGATTTGATAATCGTTGAGAATAGACAGAGCCCTGTTTACCCAAGAGACATATCTCTCGGGCTGCCCTTCGAACGTTTGTAGTTCCTTGACACAGTCCGGCAATGTTGAAGTGTCCTTCAATTCAAACTCATTGCGCGGGCGTGCCAAATGTAAAGGTTCGTAGACTACTGGATTATGACGTTCGTAATCGGTCTCTAATGTGGCGACTCTGTCGCTAACCTTCTTACCGGACCGCCAGCCGGTATTAACTTATATATATTTAAATAAACCACTTAATTGCAATATTAAGTTAATCAATTGATTGTCAATTCGGCACTTGCCGACGCAATTTTACGAGTTGTGCTACGCATTTGGCTGATCTGATTGCAGCGTGTGAGGCAAAGACCCAATTTGAGTTACAACTGGTTGCCGCAACCGATTGCAGTAAAATTGCCTCGTGTATGGGCCGGGTAACAGGTACTTTTTCTGACTTTTAAGTTAAAAGTGACTTACATAAAATCAATTTAGTGCAACCGTTGGCTAACCGTTTGACAACCTGCTGCATACAAATAAAAGTATACAAAAATGCTTTAAGTTTAAATTGTGCGATTTAATTCTGGAAGAATTTGTACATTCTAGAACCATAGGGTTGGACTTAACAAGCGCAACAAGATCATTTTCTTCCTCTGCTTTATAATTTTTGTACCACTCTCTTTTCATTTTAAGCAATTTTTAAATTCACTTAAAAATGTCACATTGATGTTGCCACCAGTCCCCAAAAGCCAACTGAATTTGAACGTTGCCATAATTCCAATTTTATTGTCATTAGTTATACAAAACTCGTAATGGTCACTAGATAAATTAAGATTGCTTTATAGGCTTTTCATACTGAGTACATCATCGGGGAACGCATGGGAATGATGTTGGATGTGAAACACCGATTCACACTGACAACATTAATATCCAACATCAATTCTACCCTTTGACGTTAGCAGAGAGCAAAATATTATAAATTATTTTAAAATTAATAAAAATGGATTTTACTAAGAAGGTGACTGTTGTTGGTGGTGTTGCGCAGCATATCACAGATTTAATTACTAAAATAGCTAATGACGGAACTCAACAAAACAACTGAAATGTAGTTTTTAGAGCAGCAGGCAGACGACGACGTTTTCTTAAAGCCACATTTCGACCATTTTTCTTGTTGTTAGGTTAGTCAGTCAGGTTTTTAAGGAATTGTATATATATTAGCAGGTAATATCCCAGCCTTGCCCGGGAAAATATTTATATGAAAGTGCATTTTTTTGAATTTGACTACTTTCGTCAACCGTAAGAAATACAACTAATAGTTGAGCCACGTGTTTAATGTTTCTTGTGTAGGACTATGAAAATGTCTTTGGGGGAAAAAAAAATGTCCCACTCATTTGTCCTTGACTTCTATTTCCCGCCAGTGGCGACGTGGGGTATATTTTTCAAAATCATTTGGCATTTTAAGGCAATTTCAAGAATAATACTAAGAATCCAGAATCAAAACTTTCCAACTGTTTTCCGCCCGTTGTATTGCCCGCAAAGTACCGAGGTTTTCGTATTTATATTTGGAAATTAGTATAAAGCCACGTGTATTTTTCAATACCGGTAGCACATGTGACGAATTATTTAATGTGAGGTGCTTAGAAAATTAGTTTCAAAATGATTGAATGATAAACAGAAGTTTGAAAATGAGTTTGAAGTCAATTGGACGATAATCAAAAAAATTTCATTCAACAGTTTTCCGCGAATTTTCCGACATAAGGGATAGATTTTCCAAAATCGTTGGACACCGCGCGTATTATGTGTTTATGTATAAGCTTGAAAATGAGTTTGAAGCCAATCACATATAATTTAAAAATGTCAAGTGCCAGACTTTTCTACAAATTTTCCGAGCATAGGGCTGAATTTCCAATAATCGGTGATACACGTGTCAAATTATTTAGTGTGTAGAGCTTTCGAAATGAGTTTGACGTCAATCGGATGATAATCAAAAAAGTTTCATTCAGCAGTTTTCCGCGAATTTTCCGACTTTGGGTGTAGATTTTCCAAAATCTTTGACCACCGCGCCTATTATTTTTTCCCATAGAACCTTGAAAATGAGCTTGAAGCCATTCGCATAAAAACTAAAAATGTCGACTGCCAGAGTTTTCCACCGATTTTCCGACCATGGAGCTGAATTTCTCAAAATCGCTGATACACGTGTCAAATTATTTAATGTGAAGAGCTTTGAAAATGAGTTTGAAGCCAATCGCACGATAATCAAAAAAGTTTCATACAACAGTTTTCCACAAATTTTCCGACTTTGGTGGTAGATTTTCCAAAATCCTTGACCATTGGGCTTATTTTTTTCCCATAGAACCTTGAAAATAAGTTTGAAGACAATCGCATGAAAACTAAAAATGTCGAATGCCAGAGTTTTCGACCAATTTTCCGACCATGTGCTCGAATTTCCCAAAATCGCTGATACACGTGTCGAATTATTTTACGTGAAGAGCTTTGAAAATGAATTTGAAGATGATCGGACTAAAATTAGACTTTCGCCCATATAACCTTGAGACCCCCATTTTCCTTCCATGGGGGTGGATTTTCCAAAATCGGTGAAATATGTGTTAAATGAATTTTTAAGAACCTTGAAAATGAGTTTGAAGCCGATTGGATGGTAAACAAAAAAGTTTCATACAACAGTTTTCCGCGATTTTCCACGCTTGTGGGTGGAGTTTTCCAAAATCCCGTCTTAGTGTGCACTTTCATAATAGATGGAACCTACTGTGAAAATTTCAGCATCCTAGCTCTTATGGTTTGGGCTGTGCGATGATTGCCAATCAGTCAGTCAGTCAGTCAGTCAGCACGAACTCTTTTATATATATAGATATACCCAAAGTACCTAGCCTCATTGGTCATCTATCTAGTAATGTTTTTGTAATTGCTCTTAGGCTCTATAATAGCCTATTATAGTCTTTTCACCCTGAGCCAACATCCCCATCATCTGTTATAATGTTCCCAATAGTTTTACCCGTGACGAAATTCGACCATCCGTCCCAACATCTCTTTTGGATGTAACTATCCCACACGTTCCCTTACGATACTTAGGCAATAGTTTTCGAATGCAACACTGAATATATGGTATTCACTACGAAAATGTATACCAACCTATAGACGAAATTTTGTTTTTAGAGCAGCAGGCAGCCGACCACGATTCTTGAAGTCCACATTTCGATCATTTTGCAATTCTTGTAGAGATAGTTACTTAATAGGATATGTTCTACTCAGACTTTAATCTACCATAACTTTGTCAAAAACTTATGCTTTGTATAATAAATGTAATTTTGGTCATGGTTTGACCCTTAGATGGATTTGTCATTTCAATATTATTAATTTCTTGAAGTCCACATTACGGCCATTTTGCATGTCTTGTTAGGTTAGTCAGTCAGGTTTTATATATACGATTCGGTCATTTCTCATTTGTTTTTTATCCTCTGTTCCCGAAAGGGAGAAAGCTTATTTTCAAGATCTATACGAAAATTTGACAAATTTGACCGATCAAAGTCTCAAAGCTGTAGGGACGAAAGTAAAATTTTTAGTCTGATCTAGCTTGAACTAATTTTTAAAGCTCTACACATTAAATAATTCGACACGTGTTTCACCAATTTTTGAAATTTCACCCCCAAGGTCGAAAAATTGGTGGAAAACTTTGGCAGTCGAGTTTTATATAGTCATGCGATTAGCTTCAAACTCATTTTCAAGGTTCTACACAAAAGCATATTAGGCATGGTGCTCAAAGAGTTTGAAAATCTAACACCTCGGGCAAGAAAATTGTTAATCACTATTTTGGTGTATTTCTTATGATTGACGAAAGTTGGAAAGAATCAACAAACTGCATTTTAATCTAAATATTTCGCTAGGCAATTCTGGGGTTTGCTCGCTAGTATTTACATGTTTTAAATTCCTTTTTATCGATCGCAAAGTATTAGCTGTTACTATATTAATTCAGCAATCGTCCAGGCTTTTATCGGTTCCCTTTACGTGCTTAGCTACTATTTTTCATGACATGCAGAGACCCTCGCAAATTATCCCTCCTAATTATACTCGAAGTTATGCTGCACGGAATTGCTCCAGATAATAGTTTCCACCAAAGAATTGCAACTTCTATGCTTATTGTTGACTTTTCGTTATTACACGTATTATTTCCAGATTTTCCCGTGTAAAATGACTATTTCAGCTTTGTGAATATAAATATGTGGATTCCAAATGAACACAACAGTAATCTATTGAACAATTATTTGAAATAATGAATACCGGTTGTTTGGTAGCGTAGAATGACAATGATTATAAAGAAGTTTAATAAATATTTAACTCTTTATTTTTAGGTTGCGGTCCGCCAGCTGTGCCTCTTAACGCAAAAGTGCGTACAGTGACCGGCGAGTCTGGTATATCCGAGGCTTATTACACATGTGATGCTGGATACGAACTGTTTGGATCGGCAAAAATAAAGTGCGATGCGCGAGCCGGGTGGGAACGGGATTTGCCATTTTGTGGCGTGAATGTGGCCTACCGCAAGCCAGTGAATCAAAGCTCTCATACTCGTAGTGGTCCCGCTAGTTATGCGAATGATGGAAAGCCTGGCAATAAGGTAATTAACAGCCTTAGTAGAAATAGTCCCCAGTGTGAAACAGTTTGATCCCACAGAATCCCGACGGGCAAGAGTGCTCGGAAACACAAAAGGAGCCGTCTCCCTGGTGGCGTGTGGACCTTTTGACACCGCAAGCGGTGCATGTGGTACGCATCACCACGCGGGGCTGTTGTGGACATCAGCCACTGCAGGACCTAGAGATACGTGTCGGCAACAGCAGTGCAGATCTACAGCGTAATCCACTATGTGCATGGTACCCGGGTACGCTGAATGAAGGCGTTGTTAAGACTTTTACCTGTGCGAGGCCGCTAATAGGCCAATACGTGGCCATTCAATTGGTTGGGGTTGAGGGCAGCCTGAGTCTTTGCGAGGTGGAGACGTTTACAAACGATGAATTTTCGGTTGATCGCTGTCTGAGCCCTACAATCGGGGTTGATACTGTAGTGACAACGTTTGCCAAAACATGCTACGACTTTCATATCACGAAAGGAGAAAGCTTTGAAAAAGCTCAATCCATTTGCAAGCAGACAGGTAAGTGGCTGCTTTAAAAATAATAAAATAACAAAATAATTATACGTACCACGAAAATAAAATTACGACGTGCACACATTTTTTTTTACCAGGTGGAGATTTAGTGCATGAATTTCGCGGTGCTACGAGCCAATATATTCTATCGGAATTGGAACGCCGAAAAACCGATCTGAAGCCGCAATTAGTTTGGATTGGTGCACAAAAAGAGCCAGGCATCACATCCCGCACTTGGAAGTGGGTAAATGGTACGAGTTTTAAACATTAAGTTAAGCTTGTGTTGCTCCGTCTCCACATGTACCTTAAAGTCTAGTTATCAGATCATTTGGAACGTAACACGTCTTACATTGTTAGTGCATTGAGATGATTGAAATTTTCATGAGCGCTAACACATTAAATAAACAAGTCAGAATACTTTAGTCGAGTATACCCGGCTATGAGCGACCCAATTTTGCAATTTTTGAGATTTGTGAGTTAGTTATTTCTTGTTTGCACCGCTATTTGCTTCCTGTTTGTCAGAGCAACATCCTTGTTTTGGTACTTATATTGGATGTTTACTTTATTTTAAAAAATAATGGTGTATATGCCTAGGATTCATGGTATTTAACGCAAGGGACGACCACCACACAACCGTTGACTTGATTTGCCAGGAATCCGTCAGTGTACCATTTAATTGTGTAATTTTTCATGGGATGTACGTTTTCCAGTGATGACCAATTACTTTTGCTGCATAATTAAACCCTGCAATCATCTGTCAAATTCTTTTCTTTTAAATTTTTTTCCTTTCCTTTATAATATACTAGCTGGTAATACCCCGGATATGCCCGGCGAAATATTTACTAGACTAGCAGGTAATATCCCGGCCTTGCCCGGGAAAATATTTAGATGAAAGTGAATTTTTTTGAATTTGACTACTTTCGTCAACCGTAAGAAATACAACTAATAGTTGAGCCACGTGTTTAATGTTTCTTTTGTAGGACTATGAAAATGTCTTTGGGGAAAAAAAATGACTTCCATTTCCCGTCAGTGGCGACGTGGGGTATATTTTTCAAAATCATTTGACATTTTAAGGCAATTTCAAGAATAATACTAAGAATCCAGAATCAAAACTTTCCAACTGTTTTCCGCCCGTTGTATTGCCCGCAAAGTACCGAGGTTTTCGTATTTATATTTGGAAATTAGTATAAAGCCACGTGTATTTTTCAATACCGGTAGCACATGTGACGAATTATTTAATGTGAGGTGCTTAGAAAATTAGTTTCAAAATGATTGAATGATAAACAGAAGTTTGAAAATGAGTTTGAAGTCAATTGGACGATAATCAAAAAAATTTCATTCAACAGTTTTCCGCGAATTTTCCGACATAAGGGATAGATTTTCCAAAATCTTTGGACACCGCGCGTATTATGTGTTTATGTAGAACCTTGAAAATGAGTTTGAAGCCAATCACATATAATTTAAAAATGTCAAGTGCCAGACTTTTCTACAAATTTTCCATAGGCATAGGGCTGAATTTCCAATAATCGGTGATACACGTGTCAAATTATTTAGTGTGTAGAGCTTTCGAAATGAGTTTGACGTCAATCGGACGATAATCAAAAAAGTTTCATTCAGCAGTTTTCCGCGAATTTTCCGACTTTGGGTGTAGATTTTCCAAAATCTTTGACCACCGCGCCTATTATTTTTTCCCATAGAACCTTGAAAATGAGCTTGAAGCCATTCGCATAAAAACTAAAAATGTCGACTGCCAGATTTTCCACCGATTTTCCGACCATGGAGCTGAATTTCCCAAAATCGCTGATACACGTGTCAAATTATTTAATGTGAAGAGCTTTGAAAATGAGTTTGAAGCCAATCAGACGATAATCAAAAAAGTTTCATACAACAGTTTTCCACAAATTTTCCGACTTTGGTGGTAGATTTTCCAAAATCCTTGACCATTGCGCCTATTATTTTTTCCCATAGAACCTTGAAAATATGTTTGAAGCCAATCGCATGAAAACTAAAAATGTCGAATGCCAGAGTTTTCGACCAATTTTCCGACCATGTGCTCGAATTTCCCAAAATCGCTGATACACGTGTCGAATTATTTTACGTGAAGAGCTTTGAAAATGAATTTGAAGATGATCGGACTAAAATTAGACTTTCGCCCATACAACCTTGAGACCCCCATTTTCCTTCCATGGGGGTGGATTTTCCAAAATCGGTGAAATATGTGTTAAATGAATTTTTATATAGAACCTTGAAAATGAGTTTGAAGCCGATTGGATGGTAAACAAAAAAGTTTCATACAACAGTTTTCCGCGATTTTCCACGCTTGTGGGTGGAGTTTTCCAAAATCCCGTCTTAGTGTGCACTTTCATAATAGATGGAACCTACTGTGAAAATTTCAGCATCCTAGCTCTTATGGTTTGGGCTGTGCGATGATTGCCAATCAGTCAGTCAGTCAGTCAGTCAGCACGAACTCTTTTATATATATAGATTGAAGTATATTATGTGTAATTTGATTTCAATTAATTATAACAACATTACCAAATTTGTTCAAATACAACAACAAACAGCATCACAAGCAAGACATTGTGCAATAAGTTCAAGGAATCTGGCTCTTACTTGAATTCCTCTCCCCATTTGATTGCCCGATCTAGTTTCTCTGTACTTGATATACATTGCTATAATAACTACCTTAGAACCTGTAGGTAACAGTTTCAGCGGGTTCCTAAAAGGTTTTATAACTTCGTTAATGCGAAGCGTTGGCCATCACACTTCCATCAACCGTATTTTTTGAAAAACGACAGCTGTTTCTGATCAGGTTATTGCCGATCTTTTTGTCTTTTCAAACGATTTATAGTTCACAACCTTATCAAATGTTTTCGCCTTATCCTTATCATGTAAATAACTCCAATTGTTTTTTTGGACCTTTAATAACTGAAAGTTCGCTTCTACGTGATTTAAAGGCCATAAAACCCGTATTTTCACCGGGACCTGATGGAGTACCAAGCTGTGTGCTTAGGTACTGTGCTGACGGTATTTTAGAGACATTATTTATTCTTTTTAAACTCTCCGTGAAGTTGTGCTCTTTCCCTAACATTTGGAAAGAATCATTTATTATTCCTCTCCATGAGGAAAAGGAAACAAGTCTAACGCCGAGAACTATAGAGGTATTTCTAAGTTGTCTGCTATTCCTAAGATTTTTGAAAAATTAATAACTTCTCAACTTCAACATCTGTGTAGATCCATTATTTCACACTGCCAACACGGGCTTGTGAAATATAGATTTACCACCACTAACCTATTGGAATTTACTTCTTTTTTCATTAAGGGATTTCAATCCAAAATGCAAACAGATGTTATTTACCCTGATATCAGTAAGGCTTTTAACTCTGTTAATGATTCTCTTTTACTTCACAAACTTCATCTTCTGGGAACATCCAAATAACTAAATTCTTTAGAGCTCTAACTACTTAACTATTAGAACCCAAAAGGTTTATTTCAAAAGCTTAATCTCTAAGTCTGTTCAAGTTACTTCCGGAGTACCACAAGGAAGTCATCTTTGCCCCCTTATTATTTACATTATTCATAAAAGATCTTCCTTCTGTCATAAATCACTCTCGGGTACTAATGTATGCCGAAGATGTTCAATTGTGCCTGTCATCTACTGATTTTCTATCTGGTCAAAGATTGCAAACTGTTCTTGATAGTTTTCAAGCCTGGTGACGGATAAATTTATTAAATCTTAATTGTGGTAACCGTAACGATTTCTCTTTTTATAGGCAAATGCCCTTTTTAAATAATTATATTGTTAATGATAAGCCGCTTGTTTGAATTGATTGTTGGGTGTGGGTGTACTTTTAGATCATAAGCTAAAATTTGAGAAACATATCTCTTCCACCGCTTATCGTGCCTTTGGTGTCGTTGGTCTAAAGAATTTAACGATCCCCACATTACTAAACCTCTTTATACTTATTTGAATATGGGTCTTGCATATGGTGTCCCCAGTACAAGGTTTATCCGGATAGAATAGAATCAGTTCAAAAACAATTTCTGCTCTTTGCACTCCGGGGTCTTAACTGGAATCCTAATACTCGCTTGCCTTCTTATCGTAGTAGACTTTTACTAATAAATCTTCCTTCTCTTTCTGATCGTAGTACCATACTTGGTGTTTTTTTCTTACACAAACTAATTAAAGGGGAAATTGATTCTTCTGAATTAATCAGCCAGATTAGTTTTGCAGTTCCGTTCAGAAATTCTAGAAAGTTTCTTCCTTTTTCTCTTCAAGCTTGTTATGCTAACTATGCTATCCATAACCCTTTTCGTATTTTATGTTCTAATTATAACAATCTTTATCATTTAATATGTAATGCTAGTTCTATTTCCTTATTGTAACGAACCTATTGTCTTCGCCGGGTCTAGCTCGGTCGACAAGGAGTTCATAATTTACAGCACTAAATTAATAAGATAAATAAGAAATCAATTTGTTTTCGGTTTAAATATATATTCTCCCGGTTCACCCGGATACTTTAAGTTACACAATGTTAATCGTTAAATCTTCTCCCACGTCGCTGTGTTTTGTTGACACTCGTGCGAACCGCCCGGGATCCAGTTGATCAGGTCTTCCGTTGACCCACCACGTTCGCTAAGTGTTCTTGCCCGCGTTCACTGGTATCCACTAAGACTCGACTCGGCGCTCTGTGATATCAATGAGTGTGACTTGATCTCGCCCTAGGTGTTCGAGTACTTCAGATTTACTAACGGTTTAGACCATGAAAGTTCCTGCTCGTATCAACCGCAAATTCTCCTAAGTCTCCTAGCAACCGTCGCACTCTAGTTTTAAACCTGATTTCCACTATTGCTGATCTCCTGTTTGCTATTTTCGAGTTGTTGCCGTATGTTGGTATGAATACAGGGAAACCCCGGTTTTAAACCAAGTTTAGTTCTCTGCGTTCCGTCCGTATGCCTCCTTGTTATAGGTCCTGCAAGTCGTCGGTCTTTGAAATACCCTATCACTGCAGTTGGTTGGCCCCGGATACCCCAGTGTTTAACTAGGTTTGGTGCGGTGACTGACTTTCGATCACCCTGTCGTAGCAGAGGCTTGTCGCTGGATTTTCCGTTGACTGGTCGGAGCAGACGACTCGATTTGTCCCTCGATGATCGGCCTGTTGGATGGCCGCACTTGCTTGTTGTAGTTGATAAACGCCCCACTATATTGCCGTACTTGTTGCTGCTACTTCTGAAGTTTCCCACGTTGACACTTTTATCGAAACTGTGCATTATTATTACGTCTGCCGTCAGGCCCCGTTTGGTGGCTGAATCGGGGTCCGCGACGGCGGCAAACTCTCGCCTAGCAGTGCATACTAGCAGCGTTGTTGCTAGACTCAAATTTGGCGCCGACGCCAGCTTCTAACTAACGGCGAAATTGGCTGATGCTCGCCTAGCAACAGCGGTATACTACCGACGGCACGCCAACAGCGTGCGATCAGCACTTACGGCGCTTATTCTGGTCGCCGCTCTCTGTGCGACACGTAGCATTTGCTGGCTACGTGTGTTAGAGCGAGCGCGAATGCGAGAGCGTCTGTGAGAATGAATTGGCGCGAAGCAGTGGCACATCAAAAAGGGGGTTTTGCTTGTGTTTGTTGAAATTGTCGTGGGGTTTAATTTGTGTAGAACTTTTATTTAGTTGTTCTTATTTATCTGTAATGCGATCTTCGTTACCGCACGTGATGCGGCGCGCCCTTCGGTCGGATGGGCGGGAGATGGGTTGCATTTTTCCTGATTCCGTGCGTTAACAAGCCCGTGCTTGGTGTCGTTGAGCCACTTGAATGTAATGCCCGTTTAGTACATCAACGTTCGAAAGAATATTATTGTGAAGGGATGGCGTGACGGTATTTCGTCTCCCGTTCGGACATCGAGTGGCACACCCTGCCACGCCTTCATTCGTACAGTCGTTGATTAAGTACATTGCTTGAAAGTGGATGCCCGAGAATGAGAGTATTCCATCCTAAGCTTTCAATCGCATCTAGGATGGCCTAAACTATAGCGGTTAGCTCCTCGTGGCTGGGGATTACCGGGGATATTTCCCAAGCAAAACGGGCCCATTTACCTTTTTCACTACCCGATCGTATAAGACGCGACGATGTTGCTGGGATGTTTGCCCACAGTCTTTTGTGCAGTATCCATTCTGAAGATACTTAAGGTACTACGGTGGTCAAATTGCACCAATTACGTTCCTGACTGAGCTAGTGTTTAGCCCGTACCCACACCCAGGCTGAAGTATTTATTGTGATTGTGCAATGTCCGTCTGTTTGTCTTTGTGTCCCTTGAAGCTAGAGCAACCAAACTGAGTACCCATGTTGGTATATATCCTTAATTTATTAAATGTCGAGATGATACTTACTTGTTATGACTTTTCCAGGAGAACTAGTGCAGAAGCCAGCCTGGGGCAAAGATCAGCCAAATAATTACAATGGGGAGCAAAACTGCGTTGTCTTCGATGGTGCCCGCAATTGGCTCTGGAATGATGTGGGCTGCAACTTGGACTATCTTCATTTCATATGCCAACACTGTAGGTGTCGACTGCTTATCATACAACATATGTTAATAAGTCATCGTGATTACCTTTTTCAGCGCCTTTGTCTTGCGGCTCACCAGACGCGCAGCAAAACACAACTGTGGTTGGTAAGAAATTCACATTAGGTGAAAAAATTCAATACGAATGTCCTAAGGGTCACTCGCTACTGGGCTCTGCAGAGCGCGAGTGCAAATCAGATGGCATATGGAGCGGGGCACCACCCGCCTGTAAATGTAAGTAGATTTGTTAAGTAGTATTTAACGTTCTTGTAGATCTTTACGCCAGAAACGCTGTCTAGCATCTGAATACCGTATATCGCTATACTTTTTTTCTCCCTTGCACTATGTGCGATTTTCCCAATTTTACGGCAAAATCTCTAAAAATAATGCTAGGCCCTTAAAAATAGAATTTCGAAGAAAAAAAATTTGTCATTTGGGCCACGCCTTAATTCCCCGCCCTTACCGTTACCTAAGATGGTATAGACAAAACACCAATTTATTATAAAAATCTAAATTATTGATATGCGACTTGTCATTTGACAAATCGAAACATATGTACTTCTCAACCGCAACCCCACTTCATCAAAATTAGCTGCCGTGTCCGAATCATTGTTATACAGATTAGGTCCAAATGACAAAGAACTCATTTGTTGGGTCGGCAACTCCAAATGACTTATAACTTTTTTTGGTAGGTGTTTTTCCTGATCTGCTTTTGTCTCTCACTTAAACGAGAACTTGATAACAAAGGATCGGAGGAGTCAATAGCTCTATGGAAATCGTCTGAAAAAATTATTTAATCTAGAAGTTTTTCTGGCCTTCCAACGTCAGTCAAGTTTGCAGACTTTGTTGCGGGCTTCTGAGGCATTTCCACCTAGACATCCAACAGGAACTAAGCACAAGTTGATTATTTCAGAGCCGTGAACCAAAATCTTGTGGACAGTTGGTGACATTGGGTACCACGGATACGTTTTCATATATAACGAAAACGTTTGACTGCAAAGACTTCTATATATATATAAATATTTACATATGGGCATTTCCACAGAAAGGTCCACCGTGACCGAAAAATTAAAATGCATCCGAAAATTTCTTTTAAATTTTATTTTTACAGAGAAATGTCGAAAGTTTATAAAATCGAAGTGTTCAAGGCTTTTCTTAGTTGCAATGCGAAGAAATCGTCCTCTAAAGTTGAAGCTCATGTTTGGTTCAGCTTTGTTCATTTGTAAGACCATCTTCTCTTAAAAATCCACTTTTCTAACATTTATGATGCAGGTTCACTCTTATCGCAAAGATCTTGTGAAATCAACAAATAACCATAGAAAAATGTAAGAAGAGCAAACAGATATCAATTAACAGCAAATTTTTGATTTGCTTTTAATTATTTTCTAACGTAACGTAACGCCACCGAAATAAGCATCTAGTCTCCCTAAATCTGCGCTAGTGATCCAAACTGCGCGAAATTTTAAATTTAAACCAAGCTTTGCAATATAAAGTGAATATAATAAAATATCGAGGCTAGACGAAATATTGAATTTTTTGTAAAATTTCAAAAGTGCGTAACGTCACGCCATCGTACATTCTTCTCTTGCATATGGGCATATTTATTGAAAGTCCATCGGGACCGAAATATTTAAATTGATCCAAAAATGTTTGAAAGCGTATTAAATTAAGTTGATGTTAATATTGGAACCCGGAATAAGTGTATTATTTGCGTTGAATAAGTTTAAAAAAACAATCATTACTTAAAATTATACCATGGAAATTTATGTAACGTCACGCCATGTAACGTAACGCGACCTACTACCAAAATAAAAAAAAAAAACCAGAAAAGATTTTTCAAAACTATAAATTGGAAAATTAACATACATTAATCCAAACCATACAAAAAATAAAATTATGCCAAAAGGCTTGCTTACTTCGCTTAATTTTGCTTGCTTAGAACTTCAAGTCGAAACCAACTTCCGTTTTTCGTAACGTAACGCCATCGCCTATTTTGGCTTATATCTTTTAATCGGAATGTCCGATTGCTTTCATCCCTTTTGGCCAAATATAGTCCAACTGAATTGCTACTCAGATATAAAAAAAAACCTTACACAAATATTACGTTCTTTGGGTGTTTTGTCATATTTTGTCGTACGAACGTAACGTAACGCCATTGTGGAAATGCCCATATATACATATCTTTTGCTTAATTGTCTTTTTCGAGAATCTTAATTTTATCATCGCCTTTTATGTGCCACTTTTTAATTTCAAGTCGATAAGATATGTTAAGGGTAAATTCCAAAAATCTGATCCAGACGAGCAGAGGACTCGAGCCGTATTTTAAAGCTTCTGGCTGAGGTTTGAAAATTTCAGAACCAAAATCTGTGATTTCAAAAAGTTTCTTTGGATTGACAGCATTTATTGGGCAACATTGAATTGATTTTGTTCCAGTTCAAACATTCAAATTTTTTCCATCAATTAATGTCAAATTTGACTAAAAATTTACTGAAATAGTTGTATTTTAAAACAAGTAAGAATGCTATAGTCGAGTATACCCGACTCCAAAACTCCCTGTACCCCGGTCAAAAATTTCCGATCGAATCTGCGTGCACTTACACACACACACACATCCACAAAGCCGTACACACACATGCGACTCGCAGGCGAGGCATTTAGTCGTGGCTGTGCTTCTTCTTCCCAATACCCCCTTTTTACCCATTTTGTGGGAACAGGAAGTAATAAAACTTTTCCAAGCTTGCTACTTGCATATCCAAATTTATCTTTTCGGGTAAGATTGTGCCATAACTCTCTTTTGTGTATTAAATTTTAAAAGGTCTGCAAATCCTTACTGATTGTGATACGTTGTAATGAGTCCATTAGCCTTAAAGGTATTGGAGTCGTGACAAAGAGCGATTGGTCAAGGGAGTTCGGCTCATCTGAATTAAACTTTTGTTTGTAAGCACTTTGCCCTCTTTACCTATTAAATTCATAGCTTATAATAAGTGTTCAGCAAGAAACATTTTGCAATTGTTCTAAAACGTCCTTTTGCATATTTTATATCCGATCAGCTGTATTGTTCAACAAATTTTACAATGAAACCTTGGCCACAGTTTCTGAAATACTAATTCCTAAAGGCCTGCACTGTGATTTTGCCGTCCTTAGCCTATCCAGGATATATATCGCACTCGTGTGCTCTATTTAATTGATCTATGCTTATGTATTGTTGTTTTGTAAGTCCATTCTCCATTACGAATGCTAATTTAATCAGTAAGCGTTATCGAATCGAATCCAGTCTCTGCTTTTTTCCACTGTCTGCTTTTTTTAAAATTCCGGAAACTTCAGTATTAGAGGCTGCATGTAAAAGTAAAGGAGTTGAGAAAGTAGTCTGTAAGGCAAGTTTTCTTTTTAATCGTACTACTACCCCAATGTAGCTTAATTTTGGTCGTCTAATGTTGGAATGTGATGGGCTAGCAATATTTTCATCGTCAATTTTCCCTTCCAAATTTTTTAAAACCCATTCTTTGTGCATATAATAATTAATATATTCCGTTACGGCATCTGCATTTCGATTATTGCTCTTCCAAATGTCGATCAGAGTTGTGTGCAAAAACTCACGCGTCATTGAAAGAGCAATTTATTCGATAAAGCGCAAAAATTCGCTAAATATATTAATAACACTATATACCAGCGGCTTAACAAATAACTTGCCATTTTTACTTGTATGCGCCAACGTGCGCTTCAATAGTGTTACTCCACGGAACACAATTATATATGTTATTTTTCTGCTAAAAACACAATAAAAAACACAGTAGATAACAACAACAAAACACAAATTTCGTTTCTTATCACAGCAAATATTTATTTTACATACCGTGAGCATCATTTTCCATAATTTACTTGATTTTTTTTTAAAGCTTTGCCTATTTATTTATTTCATTTGGAAACAATCAACTGGTGGCATAAATTTTTACAAGCACGTGCTGTGATAAATAGCTAACTTCAGAAAGCTTCCACTAGAGAGGTGGTGCTACTCAGCCGAAATTTTTTTTTTTTTAAACTGAAGTATTAACTTTTTATACTCAGTCACTTTTTGAAATTACTACCATCGAAGTTTTGACTTTTTGCCGTGAAATTGGGAAAATCGCCCAAGTGCCTTGTAGAGGGTATTATATATATTTTGTCACGAAATGTGTAAAGAATTGAAGGAGACGTTTCCGACTCAAGAAGGTATATATATTCTTAATCAGCATCGATAACCGAGTCGATATAGCGATGTCCGCCTGTCCGTCTGTCCGTCTATTTATGCAAAATAGTCTCTCAGTTTTAAAGCTATAGTATTGAAACTTTGCACAGATAATTTTTGCTGCAGGCAGTACATATGTCGGAACCGGCTGAATCAGTGTAATAAAACATATAGCTGCCATAGGAGTGATCGGTCGAAAAATATGTTTTTGTATGAACAATTTTGTTGTTAACCAAGCTCACCTAAACTGAGTCTTTGAAGAGTTCATATAATATGATGAATGACAACATAATTACTTTACGTAGCGCTATACTGTATCTGTGCTTCAAGGTGTTCTGGCCTTACTGTTGAGCGTTTCCATTCCGTATATCGTTTTATGTATAGCAAATATAAAAAAATATATAAATATATAAAATATATAAATATATAAATATATAAATATATAAATATAAATCACACCTGTATATTTCCCGAATAGTTATATTATATACAGGACAACAACTTCTTAACCATGATAGAATATTTAACACAAAAAAGCAAACTGGGAAAAATATGAAAATTATACGGATAGCCAGCGCTCTAGTCACGACATCTACAAATATCATTCACGAAAGCAGCAACATTAACAAAATAATAATCCAAAGCGCATACAAGAGCATACCCCTCTGGCAACCCTCAAATAAACAAAGAAAAGTTCCATGGTGGCATAAACAAATAGAATATCTAAAACATGAAAAAAAAACAAAGCCTGGAAAGTATTAAATAACAACATAAACCAAATCGACATAATAAACTAAAAAAAAAATCAAAGCCTGGAAAGTATTAAATAGCAACATAAACCAAATCAACATAATAAACTTCAAAAAAATTAACGCACAATATCGAAGACTAATTCAAAAATTTAAAACAAATAGCATTCACGAACTTACCTCAGACATTTCCTCCAACTCAAGCTCAGACACTATATAGTGCAAAAGGAAAGTTCTGTGGCCTTTACAAACACTCTTCCATACACTGCATACAAGATAGCAATACTAGCAACATTATTACAAAGCCAACAGGAATGGCTAACGCCTTTGCTGAGCACTGGTCACTCGAATCACAAGACAGTAAATTCTCTCCCCAGTTGTTGATAGCCAAGCAAAATACATACAACATACCTCACAATAAAAGCCATCAACTAGGCTTCAAAAAGGGTGGGTCTTTTACAGACTGCCTACTAAATGTAGACGCTCTTGTCAAGAAGGCCCTCTCCGCAAAATGACACCTCTCAATTTTGTCCCTCGACTTTGCAAAAGCTTTTGAAATAGTAGGTCTACATACACTAACAAACCAAATGACGAAATGGGGATGCGGCACAAAAACTCAAATACATCAGAAAATTTAAGACAAATAGGAAAATTAGAGTAAAAACAAATGGCAAATAATCTAACATATACTTTGTACACAATGGAATTCCTCAAGGATCGCCACTTACAGTAATTTTATTCTTAATTGCCTTCAATAGCTTAGCAGACCAAATCCCACAAACCCACAAAAAATTAAGTTTTATAGCATACGCAGATGACTTTAATATATTAGTTGACCTTGAAAAGAATGTGATGTACACAGACGGATCACTAAACCAAATAGTACCAGGCTATGCAATAGCAACTGAGCACGAAGTCATCAAAGTAACCGTGCTTCCCTACTACTTCTCTAGCTACACAGCAGAAATCATCGCTCTACTTGAAGCTACAGAAATAGCAATCACACACGCACATAAAACATGTATTTGATCCGACTCTCTCTCTCTCTGTTATTGAATATATTCAAAATATAATATAATATTTATCGCGAACTACTAACAAAATACTAGCCGAAGATTAAAATTCTTTGGGCACCAAGCCACGTCAATATAAAAGGGAACGAACTAGCAGATGAAGCAGCTAAAAGAGCAACAGTTTCACCCCTTCTAACAACACCAAACCTAAATCGAATCGACATAAACAAACACATCAAGCAATCCCAACAAAAATCAAAACTTAATTTCTAACACTTCGATTTGGTATTAATCCATCAATTACAATACCCTCTGTATCGATCAATACCTAAGCACACCTACTTTAAAAAACTTAAACGGAAAAGAAATAACAAACATCGTCTGACTCCGACTTGGACACACAAAGATTACCAACAAACACAGATTCCTTCAGAATGGCGACACAAACTGTCAAGACTACAACAATAACACAACCATCTTGATCGATCACATACTGGACGAATGCACAGCATTCCAACAAGTCAGAATACACATCCCAAACCATTCCTTCACATCACTCCTATCCTACCCAACTACAGAAAATATCCTAAAAATCAACGATTTTCTCTAAAAAGCCAAGCTTACAAAATTGTTATTAGACCAAGACAAATGTAAAACTCAGTCCACAAATATGTAAATAAATACATACATAGATATATTATATTATTAGTAAGTACTGATACAACTTTGTTAAGTTAAGCATACACATCAACAATCGAAAGCCCTAGTAGCTATGGCTGCATCTCCTGTAGCTTTAGTTTTAACTATAAGCATACAGTTATATACATAAATAAATAAATAAAATACTGTACAGTAATATAAGGAGTATAAAACAGCTGCTTACACTGTACTGACCACATCATCGGGGAACGCATCGGAAGATGTTGGATGGTGGAACACCGATTCACACTGCCACCATCTACCATCAATTCAACCTTTGGCGTCAGCATCCAAGAAAATTTGTAAAATATTAATTAAAATGAATTTCGTTAAGAAATTGGCTGTTGTTGTTGCTGCTTTTCAGCATAACAAAGATTTAATTAATAAACTAATTACGGAACTCGACAAAACAGACGAAATTTTGTTTTTAGAGCAGCAGGCAGCCGACGACGATTCTTGAAGTTCACATTTCGGATGTTTTGTAATTTTTGTAGAGATATATATGCTCTATTTAGACTTCAATCTACCATAACTGTGTCAAATCCGAATGCTTATTAAAATAAATACAATTTTAGTCATGGCTGAACCGCTAGATAGATTTGGCATTTCAATTTTATTCATTTCTTGAAGTCCACATTTTGCATATTTTGTTAGGTCAGTCAGACTTATATTTGAATATTTGATATTTACTACGAAAATGTAAACAATGTCAACAAAAATTAATGGCTACAACAAGAAGAGCAAGAGTAAAAAACAAATGAGAAATGATCGAATCGTTTATATATATAAATTTGTAAAACCTGCCTGACTGACCTAACAAGACATGGAAAATGGCCGTAATGTGAACTTAAAGAAATGAATAAAATTTAAATGCCAAATCCATCTAGGGGTAAAACAGTAACCAAAATTGCCTAAATGATAATAATCATTCGGTTTTGACAAATTTGCAATAGGGACTTCAAGAATCGTCGTCGTGTGCTTGCTGCTCTAAAAACTAAATTTCGTCTATTTAGTCGAGTTCCATCATTAGTTTATTTATTAAATTGAAACAGCAAAAACATCAGCCAATTTCTTAACAAAATTAATTTATGTTAATATTGTACAAATTTTCTTGTCTGCTGCTCGACTTACGCTGCTGTTCGAAAGCAAAAGCGACAAAAGTCAAAAGCAACAAACAGTCGGGCCGATCGTTTTTTAGGACTGCGACTGACGCCGACTTTCGACAGCCTATCGCTTGCTGCAGCTTCGACTTATGCTCATTGTCGGAAGCAACAGCACAGCAAAAGTAAAAAACGAAAAACGGCGACTGCTGCTGCTGTTTGATTTTTGTCGCTTTTTGATTTGTGCTACTGCTGCGACTGCGACTTCTGTCATTTTCAGAAGCAAAAGCAGAAGCAACAGCACATGAAATGAAACTTACTACAGTTTTTTAAACACTGCATAGTATATTGGAGAGGGAATAATATCGGAAAAGGATTGATAATGAATAATCAAGTCGTAATTATTTGAGAATGCATCCAGATGAATTTGACTATATATTCGAAATATCAATTTCTGTTGGTAAATTTGCTTATTTCTTAATATAGCGGTCATAAATACTGCTCACAATTTTTTTGTTTTTATACGGTTTATTGTGCAAAATACAAACGATACAGTTATACGACGGTATACAATGCGTTCACACTATCCGTATGCTACTATCACCAACGAACAATCATTATAGACTACCCAAGTAGAACAACGGCAACGAGTCGATAAATTTGCTTGGATCAGGGCCACTTAGACTTCGTATTCCGTCGTGTGGCCTTGATGTGAAATGCGCTGAGTGAGCTCGAGAGCGTAATTTGTATGGCATCAGAGCCACTCAGCCTTCGCTCTCGGTCTGGTGGCTCTGATATGAAGCGCGCTCGGGTTTTGTCTGTATGTATGTATGTGTGTACGAATGTACGCAGTGCAGCGTGTGGCTCTGATGTGAAGAACGGCATCGCCGCGATCGCATCCCATTTAAACGTTCACTATTGACTGCTTATATGAATACCCATTACATTTGAATACACAAATATTTATTTTAATTCAAAGAATTCTTATAATTTTCATAATAAATGTACATATAAGCCAAAATGGAACAAATTAAAGTTGGTCTTTTTAATCCCTACTGGAAAACACGTATGATAATTATATAAAAATTATAATTAATTTCCAGGGTATACATGCATCGGCTTACAAGTGCGATATTGTCCCAACGAAAATCGTTCAAGGCGTGAGCATTTTTCACGATCGCTTGGCGATTCTAATTCTTGTACTAACACATGCATACAGATATTGTGCATCTGTATGTGTACATGTGCGTGGCAAGCGAATCCTAGCTTGCAGAAGATAAACAAACTGAGCTTGCTTCCATGACCTACTATGTTGACAAATGCGTTTGGCTATTTTCAATTCAACTCTACATAAAAATCACCGTATATTTTAAATGTGTAATTATTTATTTATTTACAAATTAAATTAAAGGGGTGCTTAACTAGTATCGGAACTTTCGTACCGTATTATTACTTGTAATTAAAAAAAAAAAATAAATGAAATTATAAATAATTAAAAAAAATTGACACGCTCCCCTCCATATACATATGCATTTGAAATACAATCAATCAAAAATACTAGCCAAACGCATTTGTTAACATAGTAGGTCATGGAAGCAAGCTCAGTTTGTTTATCTTCTGCAAGCGAATCCTATACCACGCACATGTACACATACAGATGCACAATATCTGTATGCATGTGTTAGTACAAGAATTAGAATCGCCAAGCGATCGTGAAAAATGCTCACGCCTTGAACGATTTTCGTTGGGACAATATCGCACTTGTAAGCCGATGCATGTATACCCTGGACATTAATTATAATTTTTATATAATTTTTATACGTGTTTTCCAGTAGGAATTAAAAAGACCAACTTTAATTTGTTCCATTTTGGCTTATATGTACATTTATTATGAAAATGATAAAAATTCTTTGAATTAAAATAAATATTTGTGTATTCAAATGTAATGGGTATTCATATAAGCAGTCAATAGTGAACGTTTAAATGGGATGCGATCGCGGCGATGCCGTTCTTCACATCAGAGCCACACGCTGCACTGCGTACATTCGTACACACATACATACATACAGACAAAACGCGAGCGCGCTTCATATCAGAGCCACCAGACCGAGAGCGAAGGCTGAGTGGCTCTGATGCCATACAAATTACGCTCTCGAGCTCACTCAGCGCATTTCACATCAGGACCATACGACGGAATACGAAGTCTAAGTGGCCCTGATCCAAGCAAATTTTTCGACTCGCTGCTGTTGTTCTACTTGGGTAGTCTATAATGATTGTTCGTTGGTGCTACTATGCAATACCAAAAAAGTGCACAGTGTCCGAGCATTTATATAGGGCTTATAGGCTATTCACACTGAGACACGATTCACCATCATCTGGCATGATAGTTTTAACCGTACCGAAATTTGACCATTATAGGCTATTCACACCGAGCCACCATCTACCATCCATCATCATGTGGCGTGATGGTCCCATAGTTTTACTTGTGCCGAAATTTGACCATCAGTTCCACCATCTCATTTGGATGTTCCTATCCCACACGTGCCTTTCGATTTTATAGGCTATTCACACCGAGCCACCATCTACCATCCATCATCATGTGGCGTGATGGTCCCATAGTTTTACTTGTGCCGAAATTTGACCATCAGTTCCACCATCTCATTTGTATGTTCCTATCCCAAACATGCCTTTTCGATTTTATGCCGATTGTTTTCGTATGCAACACTGGATATTTGATATTCACTACGAAAATGTAAACAATGTCAACAAAAATGAATGGCTACAACAAGAAGAGCAAGAGTAAAAAACGAATGAGAAATGACCGAATCGTTTATATATATATAAGTTTGTAAAATATGCAAAATTGCCGAAATGTGGACTTCAAGAAAATAATAATTATGAAATGACAAGTCTATCTAGGAAATAAACCATGACCAAAATTGAATTTATTTCAATATGCCTTCTGATTCAAAAAAGTTATGATAGATTGAAGTCTAAGTAGAACATATACATATGTATATCGCTCCAAGAATTACAAAATGTCCGTAATGAGGACTTCAAGAATCGTCGTCGTCTGCCTGCTGCTCTAAAAACTATTTTTCGTCTGTGTTGTCGAGTTCCGTCATTAGTTTATTAATTAAATGCTTGTTATGCTACGATAAAGCAACAACATTACCCAATTTCATAATGAAATTCATTTTAATTAATACTTTACAAATTTTTCTGTCTTCTGACGCCAAAGGTTGAATTGATGGTAGATGGTGGCAGTGTGAATCGGTGTTCCACCATCCACCATCTTTCCATGCGTTCCCCGATGATGTGCTCAGTGTGAATAGCCTATTATGCCGATTGTTTTCGTATGCAGCACTGAATATTTGATATTCACCACGAAAATGTAAACAATGTCAACAAAAATGAATGGCTACAACAAGAAGAGCAAGAGTAAAAAACAAATGAGAAATGATCGAATCGTTTATATATATAAATTTGTAAAACCTGCCTGACTGACCTAACAAGACATGGAAAATGGCCGTAATGTGGACTCCTAGAAATTAATAATATTGAAATGCCAAGTTCATCTAGGGGTTAAACCCTGACCAAAATTGCATTTATTATAATAAGCATTCGGATTTGACACAGTTATGGTAGATTAAAGTGTAAGTAGAGCACATAGATATATCGCTCCAAGAATTGGAAAATTACCGAAATGCGGACTTCAAGAACTACCTGCTGTTCCAAAAATTAATTTTGTCTGTTTTGTCGAGTTCCGTCATTAGGTTATTAATTAAATCCTTGTTATGCAACAAAACAGTAACAGCAACAGCCAATTTCTTAATCAAATTAATTTTTATTAATATTTTACAAATTTTCTTGCCTGCTGACGCCACAGGTTGAATTGATAGTAGATGGTAATTGGTGGCAGTGTGAATCGATATTCCACCATCCACCATTTTCCCATGCATTCCCCGATGATGTGGTCAGTGTGAATAGCCTATCAGTTTCTCCATCTCTTTTGGATGTTTCTATCCCACACGTTCCCTTTTCGAATTATAACCAATAGTTTCCCTTTGAAACACTTAAGTAAGTTGTAAAGTAAAAATATGTGAGAAATGCCGAAACGTATATTTACATATTTAAAAGAGTTTGTTCTGACTGATTAGTGACTTACTGACTGATTGGTAATCATTGCACAGCAAAAAATCGTAAGAGGTAGGATGCAGTAAGTTCCGTCTATGATGAAAGTGCACACTAAGACTGAATTTTGGAAAATTCCACCCACAAGCGTGGATAATCGCGGAAGACTTCTGTATGAAACTGTTTTTTTTTTTTTTTAGCTATCCAATTATAAAAATTTTCTAAAGCTAAATACTAAATCCTGGGTACTTTGCGAGCAACACAACGGGCGGAAATCGGTTGGGTACCTTTAGTCTGGAATTTTAGTATTGTTCTTGAAGTTGGATTCAAATGTCAAATGATTTTGGAAAATCTACTGCTACGCGTCGCCACTGGCGGGAAATGGAAGTCATCCAAATCAGTGATTATTGGTGGAATTATCAAAGTTTGGGAGCATTAGGTTAGGTTAAGCTAAGACCATCTGAACAGTTGTACCGTTTATTTGAACCTTGTGACGTCTAGGATTCTTCGAACATCATTTTCGCGGATTTTAAGAGTTTGTGCTCGATACACTCTCCAGGGAAGTGAAGTTATGGGATCACAGATGGTTGAGTCTGCTTCTCATGAGCGCTAGGCAAGTAGAGAGGATGTGTTCCTGGGTTTCGGATGCAAGCGGCTCCGTGCACTTCCTGCAGCTGTCGTCATTTGTGATGCCAAGCTTCTTCGCAGAGGCCACTGTCATACAGTGTCCTGTTAGAACACCCATCATTCTACAGTCCTTTGGTGGAAACGATAGTATATAGCGATATTGCTTGGCGTTTCGTGCGTTTTACAATATCTTTGCCGTTCTGCATTTTGTCGCAGCTTTCCATCTGCGTTGAGCTTGATCTTCGAGATCTGTAGGGAGATTCGTAGATTCTCGACGATACCAGTCGTTAGTTCCACACCTTCCATAGCCAACTCGTCCGCCCTTTTTTTCCCGCCAATGCCCTGGTGGCTTGGAACCCAGTAGATGCGCACTCCCTTGAAAGTGCATCCACTGCCTCCCTTCTTGCCAGGACATTATTGGACGTGATGGCATCCGAGAATAAGAATTTTATGGCTGTTGACAGTCACGAATAGGTTGGCAGCCTTTCCCGCCTTCGGGACGGCGAAGTGATGTTGCAGTAATCCGGTAGTTTGTATGGTCGCTCTATGTTGAGCTCCTCACAATAGACCGCCGCGCCTACTCCATTCTTCATTTTAGAGCCCTCTGAGCTGAAGTTGATCGTCCATTGCTTCGGTTCTGGTTAGCCGGTCGTTTGGACCAATCATCATTTCTGTTTTGTGATCAAGGTTCGTCAAATTGGTAATGTAGTCCGTGGTACTTAATCGTTCCCTGCCGTCTCGCAGTGTCCTTGGCTCTGAAGAGCCATATTTTCTGTGCACTATCCAGCTATAAGTTTCGCGTGTATGTTCAGGGGATCCACATCTAGTATTTTTACTCCCTGTACCCATAAACTTATTCAACAAACAAGATTCAGTACTTTAGCGATTGGGGGAAGAAGAAGCACAGCCACGACTTAAAATGCATCGCGTACGCTGTGGCTCGCGTGTGTGCGGCTTTGTGCATGTGTGCTTGCATGTGTAAGTGGACGAACATATGATTGGAAGTTTTAGACCTGGGTACAGGGAGTTTCGTAATGGGGTATTCTCGACTAGAGCATTCTTACTTGTTTTAGAGGGCTTTTGTTGGAGTTTATTTCAGTGCCCCTGTAATGCACAGTAGTGCCTGTTTCTGGGTCTTCTCCATCAGCCTAAAGTTTGTAATCTTTTCAGTTGTCGGCCACCACACAATGATGGCGTAGAGTTGGATCGGACGCACCATTGATATGAAGATCCTATGCGTTAGAGAGGGCAAGAGGCCCCTAGTGCAGCCTAGCATCTTCTTGGATGCATATAGTGCATTGGTGCCTTCTTGACTCTTTCCATTGGTTGGCCTTTCAACTCAGTTTGCTGCCCAAAACTACTACCAGATACTTGGCCTGCATCTTTTGCGGGAGTCTTGTTTCTTCGAGTCGGGGTGAGGTCCATGCTGCTACCTTACTTAGTCCGACTTCAGTGACCCACTTAAGTATCTCTCTGAGTATATGTTCGTTCCATTATGGAGCATAGCATGGATGGGCATTTCCCTACTATGATTGCGACTATATCGTCTGCATAGGTAGTGATCTTGGGGTCCTACCTTCAAATGACGTTGAAGGTTGGTTTACAATCAGCTTCACAAGGGGCGATAGTACACCTCCTCGCGGAGTGTTGGGTCCCACTCGGCCTGAGCCCGTTTACAACTCAGAAGATTGTCTATCCAAAGGTCGATTGCCGCTGTTGGGTTCGGTACGTACAGTCTTTTGAGGACTCACAATGCATGTTCTACCGATTTCCCGTTTGTTGATTTTTTAAGAGCTGGATGTGGGCTCCTTGTGCTTAGTTGTGCTCTTCTCAAGTGTTTTGAGGAGCAAGGAAGTTAATCTAATCGGCCTGTAATCCTTCGGATACAGATGGTTGCTTTTGCCTGATTACGGCAAGAATACAACTCGTTTTTCTCCTGGGCTTAGGCATGTAGTTCAAATTTGGACAACCCATGAATATTTCTTCAAGCCATGGTATGACTTGGGATTCTGTCATCTGTAAAATGGCTGGAAATATACTGTCTAGTCCAGGCGATTTGTGGCCGGCAATGATTTGATCGCACAGTCGATCTTCCTTATCAATACTATTTTTCTTGTGTATACGTGGGTCTTATTCGTTGGTTTTGGGGGCGACTCACAGTCTCCGGGCAGCCAGAAAAATGTGCTTCCTTGAGCACATCCAATGTTTCCTTGCTACTTTCGATCCAATATCCATTGTCGTTCCGCAGAGAAAACTGATTGATTTTTGACTGGATTGTCGGGATGTTTGTGAGGTGTTCTCGATCGTAGAGCAGATGTTCTTCCAAGAGGGCATCTTTGCTCTTCGAACTTATTTTTTAAAATATTTAAGTCTATGATTATATTCCCTCCAGATAATTTCAGCTTTTGGTCAGCTGTATTGCTAACTTGAAGAATTCTCTGACTTCACGTCTAAGCACTACAAGCTCCGGGCTCCACCATGGTGGTCAGCTGTATTGCTAACTTGAAGAATTCTCTGACTTCACGTCTAAGCACTACAAGCGCCGGGCTCCACCATGGTGGTCTGGCTTAGCGCTTAGTCCGTATGGGCCAAGAAGAAGAGATGTAATCTATGAGCAATTGGCTAGTTAGATTCTCTATGGATTCTTCTATTTTAACCTCACTCATAACTTTCTTTGGTTTACTGAGTGTCTTCTGTGTCATCTTTTTGAAACGCTCCAACTTGGTGTTCCAGGGGTTCCTATAGACTTTCGAAGGCATTCGGTAGCTAAACTCTATATTAAAGCTAATGTATTTGTGGTCAGAGAAGGAGAGTTGCTGAAGTACTCTGTAAAATAAGATATAACCAACTCTTTTGTGTTTGAGAGCCGCATGGAACGTCACCTTCTGCGGTATCGCTTATTCAGAATAATTCCTTAAAACTCTAACAAGCATAGCTTAACCTAAATACATAGGGTTTGTCTTAGGTATATAACTCTGTCGCTGTGAAGCAGCGGCAGATGCTTAGGTTCTGTTGCTGAAGACAGCGGCAGAGCCAAGGGTATGTAGTATACATATGTGTAAATACGTGAGTCAATCATAAAGCACGCTAAGCGTCAAACTGCAAGCGCAGCACTTTACATGTGTTTCCGGTTGCTGACCGGCAGTAATGTTTGTGCTAACTCATTCTGATTGATTCATGTGTATACAATTGCAACAAAGTGTCACAATATTTCTATGTGACTATTCATATGGAATACTCTACATCATGGGTATATCGCAAATCTCCAATCTGTGACTATAGTGTTATTGTCAGTATATAATGTGAGGTCTAAGACGATTGAATGTGTTGGTACCACATATGTGGGTTCTTCTCCAGTATTAGCCACACTTACTAGGGTTAGTAATATAAAGATTAATAGGGACTCACCTCTCTCATTGATGTCCGAGCTGCTCCACACTGCTCGGCTCGGCAACACCTTCCATTCAGGCACGTCGGGTTTCTGTGTCCTAAGTGTCAACACCATATCTGGGGAGACGACTCTGGGGATGAGTACCTTTGCTTTCGGTACCGACGGAATCACTGTTCTTTTGACTACCTCCACTTCAGCCCCGTCCCACAGGTCTTAGAGTGCCGGAGCAACTCCCCTTACCCAGTTAAAAGTTGGTTCATCGTTGCATTTAAGAATTTTGAATGTGTGCATCGAGGAATCTGGGAAGTCGGTCAGTCGGTTGGCCTTGCGGGTTGCTGCGGTCAATGAGTGCCACGATCTTTTGCCCACGTCGCTCGCCCTCGCGGTATTTAGTTTTGGATGTCTTACATTCGCCTTCTGCATTTTCAGGTTACCTGCGGGGGTTCCAGTCTTTGCACTCTCGGTGGAACGCTGCCGATTTTTGGCGGCACTCACGATTTGCGAAGTGGGCATCCTTAGTTGCATGCTGGGGTCTTGATGCAGAATGCTCTCGACTCTCCTTGTTCCTGCATTCTGCCCAGGCAAGGGACTCTTTCTCTTCGGAAGTGAGATCCGTCTTGCCCGTTAATCTGCCTTAGATCCTCAACGCAGTTTTGTATAGTGCCTTCGCCTTCGCCTTCCTGTCCGGAGTCTAAAAGAGGCGTTCTTCGGTATTGAGGGACACTTCGCTATCTAGGTCCAAGTCTGCATCGACTACGGCAAAGTCGCAAAAGTCGAATTGCCGACATTAAATTGTTCACCGGAACCTCTGTATTTCCTGGATTGTGAACCGCCACCAAAATGATTTCATTTCTTAAAGACTATTCAGGTATACAATTCATTTTATCAAATGATTTCGTTTGGTGCAACAAATGTTGTCAAGGATAATTTCATGCCAACATTTAAAGTAATTGAGGAGATAAACGACAGTTGCAATGTTAACAAGAATATTAACTTGGCACCTTTTAATATCCAGATTCAACGCCGAGTAAACCACAGATTCGGATCGTTATTGACATTTGGAGATAGTTCGCATCAGTTTTTGTGTTTCCTACAGCGAGTTGATAAGGCCGTTGTAGTTCATTTTAATAAATATATTACATCCTTCATTAAAAATTGTCCTTAAAAATTTCCTTCCTCAGAAAGTCTGGTTTAAGATGCATAAAAAAAATATTTACATACATATAAAGATTTAATACACATTTCGATTTACATTAAAATACATACATTAAACTTATTGTAGTATTTCCTACAGTGTCGTCATTGTTTCTACGTCTAAATTGCACTTTTGCATATGTGTATCCATTGTCGTTTTATTTCTATAGTCTTTGCGCGTCAAGTTCTGTTTGTCAACTGCTATTGCTGCAGCGTAAATTATGTTTGTCTTCTTTGTGGTTTACTGTGTTCTCCCCTTGTTGTTGTATTCGTAGGCTCTCTAGCGTCACAATCGTTCGTTTTTTCGTCTTAATGTCGAATATTTTGGTGTTGTCAAAATCAGCTGTGTATACCATTTAAATATTATCCTGCCTTATTTCTTCTCCAGTTCGGTAACCAAATAAGCAATTTTATTGTTATTCTCTCTTTCAATTGTAAATTGTATCCTTTTATACTGATTATTTAACGGGTCCAAAATGTTTTGTGTATTCTTTTCTTTTATAAAGCAAAATATGTCGTCAACATATTTGGGTATATGTTTTATGTGAATGTTCTTCTTGTTGAGTTCGTCTGTGGCATTGAATTTTGTCCAATACTATGTTAGCTATTGTTGGTGATATTGGGTTGCCAATAGGCATGCCAAATATTTGGTTGCATACGATGTCGTTATATGATAAATATTTATTGTCAATCCAGAATTTGCCTAAATTTCGGCTTAAGTATATTTGTGTATTGCGTTTTATCAGTTCATCTTTCCATTATGTTTTGTGTAGCAAGTTTTATTGGTATATTTGTCTCATCATCTTCTATTGTGGTTTTTACTCCCAGTACCCATAAAATGGGTAAAAAGGGGGTATTGGATCTGTGAAAAAGTATGTAACAGGCAGAAGGAGACATCTCCGACCCTATACAGTATATATGCATATTCGATTAAGATTTGGCCACGTCCGGCTGTCTGTCCGTCCGTATATATGAACGCGTCGATCTCAGCATCTATAAAACCTAGAGCCACCAAATTTGGAATGCAGTTTCGTGTATAGCAGGCGCAGGTCAAGTTTATTTTATAATATTCCCACCACACCCCCGTTATTCAATTAAAACCGTTTTACAGTAACATTTTTCAAGATAGCTTTGCGATTTGGCATGTAATACAATCATTCTTAATCTACTATCGAAATTTCAAGTCGATTGGATAATAAACACAGAAGCAATTCAACAAACAAGATTCAGTACTACAGAGCTGGGCAAGCAGCAACATACGTACATACATATGTGCGAGCGAGCGCGAAGCGCATGCATTTTCTGTTAAGTACTTAAGGCTTAACCATGTGTGCGGGCGAGCGCGAAAGTATAGCGTGCAGCGGGTCTTGAACTCGTGACGTCAAGACATCCAAAACATACGGCATCAGCTGATGCACATATTGCTTTTAGCAACACAAGCCCATATGGTTTCTTAATTGCTTATCGGTAAGCAAACCATATGATGAATTTTAAGCACCTGATCTGCTTGTCTGCACGATTTCGTTTTTATGATATTCGTTACAGACAGATTTTAATGAAATATATATGTAATTTGACTTAAATAAAATGAATGAATGAGCTAAATTGCGTCTAAATATGATGAACAATACTGACATTTTTGTTGGGTATATCCTTGGTACATAATCAGTATAGTTTTGATTTTAATCGGCAGTCAATATGAGTTTCTTTTTGGAAGTCGTTTATAATTGTATTGTTCTCCTTTATTAGTTGTTGTGTAGGATCTCTTTTCATTGTTCTGTCAGTGTCATTGTTTTGTAATTTAATAGTTTCATCATTTTGTCGTGGTAGTCTTTTTTATACATAACTACTGTCTCATTGACCTTGTCTGCCTGTGTGATTATGACCTTGTCTTGGTGTTCTTTAACAACTATCTTTGTAATTTTTGATATATTAAATATGAACTTATCCTTTTGACTATTGTTCCTGTTGTGTTTGAAGTTGCTTAGCCTGGATGCTAAGTTCCCTCTGGCAGTGACTCTTTGTTTTTCGTCCTTTATTGTCTGGATTCCTTGCTCTAGATCCGCTATTATATGCGGGTCAATGTTATTGTTGTCAATTGGAAGATCAAACTTTGGTCGCAGAGATAAGAGCCACTGGCTTTCTTTCGGAAAATATACATCTGTTAAGTTTGTAATCCACTCTGCGTTCTGTTTCATGTCATATTGATGTGTTTGTGTCGATTTTGCTTTGTCAATTTTTCGGTCAAAATCTTGGCCAGTAGTTGCTCTTGTTCTTTGGTTCGCTTATTTTTGGTCTAGTTCTAATTCTGTAATACCCTCTTAGTCTCTATTTTAGTATCTCGAAGGTGTTCGTTTGGTATCTGTTTATAATTGTAATTTGTTTTTGAGTCTCTCTAATTTCTAGTTTCATGATTTTCTCTAGTTTAGCTAATTCTCGTTTCGAGTCATCTAACGTGAAGTAGTGTCTTAACGATTTTGTTTTGTTATTTAAATGTTTGGTTACATTTAACTAGATATTTAAGTCCTCCTCTTTGTTTTGCTAGCTTCTTTTGACACTTAATAAGCGTTCACAAGAAAGTATCAGACATTTCGATAACATTCAATTATTGATCATGGATCAGTTATGCTGGTGAACATGACCGGTGTGTCCGCGCCTTTATAATAACATGCAACGTAAAGCCTGAGTCACACGATATGGCATTTTGCCACATATGTGGAAAATCGTTATCGAAATCAACCGTACAAAATTCTAAATGGTGAAATACGTGCTCACACGATGTTTCAAATCAACGATTTCTATGGTGAAATCGTGCCACATAAGATCATATATAAGAATATTTAACATATATTTCTACGTTTGCCATTAAGAATGTGGCAAAATGTTATAAAGTGTGACTCCGGCTTAATGCTTGATCTCATTTATTTTCAGATGTAGACTGTGGATCATTGCCTGAGCTGAAATTTGGGTCTATATACCTATCAGAGGAACGCACTAGCTTTGGAGTTGTAGCCACCTATAGTTGTCATGAGAATTACACGCTTATTGGTAACGAGAACCGCACATGCATGCAGGAAGGCTGGAGTGGCAAGCAACCAGAGTGTTTAGTGGACTGGTGTTCCGATCCGCATCACATCACCGGCGGCAACGTGCAATTCAATGATAAGCGCGCCGGTTCCACAGCCACGTACACGTGTGAGCCGGGCTATGTGCTAGTTGGCGAGGCGGTAAGTTACCTGTATTAAACCCGAGTCGGTAAATATTTACTGTAGCTACCCCTTATAAAGACTGCACCTTTATGGCTTCGGTACCAAAACACGCGGAAAAAATTCCAGATTCGATTTCCGGTGGCGGAAGTCAGCTTTATTGCACAATTATTTAATAAAAACAATATTTAAAATAAGCTCCATACAAGCGATTGCCGACCCGCTGTTATATACTAACAAAGCAGGGTTGCGCGTGCGCGTGTTTCTGTTATTAACAGAACGCAGTGCTGGTAAATGATCATGTGCTGACAAAGTAGTGTTAATAAGTATCGTGAGATATTTGGCGCGAACATACTGTACGATAGTTTGAAAGAATATTTGGGCGCTATGATTTGAATTTCATCCAAATATAAAAATGAATTGCTAAAATTGCATTCCGAATAAGAAGATTACAAATATCTACCAAATGCACATAGTATGTACACAATGACAATGGGACCATAATACAAAACGTGCCAGAAGTTTTAATATTCATATGAACCTCTATACTATGTGCTCCCGATGTTTGCTCCCGATGCCGTCTTACTACACAGTTTCCGGTACATTAGGGGTCAACTCAGCGTGCTGCATGGGGGAGAAAATGGTTGAAAAACGTTTGTCCCTAATTTGAGTATTATTCGTGGTTTTAGCCACAAACTCATTTTTGAAACTACACCAAAAATAATTTATGGAAAATCTACCCTCTGCCGCCACGGGCGGGAAATGGAGGTCAAGGTAAAATGAGTGATATTATTTATTTAGTTAGATCAGCATGGCATGGGGCTCAACTATTTAATAGTCTAAGTCTACCCCGCGATCGGTAAAATCATGGTGCGTTATTTTTGTGTATTTCGTACCATTGACGAAGTAGTCAAATTCAATATTTTAATCTAAATATTTCGCCGGGCAACGCTGGGGTCCTTACAAATAGTAATACATGTACATAAGTATTCTTGACCACGATATCTTACAATATACAATATACAATATACAATATATAATATACAATATACAATAAAAATATACAATATACAATTTACAATATACAACATACAATATACAATATACAATATACAATATAAAATATACAATACTAGCAGGTAATATCCCGGCCTTGCCCGGGGAAATATTTAGATGAAAATGCATATTTTATCCTTTAATTTGACTACTTTCGTCAACCGTATGAAATATAACTAAATAGTTGAGCCACATGACTTATGTTTTCAGTGTCCCACTCATTTGTCCTTGACTTCCATTTCCCGCCCGTGGCGACACGGAGTAGATTTTCCAAAATCATTTGGCATTTTCGGCCAATTTCAACAATAATACTAAGAATCCAAATTAAATCTTTCCAACTGTTTTCCGCCCGTTGTATTGCCCGCAAAGTACCGAGGTTTTTGTATTTATATTTGGAAATTAGTATAAAGCCACGTGTATTTTTCAAAACCGGTAGCACATGTGACGAATTATTTAATGTGAGGTGCTTTGAAAATTAGTTTCAAAATGATTGAATGATAAAAAGAAGTTTGAAAATGAGTTTGAAGTAAATTGGAGGATAATCAAAAAAATTTCATACAACAGTTTTCCGCGTATTTTCCGACATTACGGATAGATTTTCCAAAATCTTTGGACACCGCGCCTATTATGTGTTTGTGTAGAACCATGAAAATGAGTTTGAAGCCAATCGCATGAAAATTAAAAATGTCGAATGCCAGACTTTTCCACCGATTTTCCGACCATGGAGCTGAATTTCCCAAAATCGCTGATACACGTATCGAATTATTTTACGTCAAGAGCTTTGAAAATGAATTTGAAGGTGATCGGACTAAAATTAGACTTTCGCCCATGCAACCTTAAGACCCCCATTTTCCACCCATGGAAATTAATTTTTGTGTAGATCTCTGAAAATGAGTTTAAAGCTGATTGGATGGTAAACATGGTAAAAGTTTCATACAACAGTTTTCCGCGATTTTCCACGCTTGTGGGTGGAATTTTCCAAAATCCCGTCTTAGTGTGCACTTTCATCATAGATGGAACCTACTGTGAAAATTTCAGCATCCTAGCTCTTATGGTTTGGGCTGTGCGATGATTGCCAATCAGTCAGTCAGTCAGTCAGTCAGCACGAACTCTTTTATATATATAGACACAATATACAATATACAATATACAATATACAATATACAATATACAATATACAATATACAATATACAATATACAATATACAATATACAATATACAATATACAATATACAATATACAATATACAATATACAATATACAATATACAATATACAATATACAATATACAATATACAATATACAATATACAATATACAATATACAATATACAATATACAATATACAATATACAATATACAATATACAATATACAATATACAATATACAATATACAATATACAATATACAATATACAATATACAATATACAATATACAATATACAATATACAATATACAATATACAATATACAATATACAATATACAATATACAATATACAATATACAATATACAATATACAATATACAATATACAATATACAATATACAATATACAATATACAATATACAATATACAATATACAATATACAATATACAATATACAATATACAATATACAATATACAATATACAATATACAATATACAATATACAATATACAATATACAATATACAATATACAATATACAATATACAATATACAATATACAATATACAATATACAATATACAATATACAATATACAATATACAATATACAATATACAATATACAATATACAATATACAATATACAATATACAATATACAATATACAATATACAATATACAATATACAATATACAATATACAATATACAATATACAATATACAATATACAATATACAATATACAATATACAATATACAATATGCAATATACAATATCTATATATATAAAAGAGTTCGTGCTGACTGACTGACTGACTGACTGAAATTTTCACAGTAGGTTCCATCTATGATGAAAGTGCACACTAAGACGGGATTTTGGAAAATTCCACCCACAAGCGTGGAAAATCGCGGAAAACTGTTGTATGAAACTTTTTTGTTTACCATCCAATCGGCTTCAAACTCATTTTCCGAGATCTACACAAAAATTAATTTGACACATATTTCATCGATTTTGGAAAATCCACCCCCATGGGTGGAAAATGGGGTCTCAAAGTTGTATGGGCGAAAGTCTAATTTTGGTCGATCACCTCCAAATTAATTTTCAAAGCTCTTCACGTAAAATAATTTTTTTTTAACCACACAAAAAAAGACACAATTTGCATAAAATGATTGGCAAACATCTGTCACTTCATTATAAAAATGCTTAAACCATTTGGGAATTATAAGCACAAAACGAACAAAAAACAATTTCAATAAAATATATGTCGAACATCAGGCACTTCATTATAAAAATGCTTCAACCATTTGGGAATTATAGGCGCAAAACGAAATAAAAATAAATTCAAATTCAATTCGACACGTGTATCAGCGATTTTGGGAAATTCGTCCACATGGTCGGAAAATCGGTGGAAAACTCTGGCATTCGACATTTTTAGTTTTCATGCGATTGGCTTCAAACTCATTTTCAAGGTTCTATGGGAAAAAATAATAGGCGCAATGGTCAAAGATTTTGGAAAATCTACCACCAAAGTCGGAAAATTCGTGGAAAACTGTTATATGAAACTGTTTTGATTATCGTCCGATTGGCTTCAAACTCATTTTCAAAGCTCTTCACATCAAATAATTCGACACGTGTATCAGCGATTTTGGGAAATTCAGGTCCATGGTCGGAAAATCGGTGGAAAAGTCTGGCATTCGACATTTTTAGTTTTCATGCGATTGGCTTCAAACTCATTTTCAAGGTTCTATGGGAAAAAATAATAGGCGCAATGGTCAAAGATTTTGGAAAATCTACCACCAAAGTCGGAAAATTCGTGGAAAACTGTTATATAAAACTTTTTTGATTATCGTCCGATTGACTTCAAACTAATTTTGAAAGCTCTTTACATAAAATAATTCGACACGTGTATCAGCGATTTTGGGAAGTTCGACCACATGGTCGGAAAATCGGTGGAAAAGTCTGGCATTCGACATTTATAATTTTCATGCGATTGGCTTCAAACTCATTTTCAAGGTTCTATGGGCAAAAATAATAGGCGCGGTGGTCAAAGATTTTGGAAAATCTATCCCTAAGGTCGGAAAATACGCGGAAAACTGTTGTATGAAATTTTTTTGATTATCGTCCAATTGACTTCAAACTCATTTTCAAACTGCTGATTATCATTCAATCATTTTGAAACTAATTTTCAAAGCACCTCACATTAAATAATTCGTCGGTTTTGAAAAATACACGTGGCTTTATTCTAATTTCCAAATATAAACACAAAAACCTCGGTACTTTGCGGGCAATACGACGGGCGGAAAACAGTTGGAAAGATTGATTCTGGATTCTTGGTATTATTCCAGAAATTGGCTTAAAATGCCAAATGATTTTGGAAAATCTACTCCGTGTCGCCACGGGCGGGAAATGGAAGTCAAGGACAAATGAGTGGCACATTTTTTTTTTTTTTTTTGTTTCAAAGACATTTTCATAGCCCTACACTGAAAACATTAGTGACGTGGCTCAACTATTTAGTTGTATTTCTTACGGTTGACGAAAGTAGTCAAATTCAAGAAAAATGCACTTTCATCTAAATATTTCCCCGGGCAAGGCCGGGATATTACCTGCTAGTACAATATACAATACACAATATATCAAAATATTAATAATAAAAAATAATTTGCATTGCAAGATAATTTCGTGCGGACTGGGGGGTGAATGGTCTAGCAAAACACCGTCCTGCCGATTTGTTGACTGCGGCGCGCCTGTTCGGCCTGATCGGGGAGTTTCCGTTCTGGTGAACGGCACCACGACGGTCAATTCCGTGGTCAAGTACGAATGTGACGAGGATCACTGGCTAGACGGGCCGTCGGAGTTGTATTGTACTAGAGATGGAAAGTGGTCAGGCGAGGCACCAATCTGCGAGCTGGTAACATGTGAAACACCACCAGTACCGGGCGGCTCCTTTGTCATTGGCTACGATTATAATGTACACTCAAAAATACAATACAATTGTGATCCCGGCCACATCATGACCGGAAATCCAGTTCTTGAATGCTTGGACACTGGCGAGTGGAGCTCAGATGCGCCCTTCTGTGATTGTAAGTGGAAATATGTTCATACATAGATGTTAGGCTATGTGGTATCACAATAGAACCCAAGATAAATATGAGTCTTGCAGACGTCGACTGTGGACCTATATTGCCTATACCGTATGGTACTATCAATTATGTGTCCAATACAACATACGTCAATTCTGAGGTGGTATTTAGCTGCACACCGTCGCACAAACTGAGCGGAGTGGTTAAACGTAAATGCCTGGAATCTGGTACTTGGAGTGATGCATTGCCCAAATGTGAAGGTACAATAATTTAGATAAATATTTGCAAAAATCGTTGCAGAGGGTATTTTAATTTTGTTTCGAAGTGTGTAACGTGTAAAATAGCTTTTCTTTAATCCTTATGTCAACATATGTTTAAGCTCTAATTCAAAAATTTCTATCGGGAAAGAAGAATATTGGCAATGTCGGATGCCCGTCTATCCATCCGACCTTTGAAGCTAGAGCAATCAAATTTGGTACATATATTTGTTGGTATACAACCTCATCTGAGGTGTTAAGATCTCTTCCCCGACCCCTCTCATACGCACCATTAGGGAAAACCTATATCTTCTAAATTTTTTAAATGCTTACATAACATGGGTAAAAGGGGGTATTATTGTGCAATTGTATGTAACTGACCGACGAAGACATCTCCGACACTTTAAAGTATATATATTCTTGAACGGTATCCATAGCCGAGTCGATCTGGTCCTGTCCGTCTGTATGTATTAGCGCGTCGATATCAGAAACTATAGGAGCTAGGGAAACCAAATTTGGAATGTTGGTTCGTATTTAGCGGTTCAAGGACAATTTAAACGATATGGCGTTAGTTTTGTATCTAACTAGTACTGCACAGTGGGTGAAGCAGCAGCCGCTTAAAATGCCTTAATTGCCTTGTCACTTCTATGTGTGCGTTGTATGTGTATGTATAAGCTACGAAGATGTCTTTAAAAATTGTAAAGATGGGTGCAGGGATCCGCGTAGTCAGATAACCTCGACTAGACCATTTTTACTTGCAACTAGAGTCACCAAATTTCACAAAAAGGTGACTGCTGACCTTAATAAATTGACCCTAACATTTGTTGCCACCGTACTTTCACAGCGAACAGGATTTACTGGGGGGATCTTCCGACTGCAACGTTCTTAATTATTTTATTTTCTATTCTTAGAGATTCGGTGTCACGAGCCGATGTTGCCTACGCATAGCCTGTTGTCTGTCACTGGCAATGACCGCATGTACGGACGCACTCTCATACGCACTGCTGAATCAACACAGAATACGGCACAGACATACAAGTAAGTTGTAATTAAAACCAGAAATCACTAAAGATTCGTACGACTCGATCGCATTTTTTCCGCATAGTTGCCTCGCAAAAGATAGTAATACAAACCGTTTTCCACGCAATTAGTTTTTAATTGCACTTGTCAAAAAAATAATTTCATATCAAGGTGTCTTTAATTTTTTAAACAGAACCCATAATATAACTTACAAAAAAATGCGTGGTTTGTACAAATAATACAAATATTTGCACCCTATAAACCATATATTAAATTAAAACCTTTTCACTCCCTGTACCCATAAAATGGGTAAAAGGGGGTACTAAATCTGTGCAAATGTATGTAACAGACAAAAGGAGAAATCTCCAACCCTATGAAGTATATACATACATAAGTTAACAATGTTTTCCATAATTGCCATGTGCAAAACCGTCAGTGCAGACGCACGCAAAATGCACTTGGCCAAAACCTAACACGCCTGCAGCGCATGCAGCACATCCGCCACGTGCGCTAAGTTATCAGTTTACGGTTTCCACCGTGGGATCTTGCGTAACGATCGCCACCGTGGGACTGTCTTTTGGGGCATTTGATACCACGGGCGACAATGCACCCAAAAGCTACAGCGACAACGGCAGCGGCGACAGCGACAACATCAGCGGCGACTGCATCAGCGGCAGCAGTAGGCTTTAAGCTAAGTCAATTCTGTATTTAGAGTTAGTTCCATTTTTGTAACCGAAAAAAATAGTACATTTTTTTGGATCCGCAATCCAAGGATATTTTAATTCATATATTATTGATCAGTATCAATAGAAATTTCGATTTGGCCATGTCCGTCTGTCTGTCCGAATGTATGAACCCGTCGATCTCAGCAACTATATATATATATATATATATATATATATATATACTAGCGGGTAATAGTGCATTTTTTTTTTAATTTGACTACTTTCGTCAACCGTAAGAAATATAACTAAACAGTTGAGCCACGTGACTAATGTTTTTTGTGTAAGGCTATGAAAATGTCTTTGGGAAAAAAAAATCAACAAAAAAATGTCCCACTCATTTGTTCCTGACTTCCATTTCCCGCCCGTGGCGACGCGGAGTAGATTTTCCAAAATCATTTGGCATTTTAAGCCAATTTCAAAAATAATACTAAAAATCCAGATTAAAATTTTTGAAACCGATTTAAAGATTAAATCTTTTCCGCCCGTTCTATTGCCCGCAAAGTACCGAGGTTTGTGTATTTATATTTGGAAATTAGTATAATGCCACGTGCATTTTTCAATACCGGTAGCACATGTGACGAATTATTTAGTGCGAGGTGCTTTGAAAATAAGTTTCAAAATGATTGAATGATAAACAGAAGTTTGAAAATGAGTTTGAAGTCAATTGGACGATAATCAAAAAAATTTCATACAACAGTTTTCCGCGAATTTTTTTGCGACCTAAGGGATAGATTTTTCAAAATCTTTAGACACCGCGCCTATTATGTGTTTTTGTAGTCTTAATCTGCGATCCAAATTTCAAGTCGCTCGGACAATAAGCACGGCAGTTATTCACGACAGAAGAGTCAGTGCTGCAGAGAGGGGGAAGAAGAAGCACAGCCACAACTTAAAATGCTTCGCTTGCGTTGTCGCTCGTGGTCGTGCGTTTTTGTGTATGTGTGTGTGTGTATGTGTAAGTGGACCAAGATGTGTTTGGAAGTTTTAGTTTTTAGTTTTAGTTTTAGTACAGGAAGTTTTGTAGCCAGTACTTGACTATAGCATTCTTACTTGTTTATATACCATACCTGGTACGTTTTTACCACAAATCAAAGTAATGCCCCATCGTGTGGACATTTACCTCACTCACGAAATCGATGTGGCAGAATGCCACTGCTGATTGCTACATAAATGGCTAGATGCTATAGCGTGTGAGTCCGCTTTTAGGATTGAATGGACTTTGGGTACCACTTAGTTCAAGGAGAAGAGCATTGTTGTATGTTGATACACTAGACTCTAATGATTAGATGCTCACCTGAACATTTATAGGCATTACATTTTGTAGATGATAGCAAATAATATAAAGCCACACAAAAGGCGTATCTCATACAACGAAATACTATGGGGGGATCCATTCGAATGTACAAGCAATGTAAAGCAAAAATTTAATCGTTTTGTTTTTCACGTGAGGGTAATGGGGAGCTCGATTGAAATGAATCAAAACTCTATCTATTTTTAGAATCTTTACCTCGTTGATCGAGCCCGCCCCTATTATCAAACGTGAAAACAAATCGACAACAATTTTACTTGTGATGCGCCTTCTGTATGACTATATTCTATACTGAACTCAAACCAAGCCACTCAGTTCTGGACCAGTTAAGAACTTTACTTAATATGATATTTCAACTCTGCTATTTCAGAATTGGAGCGCTGGCAAAATATCGTTGCGAGCGTGGTTACAAAATGATTGGCGAGGCTCTGGCTACCTGCACGGATAATGGTCAGTGGAGTGGAATTAAACCTATGTGTGTATGTAAGTATTCTGAACGTGAGCTATAAGTATAAAAAGGCAGAATCAAGAAATGTTCGTGCGTTTGCAGATGTGGATTGTGGTGAGCCAGAAAACATAACCAACGGTAAGGTAACACTAGCAACAAATGCCACGTACTATGGAGCGGCAGTGCTTTACGAATGTTATGCTAATTACAAGCTCAGCGGTGTCTCGCGGCGTTTATGTACAGAGTATGGCAACTGGAGCCACGAGGTACCAAAGTGCGTTGAGGTCGTTTGCGATACTCCAAATGTGAGTGAGAGTTTGATTGTGGAAGCGGGCACTCATACCGTTGGCTCGGTTGCTACTTTTAAGTGTCTCAGGGGCCGCATCTTGGTTGGCAATAACACACGGGTCTGTCAAAAGAGTGGCAAATGGGCGGGAAAGAGTCCATATTGCAGACGTAAGTACTGTAACTACAATTATCTATAAATTATGCTAACGTGTTTCAATTGTCAATGCTCAGCTGTTGACTGTGGGCGACCGCTAGCCATTGACAATGGTCGTGTGATTGTGGTCAACGACTCCACACTATACGGCGGTTCTGCTGAATATCACTGCATACCCAATTACAACCGCATTGGTCAGTATCTGCGGAAGTGCACCGAAGAAGGCGCCTGGAGCGGCAAGCAGCCGTATTGTGAATTGGCCACTATGGAGGGGCAGGAAAGCTCAGAATTGAGTACCGGTGTGGCTATAGGCGCCATTGTCATTGTAGCGCTGCTCGTTGTCTTTGGTCTCATTTTCTTGTATCGCAACAAGGCAAGGCCGGTCAAGAATACGGAGAACATTCAGGCAGCCGAATCAAAGGATGAGCGCAATGCAGCCGTTATGTCCTATTCAACACTGGAGGCAAACAATCGAATGAACATGGATAATAATAATCCGTCGGCTACGTTCAATACTTTTCAAGGCGAGGTAGCGCAACAAGGCGTGAACAAATACATTGCTGTTGACGGCCAGCGACTAAACAGTCGCTCTGGTGAGTAGGAGATTTTAGTTATACATACACTCACTCACAGCTTATTTGATGCAGCTGGCAAAGTATTAGTGATATCCAAAAATTATAAATGTAATCTTTATTTTTGTTTCTGGAATCTAATGCTGTAAACGAAAATAGAAACAAATGCGCTCTCCTTTAAAAAATTTACGCTAAATATCCCATAAAAGATCTCACAGCGTTTTTTTCTGCAATAAAAGGGAAGCAGCACAGCCAAAATAGTTTGCGCTGTCGCTTTTGTGTGCGTCTTTGTGTATATACGTATGTGTGTATGGCTACCTTATAAGAAATGGAAGAATGTGCTTCCACGTTGTATGCCTTCTCAGTTGTTAATTTTGCTTCTAAAATATGGAGTACAACGATGTTTCTACAAACTAAACTAGCAATATCTGCGTGCGAAATAAATAAGTTCACACTATATTGAAAGTCCGCGCATATCATGATACGTTGCCTGCTCTTAAACGTAATTTAGCATGCCAATGCCTTCGTGAAAATAAATACGAAGTCATCGCTCGGAAGATATACACAGATTATCTGCATGCAAACCCGACATCATTTGCCTGCAGGTTTAATTAGTTCAATTCGCACTATTTTTGAAGGCGCGCGTATCATGAGGCGTTGTCTGCACTTAGACGTAATTTTAGAAGTAATTTTGCCTTCGTGTAGATAAATTCAAAGCGATCGTTCATAGAAACAAAAACAGGCATGTCGATAACAAAAAGCCGAGATGAATGGAAATAACGGACTATTTGTCCGTCTGTTTTTTCTAACTTCGATTTTCGTCGACAGCCATCAGTTATAAGTTGCAGTTCGGGTGTAACTGAAGTATATCAGTTAGAGTGATTTGATTTGTGTAAGACCATGTAAGTATTAAATTATTATTTCAAGTGTTTAATTGTAAAAGTAACTAATTTTTTTTTATTATTCATAGGTGAATAAAACTATTCCGAAGCTGCAATTGTATAACTTAAAATTATTTGATGATCAGATTGTGTTCATAATGTAAGTACACACTTCTAATAATATCTACGTATATACTGTTTAATAAAAACAACTAATCTTATATACATATGTATGTTTTTATTTGTGTTTCCACAGTACGGCAAAAATCAGAAGGCACTAGAACGCAAGACAGACAAACAACAATAAAAAGAAAAATATCACGAAGACCTTTAAAAATAAGTTCTATTCATTTTTGTATAGATGATATTGTAAAAGTCAGAATAAAAGTAATAAAAAAAAAAAATTATAGTCTTATATGTATTTAATGTGTCATTATTGAAACTAGAATGCCTGCATGGCATATGGTGCAACCAATTGAACGTCTTTTGACGCAATGCATTGAGTAGCAAACGCTGCATGGCTTATAAAAGTTGCAATCGATTGTATACCTTTTTCCCGCATGCATTGAGCAGCGAATACCGCATTACATGAATCTATGCCTTCCCAACGTCAAATTCGGAAACCGAACCATGAAACAGAACCCGAGCGTTTCACAAAGTTGAAATTACAACAACCACCCCATGCTGAATGGTATCTATCGAATGCCTTATTGATGTGTTTACTCCCTGTATAAAAGCGAATTAAAGGCTGCATGTGTTTGGAACTAATTCGCGATGCAAAAATTTGTATATGAGCATGCCTTCTGGTAGGAAGCCCTTGCCAACTGGGTGGTAATAAAAGCAACATTTATATGATCTACGCAACCCGTATCTGTAAATAAAATAAGTTACGGTTGAAAACCTCCTTCAGTATTTTGATGTTTCTTTGTTGCGGCATGGGCACGCAGATCCCTGCGTTTTGTAGTAAGACTGCATTTGCAACAGCTGCAGAACACTCGAGAAGGGTTGCTTGAGTCCCTTCGCAACCATTTTTTTTTTTAAATATGTTAAGCCTGAAATTATAATTTTTTTTTTATATTTTTGTAAAAAAGCGGGAAAACTCAAAATATTTTGCAGAAAGGCAGAATTCGCGCTGTCCGCTGTTTTCGTTTTTTCCCACAATTAGACTTTGAAAAAAGCCAGATTTGACACGTCGCACATTGGCTCGTTTGGCCGAGACACGTGGCAAATATCAAAAAGGTCATGGTGAGAAACGGTAAGATTTTTTTGGATTTTGTTAATTCGTTTGTGCCTCTTCATAAAAGTTGAAAAATATTTCCTTTTTGATACCAATATGGTTTCTCGATTTTTAATGTCTTTATTTTAAATGAATGATGGTACGATTCTAAAGCGAATTGTATAATAATAATAATGTAATTTTTAATAGTATTGTATTTTTAATAAAAAAATTACTAAGCCACTATTTTGAACAATAATAAGAATGCTATAATCGAGTATACCCGACTACAAAACTCCCTGTACCCAGGTCGAAAATTTGCGATCGCAAATTATCTGATCTGCGTATGGTACAGGAACCTACATTTCAAATTTGGTGCCTCTAGCTCTTAAAGTTGCTAAGATCGACGCGTTTATCCGGACAGACAGACGGACATGGCCAAATCGAAATCTCTTTTGATACTGATCAAGAATATATATACTTTATAGGGTCGGAGATGTCTCCTTCTGCCTGTTACATACTTTTGCACAAATCCAATACTCCCTTTTTACCCATTTTATGGGTATAGGGAGTAAAAAGTCGTTAAATTTCATAAATTTTTTAAATGCGTGTTGCAGACTTCTTATCGTTACCTATGGCCTCTCTCAATCATGGGCGTAACCTACTGTCTCTCAATCGTGATCAGAGCCCCTTTGCATTCGCTCTTGGTCTGGTGGCTCTGATGTGAAGCGCGCTTGCGTTTTTTCTGTATGTATGCACGTGTATACGAATGTATGACATCGTCGCGATCGCATCCTATTCAAACGTTTACCATTGACTGCTTATATGAATACCTATTTCATTTGAATACACGTATAAATATTTTAATTAGAAGAATTCTCATCATTTTCAAAATAAATGTACATATGAACCAAAATAGAGCAAATTAAAGTTGGTCTTTTTAATTCCTACCGGCAAACCCGTATGAAAATTATATCAAAAATATTTTTCACGATCGCTTGGCGATTGTAGTTCTTGTACACACACATGCATACAGATATTGTATTTTTTATATAAAAATGCAAGTGTATTTCAAATGCATATGTATGTGTATGAAAATGTACATACATCTCGATATATGTATATATATATATATATATATAGCATAGACGTACATATATATTTTTATACCCTAGCAGAGGGTATTATAATTTTGTCTCGAAATGTGTAATGGTCAGAAGGAGACGTTTCCGACCCAACAAAATATATATATTGTGAATCAGCATGAATCAGCCGAGTCGATATAGCGATGTCCGTCTGTTTCTATGCGAACTAGTCTCTCAGTCTTAGAAACTTGGCACAGACCCTTCTTTCTGCTGCAGGCAGTACATATGTCGGAACTGGTCGGATCGGACCACTTTTTTGTTTATTAAGTTATCCTTACCAAACTTTCCCAAACAGAGTCTCTAGAGAGTTTATACAATCTGACCGAATTTGGTCAAAATCCGGCCACCCTATAACTATATCAAACTTTTTGTTTATACAAATATTTTATCCAAACTAAGTGAGAGTTTTATTATACTTCAAATAGTTTCCTATAATTTTATCAAAATAAAAATTTTTCTACAAAAATGATAGCTTCGGCACTCCGAAGATAGCCGTTCTTTCTTGTTATATATTACACTAGCAGGTAATATCCCGGCCTTGCCCGGGGAAATATTTAAATGAAAGTGAATTTTTTTGACCTTGAATTTCCTTGACTTCCATTACCGCCCGTGGCGACGCGAAGTAGATTTTCCGAAATCATTTGGCTTTTGAAGCCAATTTCAAGAATAAAACTAAAAATCCAGATTAAAACTTTCCAACTGTTTTCCGCCCGTTGTATTGCCCGCAAAGTACCGAGGTTTTGTATTTATATTTGGAAATTAGTAAAAAGCCACGTGTATTTTTCAAAACCGGTAGCACATGTGTCGAATTATTTAATGTAAAGTGCTTTGCAATTAGTTTCAAAATAATTCAATGATAAACTGACGTTTAAAAATGCGTGTGAAGTCAATCGGACGATAATGAAAAAAGTTTCATACAAGTCTTTCGTGAATATTCCGACCTAGGCGTAGATATTCCAAAATCTTTGGACACCGCGCCTACTATGGTTTAGGTAGAACCATGAAAATAAGTTTAAAGCCAATCGCATAAAAGTTAAAAATGTCGAGTGCAAGAGTTTTCCACCGATTTTCCGAGCATAGGGCTGAATTCGGTGTTTCATACGACCTTGGAGGTAATTTTTCAAAAAACTTTGACCACCGCGCCTGTTATTACTCCCTGTACCCATAAAATGGGTAAAAAGGGGGTATTGGATTTGTGCAAAAGTATGTAACAGGCAGAAGGAGACATCTCCGACCCCGACCCTATAAAGTATATATATTCTTGATCAGTATCAAAAGAGATTTCGATTTGGCCATGTCCGTCTGTCTGTCCGTCTGTCCGTCTGTATGAACGCGTCAATCTCAGCAACTATAAGAGCTAGAGACACCAAATTTGGAATGTAGGTTCCTGTATACCATACGCAGATCAAGTTTGTTTCCAAACTCTGATATCTTACCCCTTTCCCCCGCAAATCGATCAAAACGTTTTACAGCCACAGTTTTAAAGATATAGCTTTGGGATTTGGCATGTACACTACTTCGGTCACTCTTAATCTACTGTCCAAATTTCAAGTTGATCGGATAATAAACACGAAAGTTATTCAACGAACAAGATTCAGTACTGGAGCGGGGGGGGGGGGAAGAAGAAGCACAGCCACGACGTAAAATGCATTGCTTACGCTGCAGCGCTGTCGCCTTGCTGTCGCTCGCGTGTGTGCGGCTTTGTGTATGTGTGCGTGTATGTGTAAGAGACGAACATATGATTGGAAGTTTTAGACCTGGGTACAGGGAGTTTCGTAGTCGGGTATACTCGACTAGAGCATTCTTACTTGTTTTTACCAATAGAACTTTGAAAATGAGTTTGAAACCAATCGCATGAAAACTAAAATTGTCGAATTCCAAAAAATTCCAGAATTTCCACCGATTTTCCGACCATGTGGTTGAATTTAACAAAATCGCTGATACACGTGTCGAATTATTTTACGTGAAGATCTTTGAAAATGAGTTTGAAGGTGATCGGACTAAAATTAGACTTTCGCCCATAGAACCTTGAGACTCAATTTTCTGCCCATGGGGGTGGATTTTTTAAAATCAGTGAAATATGTGTCAATTGAATTGTTGTGTAGATCTTTAAAAATGGCTTTGAAACCGATTGGATGGTAAACAAAAATGTTTCATACAACAGTTTTTCGCGATTTTCCACGCTTGTGGGTGGAGTTTTCCAAAATCCCGCCTTAGTGTGCACTTTCATCATATATGGAACGTACTATGCAAATTTCGGCATCCTAGCTCTATTGATTTGGGCTGTGCGATGATGCCTATCAGTCAGTCACGAACTCTTTTATATATATAGATAAATACATATATATTTAAATATATATAGATATATTTATATATTACATCAGTATATGCAAAGCAAAAAAATATTTCTAGTGGAATATATGTTTATGTAATGTTATGTATTATTCGGTAAACATGTTTCCAATGCATTTCTGTGGTGTAAAGTCTCATGTGCCGAAAATTCAACTTTGACCACCTGTTGAGAAGAATTCCTCTGTCCGATTTTCAATATCTTATTTGAAAGCTGTAAATTACTGTTTAATGGTTTTTACAATATCTTGTTTCGTTGAGAAGATATGATTTTTGCAAAGTAAAACAAGTAAGAATGCTATTGTCGAGTATACCCGACTACAAAACTCCCTGTACCGTCAAAAATTTTCGATCGCATCTGCATACACAAAGACGCACACACACAAGCGGCAGCACAAGCGACAGCGCAAGCGAAGCATTTTAAGTACTGCCTGTGCTGCTTCATCCCTCCCCCGCGCTACAGCATTGAATTTTCTATCGTGTATAATTTCCATGTTTATATATGTACATATATACTTTATAGGGTCGGAGATGTCTCCTTCTGCCTGTTACGCAGATTTAATATCCCCTTTTTACCCATTTTATGGTACAGGGAGTAAAAATAAGAATTGATATACGATGCATTCACTCATACACGCGATCTAACATGGTTGCATCAAATAAACTGTGAGATTTTTTATTGAATTTATTGAACATATCTTAAGATTTTTATAAGTGAAAGCACTTAATTCGGTTTTCATTTATTGCATTAGATTCAAGATTCTTTGGATATTGCCAATACTTTGCCAGATTTAGCATATCAATGTTTCACCTATTACCTGTATACAATAAGCAGTGAGCCACTGTATGTACGAAGTACATGAGTGCAAATTACAATAATATGACTTCATCTAACTAAAATGCGTTTCAGAAAACATATACGACCAAATACCAAATGAACAGTTTTATGATGCACCCTACGAGATGCGAACAAATGATGAAGTATACGAGCCCGAGCCAGTATCCAGTAATGTAATAACAATTAATGGCATATCAGTGCGATAAAATGCATATGCAATGGCTCGGAATATGCATGCATACACATGAGTACATATACATTCATACATATACGTATGTATGCATGTACATTTATACATATACACGTAGTGTACATGCAACTACTATTATTTAATGTTAATTTGTGTTTATAAATGTAAATAGTAATTTTAAAATTGACATGAATGATTTGTAGTTCCCAAATGATTTATTGCCTACTGCCCAGATATATATGTACATGTATTTATGTATTTACAAATTTATTGTATGCAAAAATATTGTACACTTTCTCACGTACTGACTTCTTGTAAAACTCTTTATATTTCAACATGGACAAAAACTTAAAAAACAACACATAAATTAGAGCACGATTTGCGTTCCATGTTTTATTTTTAATTAGTGTGCATTATATAAATATGTACTATTGTATGTATAATCAGAATGTACAATTTTGTTATGCAATGTGTAAGTACTCGATAATATTAAGTTTAATGAAATTATGTCTTAAATAAATATGTGGTTAACTAATTTATGAATCATATACACAAGGAGAGAGTATTCAATTTTGCCTTTTGTACGTGTGCAGATTTGGACACAAAACATCAAAATGTCCCTTTCTGTATTTTCTCAAGCAACAGAGTGGGGTAAACAAATTATGGCAACCCGAAAATTCTTTCACCACGAGTATTTCAGTGAAGACATATCGCTGCGCAAAAGCAAAAAAAATTACGTGAGTAGATCGAGTCGCCTGTTGACGCTAATTATTTGAGTGACTCTAATGGTTATACTTTTAAATAGAAATGAGTGGTGGATCTAGAGAGAGAGAGAGAGTGAGGAAGAGAGAGAGAGAGTGAGACAGAGAGAGAGAGAGAGAGAGAGAGAGAGAGAGAGAGAGAGAGAGAGAGAGAGAGAGAGAGAGAGAGAGAGAGAGAGAGAGAGAGAGAGAGAGAGAGAGAGAGAGAGAGAGAGAGAGAGAGAGAGAGAGAGAGAGAGAGAGAGAGAGAGAGAGAGAGAGTGATTGAACAAAATGTCGGAATCTTGTACCAACTTTTCGACTACTTGAATTTCTGCATTTTTATAAAAGTATGGAATTAATTGTGTTAGTTTTGCCCAATTGATGGCATAGGGCATATTCGTTACTTCTTCATTAAAAATTTTCAGTTTTTATTTTAGTGTTTCTATTTGAATATTATTTATTGATAGGCTTCCTTTAGTTATTTTGAGAATGGCGTTAGTACTTTCTTTTATTTCTTTGATCGTTAAACAGCCTGTTTATTATAACCTGCTTATTATTATTTTCTAGTTGTTCATTTATCTTATTCATTATGATTTCGTGATCATGGTGATCCGGACTTCCGGCCAACCATTTCCACGCAGAGCCGAGCATATTTATAGTCTGTTTAGGTCATCTTTTATCTGTGTTAATTCGAAGTTGATGAATGGGATGAGATGATTGGGTAATGATGATTTTGTGGAGGTTTCGAGTGATTCTAAAGCTTTTTCGTACTTTTGCAGATTCAGTACATGGACGATTTTGAAAGTGCCGTTTTGAATGGTCGCAGGACCGATATTTATCGTTATCAGCTGAGAGTTAGAGTAGTCTAGTATAGTTGCCGTTCCCAGGCATGATGGTAAAAATAATAACCTGTGAAGGTCTTTAAATTATTTTTGTGAACTATTTTCCCTGACCGTGTTTTAATGGTCATATTTTTATTTTCTGATACTATTTCTTTCTTATATCTTGGCGAAGTTTTCGTACCTAATCTTTTGTTGATTTTGACGTAAACTTCGTCTCCTATCTCGTACGACTTGGGCGTGTCTTTATTTTTGTTGTGGTAGTTGAGGTCTGTGATTTGTGTTCCCTGTATCTTGTTTCGAATTTCTTCCCTTTTTTCTTCTAATGCTTCTGGCTTGTCAGGTTTATTGCTTCTAAGGAATATACCTATCTCGTACGACTTGGGCGTGTCTTTATTTTTGTTGTGGTAGTTGAGGTCTGTGATTTGTGTTCCCTGTATCTTGTTTCGAATTTCTTCCCTTTTTTCTTCTAATGCTTCTGGCTTGTCAGGTTTATTGCTTCTAAGGAATATTTCTATGGGTTTTTCTTTTGTTACTGAATGGATTGATTGTATTCCTGAACCGCTTTGAATAATAAAACTGTGAACGTAAGCTTTTTGAGACATTTTAAAACTTCGGTCAATGTAGAATGAAACCGTTCCACTTGTCCATTACTAATTGAGGAATACGGAGGGGTCGTATTGACAGATATATTGAGTTGATTTTCTGGCTGCTGAATTTAATACTCTTTCACTGTCTATTACTAACATTTTAGGTATTCCGAAGGCTATTAACATTTCTCTTAATGGGATTATTATATCCTCCGAAGCCCTGGATTTTAGAACTTTAACTTGAGCGTACTTGAAGAATTTGTCAATACCTGTTAGAACGTTTAGTTTTCCTGTTATGTAGATGCCAACATGGATTAATTGTCCGGGGTATTGTGGAATGGACGATGCGTGGATAGCACAACTCGGTGGATGCCTGTCGTATTTTGACTCTTTGCATGTTATGCAAGTTTTGGCTATTGCGTTAACCTTTTTTTGGATTTATGGGAAGAAGATTTTTTTTTAAGATTTGTTCTTTGTTTTTTTTTTGGCCTTGCGATGCGCTCTTTTGTGTTCCGATGCGATCATGTCGTTGCTCGCTTTCTGAAGTAACGTCTTCTATTCTAATTTGTGCAAACCTTATTTTGTAAAAACAAAAGTGAAGTGTATAAATATTTTGAATTTTTCCCATAATATTCTTGGAGGTGTAAATTTAATATTTTTGGGTATAATCTTTGTTTCATGATTTCTATTAGTTCGTTCTCTGTGTATGCTGGCCTCTTAACTATATGTCTATGGAAAGTAGAGATGGAATCTCGAAATTATACGATGAGGTTGCTTTTGTATGCAATCTTAGTATTATTGCAATTGACTTCACACTTTTTTTCGATACTACACCAAAAATAATTTAACAGAGTGCCAAATGATTTTGGAAAATCTACCTCTACCCGTTGCCACTGGTGGGAAATGGAAGTCAAAGACAAATGATTGTGATTATTTGTTTACTTAAATCGGTTTTAAAGACATTTTCATAGCCCATGTATCTCTTACACTTTAATGTAAATATTTCGCATGGGGTTTTACCAGCTAGTTTTCATATCAAATTTGACTGTTCTTTTATCAAAGACTTTAATATGCTCGTTTAATAACCTTATGATCGCCGCCATTTTGGTATGATTAGAACATGCAACTAACATATTATCCAAATATAACGCAATAATGTCAATATCACCATCTATAAAGCACTGTCTGAACTCAATTTCAGCTAATACTTCAGAATTTTTCATGTTCCATTCGTGATCTGCTTGTTATAAGTCGTAAATAATTTTTTTTAGTTGACATACTGCTTTCTGTCTTTGCTTGTCAATAAGCAACTGCGGCTGGCCCATGTACAATGTACATTGTACATATGTACTAAAACGCTGCCCCTGTTTATGGTTCTGGTTGGTATGACAAAATTGTTTGATCAATACTTCCTTGACAAATTCGAGTTTTGCAAAATTCAAAGTAGTTGTTTACTACATTATGTTCAACTTACAGTATGTTTAATTTTAACAAAAATCTGGAAATTTTATCAAAATTTTTATAAAGTACTTGAATTTTAAATTGCTTATGTATAAGTTTGTAAGTAAACTAATCAGACAATGGCCAGGAGAGGAGGTGCGCAACAGTTGCAAGCTGATATAAAAACCGACGAAGAATTGGAAAAGTTTTTGGCTCGCCCGGGATTGCTAAGTATAAATATTGATGTTCCTGTAGTATGGCTCGCACAGAATTCTCGTTTACTTTGTAGTTTTGGAAGTGTATTCCGAATGGTGTGGCCCATGTCTTGGAATGCTTGGTACCTTACGTAGAGTAAAACTCGAAATGGGTGGTGATAGCCTTCAGCTAGCCATTGTATGTAATATTTAACCAATCTATCAATAACTAATTAAACCCTTTCTTTCAGTGCAAATCTGATACCGTAACAGCTCTGAAGCGGTTCCATAAAAGAAGCGAACCTACTTGGCTTTTTGCTACAGTAAGTTTAATTTTCATATAAGCTTATTCTCTTTCTCTATTCATCTTCAAGAATAATTTATTATTTTCTGTTTCCTGTATTGCCTTATTCAAGTATGGTCGACTACGAGACAACCTTTACCTTACCTTTACAAACCCCAAATGCATTATTATCCAATCGTTGAAATGTTGATAGTTGATCAAGAGTAGCTCCTAGGGTTCACAACTTTAAAATATAAGTTACTTATAACTTTGGGGAAGGCAACCAAATTTTGAAAGTTCTTGATCTGCGTATGGTATGCATACATACAAAATTAAAGGCTTAAATTTCGTAAAAATGCCGAACACTGGCCGGCCAATATAAACACATACACATACAGTTCAGTTAAGTTAGGTTATGATAGGTTAATATGGCTGATTAGGCTTTGATCTTAGCCTCACAATAATTCTACCGAACGGGCGCTTCTTCATCAAGTCCTTACTAGAGTCACTTGGCTTCTTGGGGCAGGCCTCTTTTCGTGGCTTTCAGCTCTGGTGTCGTGGCGACCTTTAATGCAGAATGTACCTTCCATTTGAATGGTGTCTTCTTGGTGACTTCTCATCATTCGAACTCTATGTGGTCGAATGCTTGGGGTCTACTCTGGTAAGCCCCGTCGTCAAGGGCCCGTCCCTTATGGTCAGTAACAAAGGGTATTTTATTGATGCCTTAAATCGTGAACGCATTTTGTGACAAAAAGCGCATCCCCTGAAGTCGTCGTTAAATGACATTTATGCTAGCTGAACCGCTGGTTCCTAAGCCGAACCCCTGATCACGAATTCGCCCTCCGTGATCTCTGGTGTTAAATCCACTTCAGAATGCGTCTGATTCGGGGAATCACTCTATGCGTTTCCCCCACAAATAGGCAAGAGGAAACAGATTATACTACAGTCGGTAGCTTCCGCCTGTCACATATTTATTTATGTATGCTTATGATTGATTTAGGGTGGCAGGGCAGTAAATATTTTCTATGGCTCAGATGCTCCTAAATTGGTGGCCCTGATAATAAAAGAGCTTGAAAAGGTTTCACAAAATGTATCGCGACCAACCTACGATATTGCAGACCTGCAGCCCGTTGAGGCTGAGGCATTTAAGGTTAAAATGGAGGCTGTTGAAAAGGCTGAACGCATTGAGCGTGAAAAACAACATAAGAAAAAGATTGATTATCTAAACCGTTGTACAGATGTAATAATGGAAAATTTGCCGGATATAGGTGTAACTGTTTTTGGGCCACAAGTATCCCGGGATATGTTCAAAAAGCTATCTGAGCCCGCGGATCAACTTAAAATGCAATGCAAAGATCGAAAGTATCTAGAAGTATCTGCGGCTGACTTCGAAATCATTAACTATGCTTGCAAGAATCCGTTGTCTGCTGATATTATAGAGCAACTGGATGGCAAAGAATTGCTGGTGTGTTTCTGGAAAATTGATGAGACCGCTGGGCCTATACCGCATGTGCTTGCAGCTTACGCTCATGAACTAACAAAGGAAAGAGTTGCCCCACCAGATGAAGAAATTAATGTACCGCATCCGATTCCACCCATTATATCTCCACTGAAGGTCAAATTTGAGGTTGAAGTGGAAGGTAGGTTTTCAAGATTTATAAAACATTAGTAAACTTTTATCGAATATTTTTGTTATCCGCAGAAGGTGAAGTGTGGGTTGAAGAAATAAGTTCGGAAGAAGAGATGAGACAAAGAGCTGCGGAAAAAGCAAAGTCCGTTACTCGTTTACAAGATGATTCCCGTGGAAAGGATCAGGAAGGAGCTGAAGACGATGACGAAGAAGAGGCAAGTGAAGAAGAAGAGGTAGTAGTCGCACAGCCAGCATATCCTGGCATGGCATTCGATTTAGATTTGGGACTTGATGATAACGTTGCTAGTGAAGAGGAGTTGGAGGAAGAACAGGAAGAACCACCAAAGCCTATAACTCGCACAAAGCGCGTTAAGATTCCACCCATATGGGTTGCCAATAATCGCCGCACCCATGCTGCTTTGATCTACGTGTTCTTCCGTAGCCAAACCACTGGATTTTTGCCCCCAGATCCACCACCGGAGCCACCGCACATTATAATGGCTTTTGAAGCATATAAACGTGATGATATAATGGAAGTTGTGGAAGCGAGCAGAGAAGATATACCTCAATATGGTTTCTTCACTAATGACACTCCGGGAGAGGCAAAACTAATAACAAACTCTATATATAAGTATGATGAGCTACAGAAACCGTCAGAGTACGTATCTGTGATTATGTTCCCGAATTCAATTTTACAATTTTTATTTTTATAATTTAGAAATGATAGATTTGTGCTTAAAGTTAGCAAAGTTCAATCTTATACTATGCTATCATTGGTGCAATTTGAGCCCACCTTTTGCAGTAACAATGTTAAAGTTGGCCGCGTGGATGCTCTCAAGTTCTTCCCAGAAGATTATAAAACGGATGAGGAGATGCCGCCTGATGTGCAGAAACAGCCAAAGAAGGTTGGTGGACTTTTCAAAGGTCCAACATTTTTTATTATTAATATTTATTCCTGTTGCATAACACGCTACAGAAAAAGAAAATCCAATTGGATGCTGCAGAAGAGGTCACCAAGTCGCGGGAACCGTCAACTGTGTTGGAAAAAGCCATTGAGCCTTCTACAGTTGAAGGTGCAACGGCCGATGAAGTACTTAAAGGTCCAGAAGCCGAGGCGCAGCCGGGCGAGACTCAGCCAGGTGAAACGCAGCCGGGTGAAGTGCAACCACCGGAAGCTGCGATAGCCACCGATTCAGCTGTTGTGGAAGGAGCACCAGGTGAAAGTACCGTAGCACAGGTTCCACCCAAAGAAGAAGCTACTGCTGAACCAGTAGAACAACCTGCTGCTGATGGCTCAGTGCAACCAGCTCCAGAAGCGCCATCCGAAACCGCACCAGCTGAATAGTTTGTTTGGCACACAGATATGTTTGTACCTAACTTTTGTAACTACCCGCATAAATACACACCAAAGGCCGTTTAAACTCGTTGTCATAAGGAAGACTTGGTAGACTAAAATATTCCCTGTTTCTAAATCTAAAGTAGGTACTTTAAATTTGTGATACGTTAACATGGTGTTCATCTATCTATATATATAAAAGAGTTCAACCTGACTGACTGATTGGTGACATTTGGGCAGCCCAAACGGTAGAAGCTAGAAGCCTGCAATTTTTACAGTACCTTATTATAAAATAAGTAAGAATGCTATAGTCGAGTATACCCGACTACGAAACTCCCTGTACCCAGGTCTAAAACTTTGAATCATATGTTCGTCCACTTACACATGCACGCACACATGCATAAGGCCGCACACACGCGAGCCACAGCGTACGCGAGGCATTTTAAGTCGTGGCTGTGCTTCTTCCCTCCCACGCTCTAGTACTGAATCTTGTTCGTCGAATAACTTCCGTGTTTATTATCCGATCGACTTAAAATTTGGACAGTAGATTAAGAGTGATTGAAGTATCGAGTGCCAAATCCCAAAGCTATATCTTTGAAAGTGTGGCGGTAAAACGTTTTGATCGAATTGCGGGGGAACGGGGAGAGATATATGAGATCAGAAACAAACTTGACCTGCTCCCGCTATACACAAACCTACATTCCAAATATGGTGTCTCTAGCTCTTATAATTGCTGAGATCCTTGCGTTCATACATACGGACAGACAGACGGACATGGCCAAATCGAAATCTCTTTTGATACTGATCAAGAATATATATACTTTATAGGGTCGGAGATGTCTCCTTCTGTCTGTTACATACTTTTGTACAAATCCAATACCCCCTTTTTACCCATTTTATGGGTACAGGGAGTAAAAAGGATATAAACAAGCCGTTTTTACAATTACACAACAGAAGCTCTAAACACCATCTGGAACAACTACAATTACTTCTACAAAACAATTAGCCCTAAAAGACAACCAATACACATACCAACAACAACAAACAGAAATAATGCAATAATATTTACCAGATTCAGACTTAAACACACAAGCTTAACACACGAACATTTCATAAAACAGATACCTGCGCCACTCTGCCCATACTGCAACACTAGCACACTCACAACTCAACACCTTTTAAATCACTGTGACTTCATAAAAAGAACTTGCACCTCCCTTAACATCCCTCCCCCTTCCAAACTAACAACAAAAAAACTTTATAAAACTCACTAGAAAATTAAATATAAGAAGATAGTATACACAAAAACAGTTGCTCTTGATACATTATTGTACTATAGTATTAATTCTAAGTTACAATTTAAATAAATAAATAAATAAGTCATTTGGAAATCCCAGAAGATAAAACTTATGAAGTAAAAAAGAACGATGAACATAGTCAAAGCCTTACTTACTTAATGCCAAGAGAGTGAAACTATAGATCTACATAGATGTTGAAGTTGAGAAGTTATTAATTTCTCAAAAAACTTGGAAACCAGACAGCTTAAAAGTGCCTCTATAGTTCTCGACGTTAGACATGTATCCTTTTTTATGGAGAGGAATGATAAATGATTCTTTCCAAATGATAGGCAAAGAGCACAACTCCACGGACAGTTAAAAAAAAATTAATATTGGCTCAAAAATACCCTTAGCACAGTACCTAAACATGCAGCTGGGGTCTCCATCAGATCCCGGTGAAAATACGGGCTTTATGGTCTTTAGATCACATGGAAGACAACTTTCAGTGATTTAAGGCCTAAAAATGCAAAAATGCATGTACATGTTAAGGGTAAGGCGAAACCAATTGATAAGGCTGTGAAAAAATTGGGGAAAAAATCGGCGAAGCAAGATCTGAGTCGTTTTTACTCCCTGTATCCTGTACCCATAAAATGGGTAAAAGGGGGTATTGGATTTGTGCAAAAGTATGTAACAGGCAGAAGCAGCACAGCCACGGCTTAAAATGCATCGCTGGCGCTGCCGCTTTGCTGTCGCTTGTGTGTGCGCATCTTTGTGTATGTGTGTGTCTTACGGGATACTAAATATAAATGTTCCTCAGAATTTTTAAAAATTTCTGATATTTTTCGATTCTAATTCTTTAAATTATAGAATACTAGCCATTCATCTCAGCGAGCCCTGGTTCGGCCATACCCTTTCAAATTCTTCGAGGACTCATTGCCTTAGAATCAAAAGGACTGACTTTCTCGATTGGCATTTAAGGATTTCCACGATTTCACCGTAATAAACACTTCACTTTTTGGCAAGGGGGTAGATCAGAAAAATGGATCAAAAGTCACAAAATCGCCTGTAAATCGATCGTTTCTAGGACGATTTTGATATCCTTTGGCAATATTTTGATTTTGATATCTTTTGGCAAAAAGATTAAGCCCGGATATATAACCCAAAGGTAAAATATCCTTACAGGAGCTGAGAAATAAGGACTTTTCTGTATACAGTTTACAAGTCGATGGTCCTTAGATGAGCCCATAATCCTTGAATGCCAATCGATAGAGTAGGTCCTTACGACCCTAACGCACAAGATACTTTTAAAATCTGCAAGGATATGGCTGAATGGGAGCTACTAGAAAACCGTTCCATATGTGTGTGCAGAAATTCAACATATTTCTTGCTTACTTTTGGGATGCTGATCTTAAGCCACAAAATCTTGCGGCATCCTTTTAGCAATAGCTCGGCCAAATCCTTAAGGATTTCAAAAACCCGGACATTTCTGTACTCGTAGGAATCAGGACTAACGATTGGCATTCAAGAATTTCCAGGATTTCACCGAAAAAAACACTTCATTTTTTTGCAAGGGGGTAGGTCAGCAAAAAGGATCTAAAATCACAAGATCGCCTGTAACTCGGTCATTTCAATGACGATTTTGATGTCCTTTGGTATTGGAATTTGACTAGTGCAAATCCTAATACACACAATAATACACTTTTGTTTAGTTTATGATTGATGATTACTTATATTTCTTTAGATTTTATTGTTTACTTTAGCACAACACAACCAGCCATTTACAAGGTTCAATAGGAAGAGGAAGTTATAAAAAAGAGTGTGCCCGTAGGTTCATAAAAATAGAATCCTATAATGTTAAGTTTTGTACTAACATAAGTGTGAGAGGAGTAGGTGGAGCTGTTATTTCCAACACGCCCCCTCAAAATTTACATTATAGTTTTACAAATTATAATTATTTTCATTCAATATTATGACTGGTGTGTATTCTGGGGAGTATTACATTATGATCCAGCATTCGCTGCTAGGATTGGGAAAACCCAGATAAAACCCAATCAGATCATTCTTAATCTATAAATTTTAATTAATCAAATTAATTTCAAAAATTAATATTTATACATATATCACTTCAGTATGATTTGGTTTCATTTCACTTTAATTATTACTAAATAATTTTAAGAAAATTAAAACAATATTTAATTAATACTAAAATTCAGGAGATCAATAGATAAAATAAAATAAAACAAAAATTTTCATTTGCTGCTCTTCGTAAGGTCTTCTCAGTGTATTCCCATCTTGCTTCTTAGTTCCATAAATCTTGCAGATGATAGGGGTTTTGTGAAAATATCTGCCAGTTGGTTTTCTGAGGGAATATACTCAATGGAAATAGTATTATTTTCTACCTGATCTCTTGTAAAATGATATTTAATATCAATGTGTTTCGATCTCTTATGGCATGTGGGATTGCTAGCTATGCTAATACAACCTTGGTTATCTTCAAATATTTTTATCGGCTTATCAAGTTTAATGTTAACACTTTCTAAAAGAGATTTTAACCATAATGCTTCTCGTACAGCTTCAAACAGGGCCATGTACTCTGCTTCAGTAGATGAAGCTGCTACTGAATTCTGCCTCTTTGTATTCCAACATATAAGATTAGAACTAAACATTTTAAATAGATAACCTGTTGTACTCTTCCTATCATTTTCATTTCCACCCCAATTTGAGTCAACATAGCCAACAAATATTTGTTCAAAATCTAAATTTTTCTTAAAAATTAATTTCATGTTAATGTTGCCTTTAACATATCTAAGAATCCCTTTTAAACATTGACATAATTCTAAATTGTTTTTATTAGTATACCTGCTTAAAATATTAACGGAAGTAGCTCTATCGGGACGTGTACAAAGCATTAACTCCCAATTAAATTTCGACAAGGGGCATCGCAATTTTCATCTGAATTTAATAATTCATAATTTAGCTGGAGTACTAACAGGTTTGCATGCCTCCATATTAAATTTATTTAACACATTTTTTATGTAAGCAGATTGGCTTAAACATATCTGATCTTGGCCTATTTCTATTTTTATTCCTATAAAGTATTTTATTTCACCCAAGTCAGTCATTCTAAATTTTGTCATTAGGTATTGCTTAAAATTATTTAATATTTCTATGTCTGACGTTGCTATAACTAAATCGTCAACATATAATAATACATATATATTTTACTTAATATCTCCTCTATCTTGAAAATATATACATCGATCGACTGGTGAATTTTTAAATCCACATTCCTTTAATGCTAGCTGCTTGTTTTAGGCCGTAAATTGCTTTATTCAATTTACATACTTCTTCATTATTACAAACAATTCCTTGAGGAACCTTCATATATATTTCCTCTCTTAATGTACCATTTAGGAAAGCAGTTTTAACATCCATGTGATGTACTCTAAAATTATATTGGTTTGCAATGGACAATATAAAACGAAAGCTTGAAATTCTAGCTACCGGAGCAAATGTTTCGTCGTAATCAATTTGGTATTTTTGTGTGAAACAACGCGCAACTAATCTTGCTTTGTATCTTATTGGATTTCCCATTTCATCATGCTTTAAGGTGAATACCCATTTACTATCTACAATGTTCTTATTTTCAGGCCTTTTAACAATAGACCATGTCTTATTTAATTCATGAGCAGATAATTCTTCTTTAATAGATTCTTCCCGTAAAGACTTATCCTTCATACTTTGTATTTCATCAACAGAACAAGGAATTTCATTAAAAACCGTGTGAGCATTCAATACATATAAATTCGGTCTTGATTCATCTTCGTTATAGGATACATGTGGTTTATTTTATAATCTATTGCTTCTTCTAGTTACATCGTCAGTAACTTTATTAGCGATTTCATTTGTTAACTTTTCACTAGACTGTCTAATTTCCTTACTCTCATTCAGGAAACTCTCTTTTTCACTTTCCTTACTTTCATTCAGGATCTCTGGTACACAACAATCCATACTTTCATTCTGGATATTTTTATTCTGATTATCCTTACTCTCATTCAGGATACTATATTGCTCATTTCCCTTACTCTCTTTCAGGGATTTAATATTTTCATTGTCCTTACTATCGTTCAGGAATTTATTTTTAACAGCTCTAGAATTAACCATATTTGTCTCATCTACAACCACATCTCTTGCAACAATGAATTTCTCATTCACAACATCCCACAATTTATAACCATTTGGTTCATATCCAACAAGTACACATTTGTCTCATCTACAACCACATCTCTTGCAACAATGAATTTCTCATTCACAACATCCCACAATTTATAACCATTTGGTTCATATCCAACAAGTACACATTTAAATCGTCAAATTTTCTTTTTTTAATTTTATTATGCACATATACTGTTGAACCAAATATTCTTAGGTATTTCAAAAACGGTTTTCTATTATGCCACATTTCATATGGCGTTGTTGCACGGTTTCCAAGTGCCTTACTTGGAATCCTATTTATTATATAAGTTGCTGTCAATACAGCTTCACCCCAAAAGGATTTTTCCAATTTTGCACCATTAACCATGGCACGAGCTTTTCAGTAATGGTTCTAATCATTCGTTCCGAAACTCCATTTAATTGTGGAGTATAAGGTACAGTCAAATGGTAACAAATTTCTTTTTGAACACAGAACTCCCTCATGTCGTTAGACAAATATTCCCTACCATTGTCAATGTATAAGTTCACAACTTTATGGTTAAATTGTGCTTCACTTTTTGCCACAAAGTCTTTAAACATAATAAACACATCGGATTTATGTTTTATTAGATATGTAACACATTAATGGGTAAACTGATCTACAAAAATAACATAGTAGTTTTTATCATCAATTGCTGTAGGTGTTATTGGCCCGCATACATCAGAATGAATAACAACAAGAGCTCTATTTATATATTCCTTGTTTTTATATTTTTCGAATCGTAATCTGGCTTGCTTGCCATTTAAACAAGCTTCACATATTTCGTCTGTAGGATTAACACTCTCAAGAAGCCTATTATCATTAAATAAATTCATTCTTTTAATACTCAACATTTTTCCTTTACTTATATGCCCCAATCTCTCATGCGATAATTTATATAAATTTTCATTTTTAACATTTATTTTAAAGGCTTTAAATTCAATAAATAGCATATTGTACGCACCTGAATTTTCGGCAATAGTGACTCCATTTTTCGTCATTTTAATACCGTTGCTGCCAAACACAACTGTTACTCCAGCCTCTTGCAGCCTTTTTACAGAGATCAAATTTTCTGCGACTTCTCCGCAGTACAACACGTCTTCGAGCGTAATTTTGTACTCATTTTCCAGACGTACAATTCCACGCTTTGTTGCCAGAATATATTCTCCATGCTAAGCGACATCAATTCTTATTGGAGTTTTCAGGTCGACATAATCGACGAAGAGCGTTTCATCGTTTATAAGATGGTCAGTAGTAACACCCGAGTCGATTACAAAATTGGCACTTTCATTTAATTTTTCATTATTTTTATTTAAACTTTTCAACATGAACGCGAAACCGGGCTGGGTTGTTGCAGTGTGAGCTTGTTTATTATTTTCTTTATTATTCTCATTGTTCATTAATCTTTTATAGCCATTACATTCCTTTTTTATATGCCCAAGTTTTCGCAGTGATGACATTTTATTATATTTAATTTAGGTTTTCAATTATATGGTTTATGTGTATTATTTCTATTATATTTTTGATTTTTATATTTATAGTTATTAATATTATTGTTTTTATAATTATTTTTATAATTTTTATTAATATTATTTTTCATCTCAGCACTCATTACTTTCTTACTCGTATCATTACTATCACTTTTGATTTTTGTCTCGTGATCTAGTAAACGGTTCTTTACAAACGCTAGTGTAAGATTTTCTTCTGACAAAGTTTCTACAGCCGTTATTACCCCATCATATGAAGCTGGCAGAGTGAGTAACAAATGCGAAACTTTGTCCATCTCATCTATCTTTGCCCCTGATGCTAATGGGTAACTTACTAATTCGTCAAAAATAATAAAATGATTCAATAGCGCCATCTCACTTTTCAATTTAAGCGACAACAAACGTTTTCGTACAGCTAATTGTGACGCGAGACTTCTGCGTGCATACACTGCATCCAATTTCTTCAGAATTTGACGCGCTGTGTTGTTGTTTATTGCAAAACTCAAAAACGAGTCGCTTAAATGCTCGATCAATGTGCTTTTCGCACACTTCTCTGCTTTAACCCAAATTTCATTATTTTCGTTAGGAATGTCATTGTCGATTACTTTAATTACATCGAGTTCAGTCAGAAGTGTCCTGATTCTAAATTTCCACACGGAATATTTTTCTCCGTCAAAAGGTTTAATATTTCGCTTCACTTTTTCCATATTTGCATATGCCTCTGTGTGTATATGTGAAATGGACGCTTCGGATATGATAATTTTAAATCACTTAATTTTCGGTATCAGACGTAACCTGGGCCCATAACCTATTGGAATTTGACTAGTGCAAATCCTAATACACACAATAATACACTTTTGTTTAGTTTATGATTGATGATTACTTATATTTCTTTAGATTTTATTGTTTACTTTAGCACAACACAACCAGCCATTTACAAGGTTCAATAGGAAGAGAAAGTATCCTAACGAGTCCTGTGTCAGACAACTTGGCGTTATCAGGGCTACGAACTGGCCAAAGGACATCAAATTCGTCCTTGTAGTTCCCAAGATATTGAGTATTCTGTATTTTGAGCGTGATTCCTTTCGCCCTCGGACTGAAAATTTACAAGTCGATGACCCCATAAGTCTTGAATGCCAATCGATAGAGTAGGTCCTTACGATCCTAACGCACAAGGTCATTTTAAAATCTGCAAGGATATGGCTGAATGGGAGCTACTAGAAAACCGTTCCACTCGGTAATTTCAAGGACGATTTTGATGACCTTTGGCAAAAAGATAGGACTTATCCTGTTAAACCCGGATATACAACCCAAAGGTCAAATATCCTTACAGGAGCTGAGAAATAAGGACTTTTCTGTATACAGAAAATTAGCGATATCTCGGCCGTATCCTTGCGTATCCTGACGAGTCCTGTGTCAGACAACTTGGCATTATCAGGGCTACGAACTGGGCAAAGGACATCAAATTCGTCCTTGTAGTTCCCAAGATATTGATTATTTTGTATTTTGAGCATGATTCCTTTCGCCCTCGGACTGAAAATTTACAAGTCGATGACCCCATAATCCTTGAATGCCAATCGATAGAGAAGGTCCTTACGATCCTAACGCACAAGGTCCTTTTAAAATCTGCAAGGATATGGCTGAATGGGAGCTACTAGAAAACCGGTCCATACTTTTGGGCTGCTGACCTTAAGCCACAAAATCTTGCGGCATCCTTTAAGCAATAGGGGGTAGGGGGTACAGGGGGTAGGTCAGCAAAAAGGATCTAAAATCAGAAGATCGCCTGTAACTCGGTCATTTCAAGGACGATTTTGATGTCCTTTGTCAAAAAGATAGGACTTATCCTGTTAAACTCGGATATATAACCCAAAGGTCAATTATCCTTACAGGAGCTGAGAAATAAGGACTTTTCTGTAAACAAAAAATTAGCGATATCTCGGCCGTATCCTGACAAGTCCTGTGTCAGACAACTTGGCATTATCAGGGCTACCAACTGGCCAAAGGACATCAAATTCGTCCTTGTAGTTCCCAAGATATTGAGTATTCTGTATTTTGAGCATGATTCCTTTCGCCCTCGGACTGAAAATTTACAAGTCGATGACCCCATAATTCTTGAATGCCAATCGATAGAGTAGGTCCTTACGATCCTAACGCACAAGGTCATTTTAAAATCTGCAAGGATATGGCTGAATGGGAGCTACTAGAAAACCGTTCCACTCGATAATTTCAAGGACGATTTTGATGTCCTTTGACAAAAAGATAGGACTTATCCTGTTAAACCCGGATATACAACCCAAAGGTCAAATATCCTTACAGGAGCTGAGAAATAAAATTTACAAGTCGATGACCCCATAATCCTTGAATGCCAATCGATAGAGTAGGTCCTTACGATCCTAACGCACAAGGTCCTTTTAAAATCTGCAAGGATATGGCTGAATGGGAGCTACTAGAAAACCGTTCCATACTTTTGGGCTGCTGATCTTAAGCCACAAAATCTTGCGGCATCCTTTTAGCAATAGCTCGGCCAAATCCTTAAGGATTTCAAAAACCCAGACATTTCTGTACTCGTAGGAATCAGGACTAACGATTGGCATTCAAGGATTTCCAGGATTTCACCGAAAAAAACACTTCATTTTTTTGCAAGGGGGTAGGTCAGCAAAAAGGATCTAAGATCACAAGATCGCCTGTAACTCGGTCATTTCAAGGACGATTTTGATGTCCTTTGGCAAAAAGATAGGACTTATCCTGTTAAGCCCGGATATATAACCCAAAGGTGAAATATCCTTACAGGAGCTGAGAAATAAGGACTTTTCTGTATACAGAAAATTAGCGATATCTCGGCCGTATCCTTGCGTATCCTGACGAGTCCTGTGTCAGACAACTTGGCATTATCAGGGCTACCAACTGGCCAAAGGACATCAAATTCGTCCTTGTAGTTCCCAAGATATTGAGTATTTTGTATTTTTAGAACGATTCCTTTCGCCCTCGGACTGAAAATTTACAAGTCGATATGCCTTAGATGACCCCATGATCCTTGAAGCCCAATCGATAGAGTAGGTCCTTACGACCCTAACGCACAAGGTCCTTTTAAAATGTGCAAGGATATGGCTGAATGGGAGCTACTAGAGAACCGTTCCATATGTGTGTGCAGAAATTCAAAATTTTTGTTGCTTACTTTTGGGCTGCTGATCTTAAGCCACAAAATCTTGCGGCATCCTTTAAGCAATAGCTCGGCCAAATCCTTAAGGATTTCAAAAACCCAGACATTTCTGTACTCGTAGGAATCAGGACTAACGATTGGCATTCAAGGATTTCCAGGATTTCACCGAAAAAAACACTTCATTTTTTTGCAAGGGGTGGTAGGTTAGCAAAAAAGATCTAAAATCACAAGATCGCCTGTAACTCGGTCATTTCAAGGACGATTTTGATGTCCTTTGGCAAAAAGATAGGACTTATCCTGTTAAACCCGGATATATAACCCAAAGGTCAAATATCCTTACAGGAGCTGAGAAATAAGGACTTTTCTGTATACAGAAAATTAGCGATATCTCGGCCGTATCCTTGCGTATTCTGACGAGTCCTGTGTCAGACAACTTGGCATTATCAGCGCTACCAACTGGCCAAAGGACATCAAATTCGTCCTTGTAGTTCCCAAGATATTGAGTATTTTGTATTTTGAGCACGATTCCTTTCGCCCTCGGACTGAAAATTTACAAGTCGATGGTCCTTAGATGACCCCATAATTCTTGAATGCCAATCGATAGAGTAGGTCCTTACGATCCTAACGCACAAGGTCATTTTAAAATCTGCAAGGATATGGCTGAATGGGAGCTACTAGAAAACCGTTCCACTCGATAATTTCAAGGACGATTTTGATGTCCTTTGGCAAAAAGATAGGACTTATCCTGTTAAACCCGGATATACAACCCAAAGGTCAAATATCCTTACAGGAGCTGAGAAATAAAATTTACAAGTCGATGACCCCATAATCCTTGAATGCCAATCGATAGAGTAGGTCCTTACGATCCTAACGCACAAGGTCCTTTTAAAATCTGAAAGGATATGGCTGAATGGGAGCTACTAGAAAACCGTTCCATACTTTTGGGCTGCTGATCTTAAGCCACAAAATCTTGCGGCATCCTTTTAGCAATAGCTCGGCCAAATCCTTAAGGATTTCAAAAACCCAGACATTTATGTACTCGTAGGAATCAGGACTAACGATTGGCATTCAAGGATTTCCAGGATTTCACCGAAAAAAACACTTCATTTTTTTGCAAGGGGGTAGGTCAGCAAAAAGGATCTAAAATCACAAGATCGCCTGTAACTCGGTCATTTCAAGGACGATTTTGATGTCCTTTGGCAAAAAGATAGGACTTATCCTGTTAAGCCCGGATATATAACCCAAAGGTCAAATATCCTTACAGGAGCTGAGAAATAAGGACTTTTCTGTATACAGAAAATTAGCGATATCTCGGCCGTATCCTTGCGTATCCTGACGAGTCCTGTGTCAGACAACTTGGCATTATCAGGGCTACCAACTGGCCAAAGGACATCAAATTCGTCCTTGTAGTTCCCAAGATATTGAGTATTTTGTATTTTTAGCACGATTCCTTTCGCCCTCGGACTGAAAATTTACAAGTCGATGGTCCTTAGATGACCCCATAATCCTTGAATGCCAATCGATAGAGTAGGTCCTTACGATCCTAACGCACAAGGTCCTTTTAAAATCTGCAAGGATATGGCTGAATGGGAGCTACTAGAAAACCGTTCCATATGTGTGTGCAGAAATTCAAAATATTTGTTGCTTACTTTTGGGCTGCTGATCTTAAGCCACAAAATCTTGCGGCATCCTTTTAGCAATAGCTCGGCCAAATCCTTAAGGATTTCAAAAACCCAGACATTTATGTACTCGTAGGAATCAGGACTAACGATTGGCATTCAAGGATTTCCAGGATTTCACCGAAAAAAACACTTCATTTTTTTGCAAGGGGGTAGGTCAGCAAAAAGGATCTAAAATCACAAGATCGCCTGTAACTCGGTCATTTCAATGACGATTTTGATGTCCTTTGGCAAAAAGATAGGACTTATCCTGTTAAACTCGGATATATAACCCAAAGGTCAAATATCCTTACAGGAGCTGAGAAATAAGGACTTTTCTGTATACAGAAAATTAGCGATATCTCGGCCGTATCCTTGCGTATCCTGACGAGTCCTGTGTCAGACAACTTGGCATTATCAGGGCTACCAACTGGCCAAAGGACATCAAATTCGTCCTTGTAGTTCCCAAGATATTGAGTATTTTGTATTTTTAGCACGATTCCTTTCGCCCTCGGACTGAAAATTTACAAGTCGATGGTCCTTAGATGACCCCATAATCCTTGAATGCCAATCGATAGAGTAGGTCCTTACGATCCTAACGCACAAGGTCCTTTTAAAATCTGCAAGGATATGGCTGAATGGGAGCTACTAGAAAACCGTTCCATATGTGTGTGCAGAAATTCAAAATATTTGTTGCTTACTTTTGGGCTGCTGATCTTAAGCCACAAAATCTTGCGGCATCCTTTTAGCAATAGCTCGGCCAAACCCTTAAGGATTTCAAAAACCCAGACATTTATGTACTCGTAGGAATCAGGACTAACGATTGGCATTCAAGGATTTCCAGGATTTCACCGAAAAAACACTTCATTTTTTTGCAAGGGGTAGGTCAGCAAAAAGGATCTAAAATCACAAGATCGCCTGTAACTCGGTCATTTCAAGGACGATTTTGATGTCCTTTGGCAAAAAGATAGGACTTATCCTGTTAAGCCCGATTATATAACCCAAAGGTCAAATATCCTTACAGGAGCTGAGAAATAAGGACTTTTCTGTATACAGAAAATTAGCGATATCTCGGCCGTATCCTTGCGTATCCTGATGAGTCCTGTGTCAGACAACTTGGCATTATCAGGGCTACCAACTGGCCAAAGGACATCAAATTCGTCCTTGTAGTTCCCAAGATATTGAGTATTTTGTATTTTTAGCACGATTCCTTTCGCCCTCGGACTGAAAATTTACAAGTCGATGGTCCTTAGATGACCCCATAATCCTTGAATGCCAATCGATAGAGTAGGTCCTTACGATCCTAACGCACAAGGTCCTTTTAAAATCTGCAAGGATATGGCTGAATGGGAGCTACTAGAAAACCGTTCCATATGTGTGTGCAGAAATTCAAAATATTTGTTGCTTACTTTTGGGCTGCTGATCTTAAGCCACAAAATCTTGCGGCATCCTTTTAGCAATAGCTCGGCCAAACCCTTAAGGATTTCAAAAACCCAGACATTTCTGTACTCGTAGGAATCAGGACTAACGATTGGCATTCAAGGATTTCCAGGATTTCACCGAAAAAAACACTTCATTTTTTTGCAAGGGGTAGGTCAGCAAAAAGGATCTAAAATCACAAGATCGCCTGTAACTCGGTCATTTCAAGGACGATTTTGATGTCCTTTGGCAAAAAGATAGGACTTATCCTGTTAAGCCCGGATATATAACCCAAAGGTCAAATATCCTTACAGGAGCTGAGAAATAAGGACTTTTCTGTATACAGAAAATTAGCGATATCTCGGCCGTATCCTTGCGTATCCTTGCGTATCCTGACGAGTCCTGTGTCAGACAACTTGGCATTATCAGGGCTACCAACTGGCCAAAGGACATCAAATTCGTCCTTGTAGTTCCCAAGATATTGAGTATTTTGTATTTTGAGCACGATTCCTTTCGCCCTCGGACTGAAAATTTACAAGTCGATGGTCCTTAGATGACCCCATAATCCTTGAATGCCAATCGATAGAGTAGGTCCTTACGATCCTAACGCACAAGGTCCTTTTAAAATCTGCAAGGATATGGCTGAATGGGAGCTACTAGAAAACCGTTCCATATGTGTGTGCAGAAATTCAAAATATTTGTTGCTTACTTTTGGGCTGCTGATCTTAAGCCACAAAATCTTGCGGCATCCTTTTAGCAATAGCTCGGCCAAACCCTTAAGGATTTCAAAAACCCAGACATTTCTGTACTCGTAGGAATCAGGACTAACGATTGGCATTCAAGGATTTCCAGGATTTCACCGAAAAAAACACTTCATTTTTTTGCAAGGGGGTAGGTCAGCAAAAAGGATCTAAAATCACAAGATCGCCTGTAACTCGGTCATTTCAAGGACGATTTTGATGTCCTTTGGCAAAAAGATAGGACTTATCCTGTTAAACCCGGATATATAACCCAAAGGTCAAATATCCTTACAGGAGCTGAGAAATAAGGACTTTTCTGTATACAGAAAATTAGCGATATCTCGGCCGTATCCTTGCGTATCCTGACGAGTCCTGTGTCAGACAACTTGGCATTATCAGGGCTACCAACTGGCCAAAGGACATCAAATTCGTCCTTGTAGTTCCCAAGATATTGAGTATTTTGTATTTTTAGCACGATTCCTTTCGCCCTCGGACTGAAAATTTACAAGTCGATGGTCCTTAGATGACCCCATAATCCTTGAATGCCAATCGATAGAGTAGGTCCTTACGATCCTAACGCACAAGGTCCTTTTAAAATCTGCAAGGATATGGCTGAATGGGAGCTACTAGAAAACCGTTCCATATGTGTGTGCAGAAATTCAAAATATTTGTTGCTTACTTTTGGGCTGCTGATCTTAAGCCACAAAATCTTGCGGCATCCTTTTAGCAATAGCTCGGCCAAATCCTTAAGGATTTCAAAAACCCAGACATTTCTGTACTCGTAGGAATCAGGACTAACGATTGGCATTCAAGGATTTCCAGGATTTCACCGAAAAAAACACTTCATTTTTTTGCAAGGGGGTAGGTCAGCAAAAAGGATCTAAAATCACAAGATCGCCTGTAACTCGGTCATTTCAAGGACGATTTTGATGTCCTTTGGCAAAAAGATAGGACTTATCCTGTTAAACCCGGATATATAACCCAAAGGTCAAATATCCTTACAGGAGCTGAGAAATAAGGACTTTTCTGTATACAGAAAATTAGCGATATCTCGGCCGTATCCTTGCGTATCCTGACGAGTCCTGTGTCAGACAACTTGGCATTATCAGGGCTACCAACTGGCCAAAGGACATCAAATTCGTCCTTGTAGTTCCCAAGATATTGAGTATTTTGTATTTTTAGCACGATTCCTTTCGCCCTCGGACTGAAAATTTACAAGTCGATGGTCCTTAGATGACCCCATAATCCTTGAATGCCAATCGATAGAGTAGGTCCTTACGATCCTAACGCACAAGGTCCTTTTGAAATCTGCAAGGATATGGCTGAATGGGAGCTACTAGAAAACCGTTCCATATGTGTGTGCAGAAATTCAAAATATTTGTTGCTTACTTTTGGGCTGCTGATCTTAAGCCACAAAATCTTGCGGCATCCTTTTAGCAATAGCTCGGCCAAATCCTTAAGGATTTCAAAAACCCAGACATTTATGTACTCGTAGGAATCAGGACTAACGATTGGCATTCAAGGATTTCCAGGATTTCACCGAAAAAAACACTTCATTTTTTTGCAAGGGGGTAGGTCAGCAAAAAGGATCTAAAATCACAAGATCGCCTGTAACTCGGTCATTTCAAGGACGATTTTGATGTCCTTTGGCAAAAAGATAGGACTTATCCTGTTAAACTCGGATATATAACCCAAAGGTCAAATATCCTTACAGGAGCTGAGAAATAAGGACTTTTCTGTATACAGAAAATTAGCGATATCTCGGCCGTATCCTTGCGTATCCTGACGAGTCCTGTGTCAGACAACTTGGCATTATCAGGGCTACCAACTGGCCAAAGGACATCAAATTCGTCCTTGTAGTTCCCAAGATATTGAGTATTTTGTATTTTGAGCACGATTCCTTTCGCCCTCGGACTGAAAATTTACAAGTCGATGGTCCTTAGATGACCCCATAATCCTTGAATGCCAATCGATAGAGTAGGTCCTTACGATCCTAACGCACAAGGTCCTTTTGAAATCTGCAAGGATATGGCTGAATGGGAGCTACTAGAAAACCGTTCCATATGTGTGTGCAGAAATTCAAAATATTTGTTGCTTACTTTTGGGCTGCTGATCTTAAGCCACAAAATCTTGCGGCATCCTTTTAGCAATAGCTCGGCCAAATCCTTAAGGATTTCAAAAACCCAGACATTTATGTACTCGTAGGAATCAGGACTAACGATTGGCATTCAAGGATTTCCAGGATTTCACCGAAAAAAACACTTCATTTTTTTGCAAGGGGGGTAGGTCAGCAAAAAGGATCTAAAATCACAAGATCGCCTGTAACTCGGTCATTTCAAGGACGATTTTGATGTCCTTTGGCAAAAAGATAGGACTTATCCTGTTAAGCCCGGATATATAACCCAAAGGTCAAATATCCTTACAGGAGCTGAGAAATAAGGACTTTTCTGTATACAGAAAATTAGCGATATCTCGGCCGTATCCTTGCGTATTCTGACGAGTCCTGTGTCAGACAACTTGGCATTATCAGGGCTACCAACTGGCCAAAGGACATCAAATTCGTCCTTGTAGTTCCCAAGATATTGAGTATTTTGTATTTTTAGCACGATTCCTTTCGCCCTCGGACTGAAAATTTACAAGTCGATGGTCCTTAGATGACCCCATAATCCTTGAATGCCAATCGATAGAGTAGGTCCTTACGATCCTAACGCACAAGGTCCTTTTAAAATCTGCAAGGATATGGCTGAATGGGAGCTACTAGAAAACCGTTCCATATGTGTGTGCAGAAATTCAAAATATTTGTTGCTTACTTTTGGGCTGCTGATCTTAAGCCACAAAATCTTGCGGCATCCTTTTAGCAATAGCTCGGCCAAATCCTTAAGGATTTCAAAAACCCAGACATTTATGTACTCGTAGGAATCAGGACTAACGATTGGCATTCAAGGATTTCCAGGATTTCACCGAAAAAAACACTTCATTTTTTTGCAAGGGGGTAGGTCAGCAAAAAGGATCTAAAATCACAAGATCGCCTGTAACTCGGTCATTTCAAGGACGATTTTGATGTCCTTTGGCAAAAAGATAGGACTTATCCTGTTAAACTCGGATATATAACCCAAAGGTCAAATATCCTTACAGGAGCTGAGAAATAAGGACTTTTCTGTATACAGAAAATTAGCGATATCTCGGCCGTATCCTTGCGTATCCTTGCGTATCTGACGAGTCCTGTGTCAGACAACTTGGCATTATCAGGGCTACCAACTGGCCAAAGGACATCAAATTCGTCCTTGTAGTTCCCAAGATATTGAGTATTTTGTATTTTTAGCACGATTCCTTTCGCCCTCGGACTGAAAATTTACAAGTCGATGGTCCTTAGATGACCCCATAATCCTTGAATGCCAATCGATAGAGTAGGTCCTTACGATCCTAACGCACAAGGTCCTTTTAAAATCTGCAAGGATATGGCTGAATGGGAGCTACTAGAAAACCGTTCCATATGTGTGTGCAGAAATTCAAAATATTTGTTGCTTACTTTTGGGCTGCTGATCTTAAGCCACAAAATCTTGCGGCATCCTTTTAGCAATAGCTCGGCCAAATCCTTAAGGATTTCAAAAACCCAGACATTTATGTACTCGTAGGAATCAGGACTAACGATTGGCATTCAAGGATTTCCAGGATTTCACCGAAAAAAACACTTCATTTTTTTGCAAGGGGGTAGGTCAGCAAAAAGGATCTAAAATCACAAGATCGCCTGTAACTCGGTCATTTCAAGGACGATTTTGATGTCCTTTGGCAAAAAGATAGGACTTATCCTGTTAAACTCGGATATATAACCCAAAGGTCAAATATCCTTACAGGAGCTGAGAAATAAGGACTTTTCTGTATACAGAAAATTAGCGATATCTCGGCCGTATCCTTGCGTATCCTGACGAGTCCTGTGTCAGACAACTTGGCATTATCAGGGCTACCAACTGGCCAAAGGACATCAAATTCGTCCTTGTAGTTCCCAAGATATTGAGTATTTTGTATTTTTAGCACGATTCCTTTCGCCCTCGGACTGAAAATTTACAAGTCGATGGTCCTTAGATGACCCCATAATCCTTGAATGCCAATCGATAGAGTAGGTCCTTACGATCCTAACGCACAAGGTCCTTTTAAAATCTGCAAGGATATGGCTGAATGGGAGCTACTAGAAAACCGTTCCATATGTGTGTGCAGAAATTCAAAATATTTGTTGCTTACTTTTGGGCTGCTGATCTTAAGCCACAAAATCTTGCGGCATCCTTTTAGCAATAGCTCGGCCAAATCCTTAAGGATTTCAAAAACCCAGACATTTCTGTACTCGTAGGAATCAGGACTAACGATTGGCATTCAAGGATTTCCAGGATTTCACCGAAAAAAACACTTCATTTTTTTGCAAGGGGGTAGGTCAGCAAAAAGGATCTAAAATCACAAGATCGCCTGTAACTCGGTCATTTCAAGGACGATTTTGATGTCCTTTGGCAATAAGATAGGACTTATCCTGTTAAGCCCGAATATATAACCCAAAGGTCAAATATCCTTACAGGAGCTGAGAAATAAGGACTTTTCTGTATACAGAAAATTAGCGATATCTCGGCCGTATCCTTGCGTATCCTGACGAGTCCTGTGTCAGACAACTTGGCATTATCAGGGCTACCAACTGGCCAAAGGACATCAAATTCGTCCTTGTAGTTCCCAAGATATTGAGTATTTTGTATTTTGAGCACGATTCCTTTCGCCCTCGGACTGAAAATTTACAAGTCGATGGTCCTTAGATGACCCCATAATCCTTGAATGCCAATCGATAGAGTAGGTCCTTACGATCCTAACGCACAAGGTCCTTTTAAAATCTGCAAGGATATGGCTGAATGGGAGCTACTAGAAAACCGTTCCATATGTGTGTGCAGAAATTCAAAATATTTGTTGCTTACTTTTGGGCTGCTGATCTTAAGCCACAAAATCTTGCGGCATCCTTTTAGCAATAGCTCGGCCAAATCCTTAAGGATTTCAAAAACCCAGACATTTCTGTACTCGTAGGAATCAGGACTAACGATTGGCATTCAAGGATTTCCAGGATTTCACCGAAAAAAACACTTCATTTTTTTGCAAGGGGGTAGGTCAGCAAAAAGGATCTAAAATCACAAGATCGCCTGTAACTCGGTCATTTCAAGGACGATTTTGATGTCCTTTGGCAAAAAGATAGGACTTATCCTGTTAAACCCGGATATATAACCCAAAGGTCAAATATCCTTACAGGAGCTGAGAAATAAGGACTTTTCTGTATACAGAAAATTAGCGATATCTCGGCCGTATCCTTGCGTATCCTGACGAGTCCTGTGTCAGACAACTTGGCATTATCAGGGCTACCAACTGGCCAAAGGACATCAAATTCGTCCTTGTAGTTCCCAAGATATTGAGTATTTTGTATTTTTAGCACGATTCCTTTCGCCCTCGGACTGAAAATTTACAAGTCGATGGTCCTTAGATGACCCCATAATCCTTGAATGCCAATCGATAGAGTAGGTCCTTACGATCCTAACGCACAAGGTCCTTTTAAAATCTGCAAGGATATGGCTGAATGGGAGCTACTAGAAAACCGTTCCATATGTGTGTGCAGAAATTCAAAATATTTGTTGCTTACTTTTGGGCTGCTGATCTTAAGCCACAAAATCTTGCGGCATCCTTTTAGCAATAGCTCGGCCAAATCCTTAAGGATTTCAAAAACCCAGACATTTCTGTACTCGTAGGAATCAGGACTAACGATTGGCATTCAAGGATTTCCAGGATTTCACCGAAAAAAACACTTCATTTTTTTGCAAGGGGGTAGGTCAGCAAAAAGGATCTAAAATCACAAGATCGCCTGTAACTCGGTCATTTCAAGGACGATTTTGATGTCCTTTGGCAAAAAGATAGGACTTATCCTTTTAAACCCGGATATATAACCCAAAGGTCAAATATCCTTACAGGAGCTGAGAAATAAGGACTTTTCTGTATACAGAAAATTAGCGATATCTCGGCCGTATCCTTGCGTATCCTGACGAGTCCTGTGTCAGACAACTTGGCATTATCAGGGCTACCAACTGGCCAAAGGACATCAAATTCGTCCTTGTAGTTCCCAAGATATTGAGTATTTTGTATTTTTAGCACGATTCCTTTCGCCCTCGGACTGAAAATTTACAAGTCGATGGTCCTTAGATGACCCCATAATCCTTGAATGCCAATCGATAGAGTAGGTCCTTACGATCCTAACGCACAAGGTCCTTTTAAAATCTGCAAGGATATGGCTGAATGGGAGCTACTAGAAAACCGTTCCATATGTGTGTGCAGAAATTCAAAATATTTGATGCTTACTTTTGGGCTGCTGATCTTAAGCCACAAAATCTTGCGGCATCCTTTTAGCAATAGCTCGGCCAAATCCTTAAGGATTTCAAAAACCCAGACATTTCTGTACTCGTAGGAATCAGGACTAACGATTGGCATTCAAGGATTTCCAGGATTTCACCGAAAAAAACACTTCATTTTTTTGCAAGGGGGTAGGTCAGCAAAAAGGATCTAAAATCACAAGATCGCCTGTAACTCGGTCATTTCAAGGACGATTTTGATGTCCTTTGGCAAAAAGATAGGACTTATCCTGTTAAACTCGGATATATAACCCAAAGGTCAAATATCCTTACAGGAGCTGAGAAATAAGGACTTTTCTGTATACAGAAAATTAGCGATATCTCGGCCGTATCCTTGCGTATCCTGACGAGTCCTGTGTCAGACAACTTGGCATTATCAGGGCTACCAACTGGCCAAAGGACATCAAATTCGTCCTTGTAGTTCCCAAGATATTGAGTATTTTGTATTTTTAGCACGATTCCTTTCGCCCTCGGACTGAAAATTTACAAGTCGATGGTCCTTAGATGACCCCATAATCCTTGAATGCCAATCGATAGAGTAGGTCCTTACGATCCTAACGCACAAGGTCCTTTTAAAATCTGCAAGGATATGGCTGAATGGGAGCTACTAGAAAACCGTTCCATATGTGTGTGCAGAAATTCAAAATATTTGTTGCTTACTTTTGGGCTGCTGATCTTAAGCCACAAAATCTTGCGGCATCCTTTTAGCAATAGCTCGGCCAAATCCTTAAGGATTTCAAAAACCCAGACATTTCTGTACTCGTAGGAATCAGGACTAACGATTGGCATTCAAGGATTTCCAGGATTTCACCGAAAAAAACACTTCATTTTTTTGCAAGGGGGTAGGTCAGCAAAAAGGATCTAAAATCACAAGATCGCCTGTAACTCGGTCATTTCAAGGACGATTTTGATGTCCTTTGGCAAAAAGATAGGACTTATCCTGTTAAACCCGGATATATAACCCAAAGGTCAAATATCCTTACAGGAGCTGAGAAATAAGGACTTTTCTGTATACAGAAAATTAGCGATATCTCGGCCGTATCCTTGCGTATCCTGACGAGTCCTGTGTCAGACAACTTGGCATTATCAGGGCTACCAACTGGCCAAAGGACATCAAATTCGTCCTTGTAGTTCCCAAGATATTGAGTATTTTGTATTTTTAGCACGATTCCTTTCGCCCTCGGACTGAAAATTTACAAGTCGATGACCCCATAATCCTTGAATGCCAATCGATAGAGTAGGTCCTTACGATCCTAACGCACAAGGTCCTTTTAAAATCTGCAAGGATATGGCTGAATGGGAGCTACTAGAAAACCGTTCCATATGTGTGTGCAGAAATTCAAAATATTTGTTGCTTATTTTTGGGGTGGTTTTTTTACCCCACAAATTTTTGCGGCCTCCTTTTAGCAATAGCTCGGCCAAATCCTTAAGGATTTCAAAAACCCAGACATTTATGTACTCGTAGGAATCAGGACTAACGATTGGCATTCAAGGATTTCCAGGATTTCACCGAAAAAAACACTTCATTATTTTGCAAGGGGGTAGGTCAGCAAAAAGGATCTAAAATCACAAGATCGCCTGTAACTCGGTCATTTCAAGGACGATTTTGATGTCCTTTGGCAAAAAGATAGGACTTATCCTGTTAAGCTCGGATATATAACCCAAAGGTCAAATATCCTTACAGGAGCTGAGAAATAAGGACTTTTCTGTATACAGAAAATTAGCGATATCTCGGCCGTATCCTTGCGTATCCTGATGAGTCCTGTGTCAGACAACTTGGCATTATCAGGGCTACGAACTGGCCAAAGGACATCAAATTCGTCCTTGTAGTTCCCAAGATATTGAGTATTTTGTATTTTGAGCACGATTCCTTTCGCCCTCGGACTGAAAATTTACAAGTCGATGGTCCTTAGATGACCCCATAATCCTTGAATGCCAATCGATAGAGTAGGTCCTTACGATCCTAACGCACAAGGTCCTTTTAAAATCTGCAAGGATATGGCTGAATGGGAGCTACTAGAAAACCGTTCCATATGTGTGTGCAGAAATTCAAAATATTTGTTGCTTACTTTTGGGCTGCTGATCTTAAGCCACAAAATCTTGCGGCATCCTTTTAGCAATAGCTCGGCCAAATCCTTAAGGATTTCAAAAACCCAGACATTTATGTACTCGTAGGAATCAGGACTAACGATTGGCATTCAAGGATTTCCAGGATTTCACCGAAAAAAACACTTCATTTTTTTGCAAGGGGTTAGGTCAGCAAAAAGGATCTAAAATCACAAGATCGCCTGTAACTCGGTCATTTCAATGACGATTTTGATGTCCTTTGGCAAAAAGATAGGACTTATCCTGTTAAGCCCGGATATATAACCCAAAGGTCAAATATCCTTACAGGAGCTGAGAAATAAGGACTTTTCTGTATACAGAAAATTACCGATATCTCGGCCGTATCCTGACAAGTCCTGCGTCAGACAACTTGGCATTATCAGGGCTACCAACTGGCCAAAGGACATCAAATTCGTCCTTGTAGTTCCCAAGATATTGAGTATTTTGTATTTTTAGCACGATTCCTTTCGCCCTCGGACTGAAAATTTACAAGTCGATGACCCCATAATCCTTGAATGCCAATCGATAGAGTAGGTCCTTACGATCCTAACGCACAAGGTCCTTTTGAAATCTGCAAGGATATGGCTGAATGGGAGCTACTAGAAAACCGTTCCATTGTGTATTTTTTACTTTTGGGCTGCTGATCTTAAGCCACAAAATCTTGCGGCATCCTTTTAGCAATAGCTCGGCCAAATCCTTAAGGATTTCAAAAACCCAGACATTTCTGTACTCGTAGGAATCAGGACTAACGATTGGCATTCAAGGATTTCCAGGATTTCACCGAAAAAAACACTTCATTTTTTTGCAAGGGGTGGTAGGTCAGCAAAAAGGATCTAAAATCACAAGATCGCCTGTAACTCGGTCATTTCAAGGACGATTTTGATGTCCTTTGGCAAAAAGATAGGACTTATCCCTTTAATCCCGGATATTTAACCCAAAGGTCAAATATCCTTACAGCAGCTGAGAAATAAGGACTTTTCTGTATACAGAAAATTAGCGATATCTCGGCCGTATCCTTGCGTATCCTGGCGAGTCCTGTGTCAGACAACTTGGCATTATCAGGGCTACCAACTGGCCAAAGGACATCAAATTCGTCCTTGTAGTTCCCAAGATATTGAGTATTTTGTATTTTTATCACGATTTCTTTCGCCCTCGGACTGAAAATTTACAAGTCGATGGTCCTTAGATGACCCCATAATCCTTGAATGCCAATCGATAGAGTAGGTCCTTACGATCCTAACGCACAAGGTCATTTTAAAATCTGCAAGGATATGGCTGAATGGGAGCTACTAGAAAACCGTTCCATATGTGTGTGCAGAAATTCAAAATATTTGTGTTACTTTTGGGCTGCTGATCTTAAGCCACAAAATCTTGCGGCATCCTTTTAGCAATAGCTCGGCCAAATCCTTAAGGATTTCAAGAACCCAGACATTTCTGTACTCGTAGGAATCAGGACTAACGATTGGCATTCAAGGATTTCCAGAATTTCACCGAAAAAAACACTTCATTTTATTGCGAGGGGGTAGGTCAGCAAAAAGGATCTAAAATCACAAGATCGCCTGTAACTCGGTCATTTCAAGGACGATTTTGATGTCCTTTGGCAAAAAGATAGGACTTATCCTGTTAAGCCCGGATATATAACCCAAAGGTCAAATATCCTTACAGGAGCTGAGAAATAAGGACTTTTTTATATACAAAAAATTAGCGATATCTCGGCCGTATCCTTGCGTATCCTGACGAGTCCTGTGTCAGACAACTTGGCATTATCAGGGCTACCAACTGGCCAAAGGACATCAAATTCGTCCTTGTAGTTCCCAAGATATTGAGTATTTTGTATTTTTAGCACGATTCCTTTCGCCCTCGGACTGAAAATTTACAAGTCGATGGTCCTTAGATGACCCCATAATCCTTGAATGCCAATCGATAGAGTAGGTCCTTACGATCCTAACGCACAAGGTCCTTTTAAAATCTGCAAGGATATGGCTGAATGGGAGCTACTAGAAAACCGTTCCATATGTGTGTGCAGAAATTCAAAATATTTGTGTTACTTTTGGGCTGCTGATCTTAAGCCACAAAATCTTGCGGCATCCTTTAAGCAATAGCTCGGCCAAATCCTTAAGGATTTCAAAAACCCAGACATTTCTGTACTCGTAGGAATCAGGACTAACGATTGGCATTCAAGGATTTCCAGGATTTCACCGAAAAAAACACCATTTTTTTGCAAGGGGGTAGGTCAGCAAAAAGGATCTAAGATCACAAGATCGCCTGTAACTCGGTCATTTCAAGGACGATTTTGATGTCCTTTGGCAAAAAGATAGGACTTATCCCTTTAAACCCGGATATATAACCCAAAGGTCAAATATCCTTACAGGAGCTGAGAAATAAGGACTTTTCTGTATACAGAAAATTACCGATATCTCGGCCGTATCCTTGCGTATCCTGGCGAGTCCTGTGTCAGACAACTTGGCATTATCAGGGCTACCAACTGGCCAAAGGACATCAAATTCGTCCTTGTAGTTCCCAAGATATTGAGTATTTTGTATTTTTAGCACGATTCCTTTCGCCCTCGGACTGAAAATTTACAAGTCGATGGTCCTTAGATGACCCCATAATCCTTGAATGCCAATCGATAGAGTAGGTCCTTACGATCCTAACGCACAAGGTCCTTTTAAAATCTGCAAGGATATGGCTGAATGGGAGCTACTAAAAAATCGTTCCATATGTGTGTGCAGAAATTCAAAATATTTTTTGCATACTTTTGGGCTGCTGATCTTAAGCCACAAAATCTTGCGGCATCCTTTTAGCAATAGCTCGGCCAAATCCTTAAGGATTTCAAAAACCCAGACATTTCTGTACTCGTAGGAATCAGGACTTACGATTGGCATTCAAGGATTTCCAGGAATTCACCGAAAAAAACACCATTTTTTTGCAAGGGGATAGGTCAGCAAAAAGGATCTAAAATCACAAGATCGCCTGTAACTCGGTCATTTCAAGGACGATTTTGATGTCCTTTGGCAAAAGATAGGACTTATCCTGTTAAACCCGGATATATAACCCAAAGGTCAAATATCCTTACAGGAGCTGAGAAATAAGGACTTTTTTATATACAAAAAATTAGCGATATCTCGGCCGTATCCTTGCGTATCCTGACGAGTCCTGTGTCAGACAACTTGGCATTATCAGGGCTACGATCTGGCCAAAGGACATCAAATTCGTCCTTGTAGTTCCCAAGATATTGAGTATTTTGTATTTTTAGCACGATTCCTTTCGCCCTCGGACTGAAAATTTACAAGTCGATGACCCCATAATCCTTGAATGCCAATCGATAGAGTAGGTCCTTACGATCCTAACGCACAAGGTCCTTTTTTAAATCTGAAAGGATATGGCTGAATGGGATCTACTAGAAAACCGTTCCATACTTTTAGCAATAGCTCGGCCAAATCCTTAAGGATTTCAAAAACCCAGACATTTATGTACTCGTAGGAAACAGGTCTAACGATTGGCATTCAAGGATTTCCAGGATTTCACCGAAAAAAACACTTCATTATTTTGCAAGGGGGTAGGTCAGCAAAAAGGATCTAAAATCACAAGATCGCCTGTAACTCGGTCATTTCAACGACGATTTTGATGTCCTTTGGCAAAAAGATAGGACTTATCCTGTTAAGCCCGGATATATAATCCAAAGGTCAAATATCCTTACAGGAGCTGAGAAATGAGGAATTTTCTGTATACAGAAAATTAGCGATATCTCGGCCGTATCCTTGCGTATCCTGATGAGTCCTGTGTCAGAAAACATGGCATTATCAGAGCTACGAACTTGCCAAAGGACATCAAATTCGTCCTTGTAGTTCCCAAGATATTGAGTATTTTGTATTTTGAGCACGATTCCTTTCGCCCTCGGACTGAAAATTTACAAGTCGATGGTCCTTAGATGACCCCATAATCCTTGAATGCCAATTGATAGAGTAGGTCCTTACGATCCTAACGCACAAGGTCCTTTTAAAATCTGCAAGGATATGGCTGAATGGGAGCTACTAGAAAACCGTTCCATATGTGTGTGCAGAAATTCAAAATATTTGTTGCTTACTTTTGGGCTGCTGATCTTAAGCCACAAAATCTTGCGGCATCCTTTTAGCTATAGCTCAGCCAAATTCTTAAGGATTTCAAAAATCCAGACATTTATGTACTCGTAGGAATCAGGACTAACGATTGGCATTCAAGGATTTCCAGGATTTCACCGAAAAAAACACTTCATTTTTTTGCAAGGGGTTAGGTCAGCAAAAAGGATCTAAAATCACAAGATCGCCTGTAACTCGGTCATTTCAATGACGATTTTGATGTCCTTTGGCAAAAAGATAGGACTTATCCTGTTAAGCCCGGATATATAACCCAAAGGTCAAATATCCTTACAGGAGCTGAGAAATAAGGACTTTTCTGTATACAGAAAATTTCCGATATCTCGGCCGTATCCTGACAAGTCCTGCGTCAGACAACTTGGCATTATCAGGGCTACCAACTGGCCAAAGGACATCAAATTCGTCCTTGTAGTTCCCAAGATATTGAGTATTTTGTATTTTTAGCACGATTCCTTTCGCCCTCGGACTGAAAATTTACAAGTCGATGGTCTTAGATGACCCCATAATCCTTGAATGCCAATCGATAGAGTAGGTCCTTACGATCCTAACGCACAAGGTCCTTTTGAAATCTGCAAGGATATGGCTGAATGGGAGCTACTAGAAAACCGTTCCATATGTGTGTGCAGAAATTCAAAATATTTGTTGCTTACTTTTGGGCTGCTGATCTTAAGCCACAAAATCTTGCGGCATCCTTTTAGCAATAGCTCGGCCAAATCCTTAAGGATTTCAAAAACCCAGACATTTCTGTACTCGTAGGAATCAGGACTAACGATTGGCATTCAAGGATTTCCAGGATTTCACCGAAAAAAACACTTCATTTTTTTGCAAGGGGTGGTAGGTCAGCAAAAAGGATCTAAAATCACAAGATCGCCTGTAACTCGGTCATTTCAAGGACGATTTTGATGTCCTTTGGCAAAAAGATAGGACTTATCCTTTTAATCCCGGATATTTAACCCAAAGGTCAAATATCCTTACAGGAGCTGAGAAATAAGGACTTTTCTGTATACAGAAAATTAGCGATATCTCGGCCGTATCCTTGCGTATCCTGACGAGTCCTGTGTCAGACAACTTGGCATTATCAGGGCTACCAACTGGCCAAAGGACATCAAATTCGTCCTTGTAGTTCCCAAGATATTGAGTATTTTGTATTTTTAGCACGATTTCTTTCGCCCTCGGACTGAAAATTTACAAGTCGATGGTCCTTAGATGACCCCATAATCCTTGAATGCCAATCGATAGAGTAGGTCCTTACGATCCTAACGCACAAGGTCCTTTTAAAATCTGCAAGGATATGGCTGAATGGGAGCTACTAGAAAACCGTTCCATATGTGTGTGCAGAAATTCAAAATATTTGATGCTTACTTTTGGGCTGCTGATCTTAAGCCACAAAATCTTGCGGCATCCTTTTAGCAATAGCTCGGCCAAATCCTTTAAGATTTCAAGAACCTAGACATTTATGTACTCGTAGGAATCAGGACTAACGATTGGCATTCAAGGATTTCCAGGATTTCACCGAAAAAAACACTTCATTTTTTTGCGAGGGGGTAGGTCAGCAAAAAGGATCTAAAATCACAAGATCGCCTGTAACTCGGTCATTTCAAGGACGATTTTGATGTCCTTTGGCAAAAAGATAGGACTTATCCTGTTAAGCCCGGATATATAACCCAAAGGTCAAATATCCTTACAGGAGCTGAGAAATAAGGACTTTTCTGTATACAGAAAATTAGCGATATCTCGGTCGTATCCTTGCGTATCCTGACGAGTCCTGTGTCAGACAACTTGGCATTATCAGGGCTACCAACTGGCCAAAGGACATCAAATTCGTCCTTGTAGTTCCCAAGATATTGAGTATTTTGTATTTTTAGCACGATTCCTTTCGCCCTCGGACTGAAAATTTACAAGTCGATGGTCCTTAGATGACCCCATAATCCTTGAATGCCAATCGATAGAGTAGGTCCTTACGATCCTAACGCACAAGGTCCTTTTAAAATCTGCAAGGATATGGCTGAATGGGAGCTACTAGAAAACCGTTCCATATGTGTGTGCAGAAATTCAAAATATTTGTTGCTTACTTTTGGGCTGCTGATCTTAAGCCACAAAATCTTGCGGCATCCTTTTAGCAATAGCTCGGCCAAATCCTTAAGGATTTCAAAAACCCAGACATTTATGTACTCGTAGGAATCAGGACTAACGATTGGCATTCAAGGATTTCCAGGATTTCACCGAAAAAAACACTTCATTTTTTTGCAAGGGGGTAGGTCAGCAAAAAGGATCTAAAATCACAAGATCGCCTGTAACTCGGTCATTTCAAGGACGATTTTGATGTCCTTTGGCAAAAAGATAGGACTTATCCTGTTAAACCCGGATATATAACCCAAAGGTCAAATATCCTTACAGGAGCTGAGAAATAAGGACTTTTCTGTATACAGAAAATTAGCGATATCTCGGCCGTATCCTTGCGTATCCTGACGAGTCCTGTGTCAGACAACTTGGCATTATCAGGGCTACCAACTGGCCAAAGGACATCAAATTCGTCCTTGTAGTTCCCAAGATATTGAGTATTTTGTATTTTTAGCACGATTCCTTTCGCCCTCGGACTGAAAATTTACAAGTCGATGGTCCTTAGATGACCCCATAATCCTTGAATGCCAATCGATAGAGTAGGTCCTTACGATCCTAACGCACAAGGTCCTTTTAAAATCTGCAAGGATATGGCTGAATGGGAGCTACTAGAAAACCGTTCCATATGTGTGTGCAGAAATTCAAAATATTTGTTGCTTACTTTTGGGCTGCTGATCTTAAGCCACAAAATCTTGCGGCATCCTTTTAGCAATAGCTCGGCCAAATCCTTAAGGATTTCAAAAACCCAGACATTTATGTACTCGTAGGAATCAGGACTAACGATTGGCATTCAAGGATTTCCAGGATTTCACCGAAAAAAACACTTCATTTTTTTGCAAGGGGGTAGGTCAGCAAAAAGGATCTAAAATCACAAGATCGCCTGTAACTCGGTCATTTCAAGGACGATTTTGATGTCCTTTGGCAAAAAGATAGGACTTATCCTGTTAAACTCGGATATATAACCCAAAGGTCAAATATCCTTACAGGAGCTGAGAAATAAGGACTTTTCTGTATACAGAAAATTAGCGATATCTCGGCCGTATCCTTGCGTATCCTGACGAGTCCTGTGTCAGACAACTTGGCATTATCAGGGCTACCAACTGGCCAAAGGACATCAAATTCGTCCTTGTAGTTCCCAAGATATTGAGTATTTTGTATTTTGAGCACGATTCCTTTCGCCCTCGGACTGAAAATTTACAAGTCGATGGTCCTTAGATGACCCCATAATCCTTGAATGCCAATCGATAGAGTAGGTCCTTACGATCCTAACGCACAAGGTCCTTTTGAAATCTGCAAGGATATGGCTGAATGGGAGCTACTAGAAAACCGTTCCATATGTGTGTGCAGAAATTCAAAATATTTGTTGCTTACTTTTGGGCTGCTGATCTTAAGCCACAAAATCTTGCGGCATCCTTTTAGCAATAGCTCGGCCAAATCCTTAAGGATTTCAAAAACCCAGACATTTCTGTACTCGTAGGAATCAGGACTAACGATTGGCATTCAAGGATTTCCAGGATTTCACCGAAAAAAACACTTCATTTTCTTGCAAGGGGGGTAGGTCAGCAAAAAGGATCTAAAATCACAAGATCGCCTGTAACTCGGTCATTTCAAGGACGATTTTGATGTCCTTTGGCAAAAAGATAGGACTTATCCTGTTAAACCCGGATATATAACCCAAAGGTCAAATATCCTTACAGGAGCTGAGAAATAAGGACTTTTCTGTATACAGAAAATTAGCGATATCTCGGCCGTATCCTTGCGTATCCTGACGAGTCCTGTGTCAGACAACTTGGCATTATCAGGGCTACCAACTGGCCAAAGGACATCAAATTCGTCCTTGTAGTTCCCAAGATATTGAGTATTTTGTATTTTGAGCACGATTCCTTTCGCCCTCGGACTGAAAATTTACAAGTCGATGGTCCTTAGATGACCCCATAATCCTTGAATGCCAATCGATAGAGTAGGTCCTTACGATCCTAACGCACAAGGTCCTTTTAAAATCTGCAAGGATATGGCTGAATGGGAGCTACTAGAAAACCGTTCCATATGTGTGTGCAGAAATTCAAAATATTTGTTGCTTACTTTTGGGCTGCTGATCTTAAGCCACAAAATCTTGCGGCATCCTTTTAGCAATAGCTCGGCCAAATCCTTAAGGATTTCAAAAACCCAGACATTTCTGTACTCGTAGGAATCAGGACTAACGATTGGCATTCAAGAATTTCCAGGATTTCACCGAAAAAAACACTTCATTTTTTTGCAAGGGGGTAGGTCAGCAAAAAGGATCTAAAATCACAAGATCGCCTGTAACTCGGTCATTTCAAGGACGATTTTGATGTCATTTGGCAAAAAGATAGGACTTATCCTGTTAAGCCCGATTATATAACCCAAAGGTCAAATATCCTTACAGGAGCTGAGAAATAAGGACTTTTCTGTATACAGAAAATTAGCGATATCTCGGCCGTATCCTTGCGTATCCTGATGAGTCCTGTGTCAGACAACTTGGCATTATCAGGGCTACCAACTGGCCAAAGGACATCAAATTCGTCCTTGTAGTTCCCAAGATATTGAGTATTTTGTATTTTTAGCACGATTCCTTTCGCCCTCGGACTGAAAATTTACAAGTCGATGGTCCTTAGATGACCCCATAATCCTTGAATGCCAATCGATAGAGTAGGTCCTTACGATCCTAACGCACAAGGTCCTTTTAAAATCTGCAAGGATATGGCTGAATGGGAGCTACTAGAAAACCGTTCCATATGTGTGTGCAGAAATTCAAAATATTTGTTGCTTACTTTTGGGCTGCTGATCTTAAGCCACAAAATCTTGCGGCATCCTTTTAGCAATAGCTCGGCCAAATCCTTAAGGATTTCAAAAACCCAGACATTTCTGTACTCGTAGGAATCAGGACTAACGATTGGCATTCAAGGATTTCCAGGATTTCACCGAAAAAAACACTTCATTTTTTTGCAAGGCGGTAGGTCAGCAAAAAGGATCTAAAATCACAAGATCGCCTGTAACTCGGTCATTTCAAGGACGATTTTGATGTCCTTTGGCAAAAAGATAGGACTTATCCCGTTAAACCCGGATATATAACCCAAAGGTCAAATATCCTTACAGGAGCTGAGAAATAAGGACTTTTCTGTATACAGAAAATTAGCGATATCTCGGCCGTATCCTTGCGTATCCTGACGAGTCCTGTGTCAGACAACTTGGCATTATCAGGGCTACCAACTGGCCAAAGGACATCAAATTCGTCCTTGTAGTTCCCAAGATATTGAGTATTTTGTATTTTTAGCACGATTCCTTTCGCCCTCGGACTGAAAATTTACAAGTCGATGGTCCTTAGATGACCCCATAATCCTTGAATGCCAATCGATAGAGTAGGTCCTTACGATCCTAACGCACAAGGTCCTTTTAAAATCTGCAAGGATATGGCTGAATGGGAGCTACTAGAAAACCGTTCCATATGTGTGTGCAGAAATTCAAAATATTTGTTGCTTACTTTTGGGCTGCTGATCTTAAGCCACAAAATCTTGCGGCATCCTTTTAGCAATAGCTCGGCCAAATCCTTAAGGATTTCAAAAACCCAGACATTTCTGTACTCGTAGGAATCAGGACTAACGATTGGCATTCAAGGATTTCCAGGATTTCACCGAAAAAAACACTTAATTTTTTTGCAAGGGGATAGGTCAGCAAAAAGGATCTAAAATCACAAGATCGCCTGTAACTCGGTCATTTCAAGGACGATTTTGATGTCCTTTGGCAAAAAGATAGGACTTATCCTGTTAAACCCGGATATATAACCCAAAGGTCAAATATCCTTACAGGAGCTGAGAAATAAGGACTTTTCTGTATACAGAAAATTAGCGATATCTCGGCCGTATCCTTGCGTATCCTGACGAGTCCTGTGTCAGACAACTTGGCATTATCAGGGCTACCAACTGGCCAAAGGACATCAAATTCGTCCTTGTAGTTCCCAAGATATTGAGTATTTTGTATTTTGAGCACGATTCCTTTCGCCCTCGGACTGAAAATTTACAAGTCGATGGTCCTTAGATGACCCCATAATCCTTGAATGCCAATCGATAGAGTAGGTCCTTACGATCCTAACGCACAAGGTCCTTTTAAAATCTGCAAGGATATGGCTGAATGGGAGCTACTAGAAAACCGTTCCATATGTGTGTGCAGAAATTCAAAATATTTGTTGCTTACTTTTGGGCTGCTGATCTTAAGCCACAAAATCTTGCGGCATCCTTTTAGCAATAGCTCGGCCAAATCCTTAAGGATTTCAAAAACCCAGACATTTATGTACTCGTAGGAATCAGGACTAACGATTGGCATTCAAGGATTTCCAGGATTTCACCGAAAAAAACACTTCATTTTTTTGCAAGGGGTAGGTCAGCAAAAAGGATCTAAAATCACAAGATCGCCTGTAACTCGGTCATTTCAATGACGATTTTGATGTCCTTTGGCAAAAAGATAGGACTTATCCTGTTAAGCCCGGATATATAACCCAAAGGTCAAATATCCTTACAGGAGCTGAGAAATAAGGACTTTTCTGTATACAGAAAATTAGCGATATCTCGGCCGTATCCTGACGAGTCCTGTGTCAGACAACTTGGCATTATCAGGGCTACCAACTGGCCAAAGGACATCAAATTCGTCCTTGTAGTTCCCAAGATATTGAGTATTTTGTATTTTTAGCACGATTTCTTTCGCCCTCGGACTGAAAATTTACAAGTCGATGGTCCTTAGATGACCCCATAATCCTTGAATGCCAATCGATAGAGTAGGTCCTTACGACCCTAACGCACAAGGTCCTTTTAAAATCTGCAAGGATATGGCTGAATGGGAGCTACTAGAAAACCGTTCCATATGTGTGTGCAGAAATTCAAAATATTTGTTGCTTACTTTTGGGCTGCTGATCTTAAGCCACAAAATCTTGCGGCATCCTTTTAGCAATAGCTCGGCCAAATCCTTAAGGATTTCAAAAACCCAGACATTTATGTACTCGTAGGAATCAGGACTAACGATTGGCATTCAAGGATTTCCAGGATTTCACCGAAAAAAACACTTCATTTTTTTGCAAGGGGTAGGTCAGCAAAAAGGATCTAAAATCACAAGATCGCCTGTAACTCGGTCATTTCAATGACGATTTTGATGTCCTTTGGCAAAAAGATAGGACTTATCCTGTTAAGCCCGGATATATAACCCAAAGGTCAAATATCCTTACAGGAGCTGAGAAATAAGGACTTTTCTGTATACAGAAAATTAGCGATATCTCGGCCGTATCATCTGACGAGTCCTGTGTCAGACAACTTGGCATTATCAGGGCTACCAACTGGCCAAAGGACATCAAATTCGTCCTTGTAGTTCCCAAGATATTGAGTATTTTGTATTTTTAGCACGATTCCTTTCGCCCTCGGACTGAAAATTTACAAGTCGATGGTCCTTAGATGACCCCATAATCCTTGAATGCCAATCGATAGAGTAGGTCCTTACGATCCTAACGCACAAGGTCCTTTTAAAATCTGCAAGGATATGGCTGAATGGGAGCTACTAGAAAACCGTTCCATATGTGTGTGCAGAAATTCAAAATATTTGTTGCTTACTTTTGGGCTGCTGATCTTAAGCCACAAAATCTTGCGGCATCCTTTTAGCAATAGCTCGGCCAAATCCTTAAGGATTTCAAAAACCCAGACATTTATGTACTCGTAGGAATCAGGACTAACGATTGGCATTCAAGGATTTCCAGGATTTCACCGAAAAAAACACTTCATTTTTTTGCAAGGGGGTAGGTCAGCAAAAAGGATCTAAAATCACAAGATCGCCTGTAACTCGGTCATTTCAATGACGATTTTGATGTCCTTTGGCAAAAAGATAGGACTTATCCTGTTAAACTCGGATATATAACCCAAAGGTCAAATATCCTTACAGGAGCTGAGAAATAAGGACTTTTCTGTATACAGAAAATTAGCGATATCTCGGCCGTATCCTTGCGTATCCTGACGAGTCCTGTGTCAGACAACTTGGCATTATCAGGGCTACCAACTGGCCAAAGGACATCAAATTCGTCCTTGTAGTTCCCAAGATATTGAGTATTTTGTATTTTTAGCACGATTCCTTTCGCCCTCGGACTGAAAATTTACAAGTCGATGGTCCTTAGATGACCCCATAATCCTTGAATGCCAATCGATAGAGTAGGTCCTTACGATCCTAACGCACAAGGTCCTTTTAAAATCTGCAAGGATATGGCTGAATGGGAGCTACTAGAAAACCGTTCCATATGTGTGTGCAGTAATTCAAAATATTTGTTGCTTACTTTTGGGCTGCTGATCTTAAGCCACAAAATCTTGCGGCATCCTTTTAGCAATAGCTCGGCCAAATCCTTAAGGATTTCAAGAACCCAGACATTTATGTACTCGTAGGAATCAGGACTAACGATTGGCATTCAGGATTTCCAGGATTTCACCGAAAAAAACACTTCATTTTTTTGCAAGGGGGTAGGTCAGCAAAAAGGATCTAAAATCACAAGATCGCCTGTAACTCGGTCATTTCAATGACGATTTTGATGTCCTTTGGCAAAAAGATAGGACTTATCCTGTTAAGCCCGGATATATAACCCAAAGGTCAAATATCCTTACAGGAGCTGAGAAATAAGGACTTTTCTGTATACAGAAAATTAGCGATATCTCGGCCGTATCCTTGCGTATTCTGACGAGTCCTGTGTCAGACAACTTGGCATTATCAGGGCTACCAACTGGCCAAAGGACATCAAATTCGTCCTTGTAGTTCCCAAGATATTGAGTATTTTGTATTTTTAGCACGATTCCTTTCGCCCTCGGACTGAAAATTTACAAGTCGATGGTCCTTAGATGACCCCATAATCCTTGAATGCCAATCGATAGAGTAGGTCCTTACGATCCTAACGCACAAGGTCCTTTTAAAATCTGCAAGGATATGGCTGAATGGGAGCTACTAGAAAACCGTTCCATATGTGTGTGCAGAAATTCAAAATATTTGTTGCTTACTTTTGGGCTGCTGATCTTAAGCCACAAAATCTTGCGGCATCCTTTTAGCAATAGCTCGGCCAAATCCTTAAGGATTTCAAGAACCCAGACATTTATGTACTCGTAGGAATCAGGACTAACGATTGGCATTCAAGGATTTCCAGGATTTCACCGAAAAAAACACTTCATTATTTTGCAAGGGGGTAGGTCAGCAAAAAGGATCTAAAATCACAAGATCGCCTGTAACTCGGTCATTTCAATGACGATTTTGATGTCCTTTGGCAAAAAGATAGGACTTATCCTGTTAAGCCCGATTATATAACCCAAAGGTCAAATATCCTTACAGGAGCTGAGAAATAAGGACTTTTCTGTATACAGAAAATTAGCGATATCTCGGCCGTATCCTTGCGTATCCTGATGAGTCCTGTGTCAGACAACTTGGCATTATCAGGGCTACGAACTGGCCAAAGGACATCAAATTCGTCCTTGTAGTTCCCAAGATATTGAGTATTTTGTATTTTTAGCACGATTCCTTTCGCCCTCGGACTGAAAATTTACAAGTCGATGGTCCTTAGATGACCCCATAATCCTTGAATGCCAATCGATAGAGTAGGTCCTTACGATCCTAACGCACAAGGTCCTTTTGAAATCTGCAAGGATATGGCTGAATGGGAGCTACTAGAAAACCGTTCCATATGTGTGTGCAGAAATTCAAAATATTTGTTGCTTACTTTTGGGCTGCTGATCTTAAGCCACAAAATCTTGCGGCATCCTTTTAGCAATAGCTCGGCCAAATCCTTAAGGATTTCAAAAACCCAGACATTTCTGTACTCGTAGGAATCAGGACTAACGATTGGCATTCAAGGATTTCCAGGATTTCACCGAAAAAAGCACTTCATTTTTTTGCAAGGGGGTAGGTCAGCAAAAAGGATCTAAGATCACAAGATCGCCTGTAACTCGGTCATTTCAATGACGATTTTGATGTCCTTTGGCAAAAAGATAGGACTTATCCTGTTAAGCTCGGATATATAACCCAAAGGTCAAATATCCTTACAGGAGCTGAGAAATAAGGACTTTTCTGTATACAGAAAATTAGCGATATCTCGGCCGTATCCTTGCGTATCCTGACGAGTCCTGTGTCAGACAACTTGGCATTATCAGCGCTACCAACTGGCCAAAGGACATCAAATTCGTCCTTGTAGTTCCCAAGATATTGAGTATTTTGTATTTTGAGTACGATTCCTTTCGCCCTCGGACTGAAAATTTACAAGTCGATGGTCCTTAGATGACCCCATAATCCTTGAATGCCAATCGATAGAGTAGGTCCTTACGATCCTAACGCACAAGGTCCTTTTAAAATCTGCAAGGATATGGCTGAATGGGAGCTACTAGAAAACCGTTCCATATGTGTGTGCAGAAATTCAAAATATTTGTTGCTTACTTTTGGGCTGCTGATCTTAAGCACAAAATCTTGGATCCTTTGAGAATCTAACGATTGGCATTCAAGGATTTCCAGGATTTCACCGAAAAAAACACTTCATTTTTTTGCAAGGGGGTAGGTCAGCAAAAAGGATCTAAAATCACAAGATCGCCTGTAACTCGGTCATTTCAAGGACGATTTTGATGTCCTTTGGCAAAAAGATAGGACTTATCCTGTTAAGCCCGGATATATAACCCAAAGGTCAAATATCCTTACAGGAGCTGAGAAATAAGGACTTTTCTGTATACAGAAAATTAGCGATATCTCGGCCGTATCCTTGCGTATCCTGACGAGTCCTGTGTCAGACAACTTGGCATTATCAGGGCTACCAACTGGCCAAAGGACATCAAATTCGTCCTTGTAGTTCCCAAGATATTGAGTATTTTGTATTTTTAGCACGATTCCTTTCGCCCTCGGACTGAAAATTTACAAGTCGATGGTCCTTAGATGACCCCATAATCCTTGAATGCCAATCGATAGAGTAGGTCCTTACGATCCTAACGCACAAGGTCCTTTTAAAATCTGCAAGGATATGGCTGAATGGGAGCTACTAGAAAACCGTTCCATATGTGTGTGCAGAAATTCAAAATATTTGTTGCTTACTTTTGGGCTGCTGATCTTAAGCCACAAAATCTTGCGGCATCCTTTTAGCAATAGCTCGGCCAAATCCTTAAGGATTTCAAAAACCCAGACATTTCTGTACTCGTAGGAATCAGGACTAACGATTGGCATTCAAGGAATTCCAGGATTTCACCGAAAAAAACACTTCATTTTTTTGCAAGGGGGGTAGGTCAGCAAAAAGGATCTAAGATCACAAGATCGCCTGTAACTCGGTCATTTCAATGACGATTTTGATGTCCTTTGGCAAAAAGATAGGACTTATCCTGTTAAGCTCGGATATATAACCCAAAGGTCAAATATCCTTACAGGAGCTGAGAAATAAGGACTTTTCTGTATACAGAAAATTAGCGATATCTCGGCCGTATCCTTGCGTATCCTGACGAGTCCTGTGTCAGACAACTTGGCATTATCAGGGCTACCAACTGGCCAAAGGACATCAAATTCGTCCTTGTAGTTCCCAAGATATTGAGTATTTTGTATTTTTAGCACGATTCCTTTCGCCCTCGGACTGAAAATTTACAAGTCGATGGTCCTTAGATGACCCCATAATCCTTGAATGCCAATCGATAGAGTAGGTCCTTACGATCCTAACGCACAAGGTCCTTTTAAAATCTGCAAGGATATGGCTGAATGGGAGCTACTAGAAAACCGTTCCATATGTGTGTGCAGAAATTCAAAATATTTGTTGCTTACTTTTGGGCTGCTGATCTTAAGCCACAAAATCTTGCGGCATCCTTTTAGCAATAGCTCGGCCAAATCCTTAGGGGGTACAGGGGGTAGGTCAGCAAAAAGGATCTAAAATCAGAAGATCGCCTGTAACTCGGTCATTTCAATGACGATTTTGATGTCCTTTGGCAAAAAGATAGGACTTATCCTGTTAAACTCGGATATATAACCCAAAGGTCAATTATCCTTACAGGAGCTGAGAAATAAGGACTTTTCTGTATACAGAAAATTAGCGATATCTCGGCCGTATCCTGACAAGTCCTGTGTCAGACAACTTGGCATTATCAGGGCTACCAACTGGCCAAAGGACATCAAATTCGTCCTTGTAGTTCCCAAAATATTGAGTATTCTGTATTTTGAGCATGATTCCTTTCGCCCTCGGACTGAAAATTTACAAGTCATGGATGACCCCATAATCCTTGAATGCCAATCGATAGAGTAGGTCCTTACGATCCTAACGCACAAGGTCATTTTAAAATCTGCAAGGATATGGCTGAATGGGAGCTACTAGAAAACCGTTCCACTCGATAATTTCAAGGACGATTTTGATGTCCTTTGGCAAAAAGATAGGACTTATCCTGTTAAGCCCGGATATATAACCCAAAGGTGAAATATCCTTACAGGAGCTGAGAAATAAGGACTTTTCTGTATACAGAAAATTAGCGATATCTCGGCCGTATCTTTGCGTATCCTGACGAGTCCTGTGTCAGACATCAGGGCTACGAACTGGCCAGAGGACATCAAATTCGTCCTTGTAGTTCCCAAGATATTGAGTATTTTGTATTTTTAGCACGATTTCTTTCGCCCTCGGACTGAAAATTTACAAGTCGATATGCCTTAGATGACCCCATGATCCTTGAATGCCAATCGATAGAGTAGGTCCTTACGACCCTAACGCACAAGGTCCTTTTAAAATCTGCAAGGATATGGCTGAATGGGAGCTACTAGAAAACCGTTCCATATGTGTGTGCAGAAATTCAAAATATTTGTGCTTACTTTTGGGCTGCTGATCTTAAGCCACAAAATCTTGCGGCATCCTTTAAGCAATAGGTGGTAGGGGGTACAGGGGGTAGGTCAGCAAAAAGGATCTAAAATCAGAAGATCGCCTGTAACTCGGTCATTTCAATTACGATTTTGATGTCCTTTGTCAAAAAGATAGGACTTATCCTGTTAAACTCGGATATATAACCCAAAGGTCAATTATCCTTACAGGAGCTGAGAAATAAGGACTTTTCTGTAAACAAAAAATTAGCGATATCTCGGCCGTATCCTGACAAGTCCTGTGTCAGACAACTTGGCATTATCAGGGCTACCAACTGGCCAAAGGACATCAAATTCGTCCTTGTAGTTCCCAAAATATTGAGTATTCTGTATTTTGAGCATGATTCCTTTCGCCCTCGGACTGAAAATTTACAAGTCGATGACCCCATAATTCTTGAATGCCAATCGATAGAGTAGGTCCTTACGATCCTAACGCACAAGGTCATTTTAAAATCTGCAAGGATATGGCTGAATGGGAGCTACTAGAAAACCGTTCCACTCGATAATTTCAAGGACGATTTTGATGTCCTTTGGCAAAAAGATAGGACTTATCCTGTTAAGCCCGGATATATAACCCAAAGGTGAAATATCCTTACAGGAGCTGAGAAATAAGGACTTTTCTGTATACAGAAAATTAGCGATATCTCGGCCGTATCCTTGCGTATCCTGACGAGTCCTGTGTCAGACAACTTGGCATTATCAGGGCTACCAACTGGCCAAAGGACATCAAATTCGTCCTTGTAGTTCCCAAGATATTGAGTATTTTGTATTTTTAGCACGATTCCTTTCGCCCTCGGACTGAAAATTTACAAGTCGATGGTCCTTAGATGACCCCATAATCCTTGAATGCCAATCGATAGAGTAGGTCCTTACGATCCTAACGCACAAGGTCCTTTTAAAATCTGCAAGGATATGGCTGAATGGGAGCTACTAGAAAACCGTTCCATATGTGTGTGCAGAAATTCAAAATATTTGTTGCTTACTTTTGGGCTGCTGATCTTAAGCCACAAAATCTTGCGGCATCCTTTTAGCAATAGCTCGGCCAAATCCTTAAGGATTTCAAGAACCCAGACATTTATGTACTCGTAGGAATCAGGACTAACGATTGGCATTCAAGGATTTCCAGGATTTCACCGAAAAAAACACTTCATTTTTTTGCAAGGGGGTAGGTCAGCAAAAAGGATCTAAAATCACAAGATCGCCTGTAACTCGGTCATTTCAAGGACGATTTTGATGTCCTTTGGCAAAAAGATAGGACTTATCCTGTTAAGCCCGATTATATAACCCAAAGGTCAAATATCCTTACAGGAGCTGAGAAATAAGGACTTTTCTGTATACAGAAAATTAGCGATATCTCGGCCGTATCCTTGCGTATCCTGATGAGTCCTGTGTCAGACAACATGGCATTATCAGGGCTACGAACTGGCCAAAGGACATCAAATTCGTCCTTGTAGTTCCCAAGATATTGAGTATTTTGTATTTTTAGCACGATTCCTTTCGCCCTCGGACTGAAAATTTACAAGTCGATGGTCCTTAGATGACCCCATAATCCTTGAATGCCAATCGATAGAGTAGGTCCTTACGATCCTAACGCACAAGGTCCTTTTAAAATCTGCAAGGATATGGCTGAATGGGAGCTACTAGAAAACCGTTCCATATGTGTGTGCAGAAATTCAAAATATTTGTTGCTTACTTTTGGGCTGCTGATCTTAAGCCACAAAATCTTGCGGCATCCTTTTAGCAATAGCTCGGCCAAATCCTTAAGGATTTCAAAAACCCAGACATTTCTGTACTCGTAGGAATCAGGACTAACGATTGGCATTCAAGGATTTCCAGGATTTCACCGAAAAAAACACTTCATTTTTTTGCAAGGGGGTAGGTCAGCAAAAAGGATCTAAAATCACAAGATCGCCTGTAACTCGGTCATTTCAATGACGATTTTGATGTCCTTTGGCAAAAAGATAGGACTTATCCTGTTAAACTCGGATATATAACCCAAAGGTCAAATATCCTTACAGGAGCTGAGAAATAAGGACTTTTCTGTATACAGAAAATTAGCGATATCTCGGCCGTATCCTTGCGTATCCTGACGAGTCCTGTGTCAGACAACTTGGCATTATCAGGGCTACGAACTGGCCAAAGGACATCAAATTCGTCCTTGTAGTTCCCAAGATATTGAGTATTTTGTATTTTGAGCACGATTCCTTTCGCCCTCGGACTGAAAATTTACAAGTCGATGGTCCTTAGATGACCCCATAATCCTTGAATGCCAATCGATAGAGTAGGTCCTTACGATCCTAACGCACAAGGTCCTTTTAAAATCTGCAAGGATATGGCTGAATGGGAGCTACTAGAAAACCGTTCCATATGTGTGTGCAGAAATTCAAAATATTTGTTGCTTACTTTTGGGCTGCTGATCTTAAGCCACAAAATCTTGGGGATCCTTTTAGAATAGGGAAACTAAGGTTTAAAAACAGAATTTTGTCTGAGGAAGCTAACGATTGGCATTCAAGGATTTCCAGGATTTCACCGAAAAAAACACTTCATTTTTTTGCAAGGGGGTAGGTCAGCAAAAAGGATCTAAAATCACAAGATCGCCTGTAACTCGGTCATTTCAAGGACGATTTTGATGTCCTTTGGCAAAAAGATAGGACTTATCCTGTTAAGCCCGGATATATAACCCAAAGGTCAAATATCCTTACAGGAGCTGAGAAATAAGGACTTTTCTGTATACAGAAAATTAGCGATATCTCGGCCGTATCCTTGCGTATCCTGACGAGTCCTGTGTCAGACAACTTGGCATTATCAGGGCTACCAACTGGCCAAAGGACATCAAATTCGTCCTTGTAGTTCCCAAGATATTGAGTATTTTGTATTTTTAGCACGATTCCTTTCGCCCTCGGACTGAAAATTTACAAGTCGATGGTCCTTAGATGACCCCATAATCCTTGAATGCCAATCGATAGAGTAGGTCCTTACGATCCTAACGCACAAGGTCCTTTTAAAATCTGCAAGGATATGGCTGAATGGGAGCTACTAGAAAACCGTTCCATATGTGTGTGCAGAAATTCAAAATATTTGTTGCTTACTTTTGGGCTGCTGATCTTAAGCCACAAAATCTTGCGGCATCCTTTTAGCAATAGCTCGGCCAAATCCTTAAGGATTTCAAAAACCCAGACATTTCTGTACTCGTAGGAATCAGGACTAACGATTGGCATTCAAGGATTTCCAGGATTTCACCGAAAAAAACACTTCATTTTTTTGCAAGGGGGGTAGGTCAGCAAAAAGGATCTAAAATCACAAGATCGCCTGTAACTCGGTCATTTCAAGGACGATTTTGATGTCCTTTGGCAAAAAGATAGGACTTATCCTGTTAAGCCCGGATATATAACCCAAAGGTCAAATATCCTTACAGGAGCTGAGAAATAAGGACTTTTCTGTATACAGAAAATTAGCGATATCTCGGCCGTATCCTTGCGTATCCTGACGAGTCCTGTGTCAGACAACTTGGCATTATCAGGGCTACCAACTGGCCAAAGGACATCAAATTCGTCCTTGTAGTTCCCAAGATATTGAGTATTTTGTATTTTTAGCACGATTCCTTTCGCCCTCGGACTGAAAATTTACAAGTCGATGGTCCTTAGATGACCCCATAATCCTTGAATGCCAATCGATAGAGTAGGTCCTTACGATCCTAACGCACAAGGTCCTTTTAAAATCTGCAAGGATATGGCTGAATGGGAGCTACTAGAAAACCGTTCCATATGTGTGTGCAGAAATTCAAAATATTTGTTGCTTACTTTTGGGCTGCTGATCTTAAGCCACAAAATCTTGCGGCATCCTTTTAGCAATAGCTCGGCCAAACCCTTAGGGGGTACAGGGGGTAGGTCAGCAAAAAGGATCTAAAATCACAAGATCGCCTGTAACTCGGTCATTTCAAGGACGATTTTGATGTCCTTTGGCAAAAAGATAGGACTTATCCTGTTAAACTCGGATATATAACCCAAAGGTCAAATATCCTTACAGGAGCTGAGAAATAAGGACTTTTCTGTATACAGAAAATTAGCGATATCTCGGCCGTATCCTGACAAGTCCTGTGTCAGACAACTTGGCATTATCAGGGCTACCAACTGGCCAAAGGACATCAAATTCGTCCTTGTAGTTCCCAAGATATTGAGTATTTTGTATTTTGAGCACGATTCCTTTCGCCCTCGGACTGAAAATTTACAAGTCGATGACCCCATAATCCTTGAATGCCAATCGATAGAGTAGGTCCTTACGATCCTAACGCACAAGGTCATTTTAAAATCTGCAAGGATATGGCTGAATGGGAGCTACTAGAAAACCGTTCCACTCGGTCATTTCAAGGACGATTTTGATGTCCTTTGGCAAAAAGATAGGACTTATCCTGTTAAGCTCGGATATATAACCCAAAGGTCAAATATCCTTACAGGAGCTGAGAAATAAGGACTTTTCTGTATACAGAAAATTAGCGATATCTCGGCCGTATCCTTGCGTATCCTGACGAGTCCTGTGTCAGACAACTTGGCATTATCAGGGCTACCAACTGGCCAAAGGACATCAAATTCGTCCTTGTAGTTCCCAAGATATTGAGTATTTTGTATTTTTAGCACGATTCCTTTCGCCCTCGGACTGAAAATTTACAAGTCGATGGTCCTTAGATGACCCCATAATCCTTGAATGCCAATCGATAGAGTAGGTCCTTACGATCCTAACGCACAAGGTCCTTTTAAAATCTGCAAGGATATGGCTGAATGGGAGCTACTAGAAAACCGTTCCATATGTGTGTGCAGAAATTCAAAATATTTGTTGCTTACTTTTGGGCTGCTGATCTTAAGCCACAAAATCTTGCGGCATCCTTTTAGCAATAGCTCGGCCAAATCCTTAAGGATTTCAAAAACCCAGACATTTATGTACTCGTAGGAATCAGGACTAACGATTGGCATTCAAGGATTTCCAGGATTTCACCGAAAAAAACACTTCATTTTTTTGCAAGGGGGTAGGTCAGCAAAAAGGATCTAAAATCACAAGATCGCCTGTAACTCGGTCATTTCAAGGACGATTTTGATGTCCTTTGGCAAAAAGATAGGACTTATCCTGTTAAACTCGGATATATAACCCAAAGGTCAAATATCCTTACAGGAGCTGAGAAATAAGGACTTTTCTGTATACAGAAAATTAGCGATATCTCGGCGTATCTTGCGTATCCTGACGAGTCCTGTGTCAGACAACTTGGCATTATCAGGGCTACCAACTGGCCAAAGGACATCAAATTCGTCCTTGTAGTTCCCAAGATATTGAGTATTTTGTATTTTTAGCACGATTCCTTTCGCCCTCGGACTGAAAATTTACAAGTCGATGGTCCTTAGATGACCCCATAATCCTTGAATGCCAATCGATAGAGTAGGTCCTTACGATCCTAACGCACAAGGTCCTTTTAAAATCTGCAAGGATATGGCTGAATGGGAGCTACTAGAAAACCGTTCCATATGTGTGTGCAGAAATTCAAAATATTTGTTGCTTACTTTTGGGCTGCTGATCTTAAGCCACAAAATCTTGCGGCATCCTTTTAGCAATAGCTCGGCCAAATCCTTAAGGATTTCAAAAACCCAGACATTTATGTACTCGTAGGAATCAGGACTAACGATTGGCATTCAAGGATTTCCAGGATTTCACCGAAAAAAACACTTCATTTTTTTGCAAGGGGGTAGGTCAGCAAAAAGGATCTAAAATCACAAGATCGCCTGTAACTCGGTCATTTCAAGGACGATTTTGATGTCCTTTGGCAAAAAGATAGGACTTATCCTGTTAAACTCGGATATATAACCCAAAGGTCAAATATCCTTACAGGAGCTGAGAAATAAGGACTTTTCTGTATACAGAAAATTAGCGATATCTCGGCCGTATCCTTGCGTATCCTGACGAGTCCTGTGTCAGACAACTTGGCATTATCAGGGCTACCAACTGGCCAAAGGACATCAAATTCGTCCTTGTAGTTCCCAAGATATTGAGTATTTTGTATTTTGAGCACGATTCCTTTCGCCCTCGGACTGAAAATTTACAAGTCGATGGTCCTTAGATGACCCCATAATCCTTGAATGCCAATCGATAGAGTAGGTCCTTACGATCCTAACGCACAAGGTCCTTTTAAAATCTGCAAGGATATGGCTGAATGGGAGCTACTAGAAAACCGTTCCATATGTGTGTGCAGAAATTCAAAATATTTGTTGCTTACTTTTGGGCTGCTGATCTTAAGCCACAAAATCTTGCGGCATCCTTTTAGCAATAGCTCGGCCAAATCCTTAAGGATTTCAAAAACCCAGACATTTATGTACTCGTAGGAATCAGGACTAACGATTGGCATTCAAGGATTTCCAGGATTTCACCGAAAAAAACACTTCATTTTTTTGCAAGGGGGTAGGTCAGCAAAAAGGATCTAAAATCACAAGATCGCCTGTAACTCGGTCATTTCAAGGACGATTTTGATGTCCTTTGGCAAAAAGATAGGACTTATCCTGTTAAACTCGGATATATAACCCAAAGGTCAAATATCCTTACAGGAGCTGAGAAATAAGGACTTTTCTGTATACAGAAAATTAGCGATATCTCGGCCGTATCCTTGCGTATCCTGACGAGTCCTGTGTCAGACAACTTGGCATTATCAGGGCTACCAACTGGCCAAAGGACATCAAATTCGTCCTTGTAGTTCCCAAGATATTGAGTATTTTGTATTTTGAGCACGATTCCTTTCGCCCTCGGACTGAAAATTTACAAGTCGATGGTCCTTAGATGACCCCATAATCCTTGAATGCCAATCGATAGAGTAGGTCCTTACGATCCTAACGCACAAGGTCCTTTTAAAATCTGCAAGGATATGGCTGAATGGGAGCTACTAGAAAACCGTTCCATATGTGTGTGCAGAAATTCAAAATATTTGTTGCTTACTTTTGGGCTGCTGATCTTAAGCCACAAAATCTTGCGGCATCCTTTTAGCAATAGCTCGGCCAAATCCTTAAGGATTTCAAAAACCCAGACATTTATGTACTCGTAGGAATCAGGACTAACGATTGGCATTCAAGGATTTCCAGGATTTCACCGAAAAAAACACTTCATTTTTTTGCAAGGGGTAGGTCAGCAAAAAGGATCTAAAATCACAAGATCGCCTGTAACTCGGTCATTTCAATGACGATTTTGATGTCCTTTGGCAAAAAGATAGGACTTATCCTGTTAAACTCGGATATATAACCCAAAGGTCAAATATCCTTACAGGAGCTGAGAAATAAGGACTTTTCTGTATACAGAAAATTAGCGATATCTCGGCCGTATCCTTGCGTATCCTGACGAGTCCTGTGTCAGACAACTTGGCATTATCAGGGCTACCAACTGGCCAAAGGACATCAAATTCGTCCTTGTAGTTCCCAAGATATTGAGTATTTTGTATTTTTAGCACGATTCCTTTCGCCCTCGGACTGAAAATTTACAAGTCGATGGTCCTTAGATGACCCCATAATCCTTGAATGCCAATCGATAGAGTAGGTCCTTACGATCCTAACGCACAAGGTCCTTTTAAAATCTGCAAGGATATGGCTGAATGGGAGCTACTAGAAAACCGTTCCATATGTGTGTGCAGAAATTCAAAATATTTGTTGCTTACTTTTGGGCTGCTGATCTTAAGCCACAAAATCTTGCGGCATCCTTTTAGCAATAGCTCGGCCAAATCCTTAAGGATTTCAAAAACCCAGACATTTATGTACTCGTAGGAATCAGGACTAACGATTGGCATTCAAGGATTTCCAGGATTTCACCGAAAAAAACACTTCATTTTTTTGCAAGGGGGTAGGTCAGCAAAAAGGATCTAAAATCACAAGATCGCCTGTAACTCGGTCATTTCAAGGACGATTTTGATGTCCTTTGGCAAAAAGATAGGACTTATCCTGTTAAACTCGAATATATAACCCAAAGGTCAAATATCCTTACAGGAGCTGAGAAATAAGGACTTTTCTGTATACAGAAAATTAGCGATATCTCGGCCGTATCCTTGCGTATCCTGACGAGTCCTGTGTCAGACAACTTGGCATTATCAGGGCTACCAACTGGCCAAAGGACATCAAATTCGTCCTTGTAGTTCCCAAGATATTGAGTATTTTGTATTTTTAGCACGATTCCTTTCGCCCTCGGACTGAAAATTTACAAGTCGATGGTCCTTAGATGACCCCATAATCCTTGAATGCCAATCGATAGAGTAGGTCCTTACGATCCTAACGCACAAGGTCCTTTTAAAATCTGCAAGGATATGGCTGAATGGGAGCTACTAGAAAACCGTTCCATATGTGTGTGCAGAAATTCAAAATATTTGTTGCTTACTTTTGGGCTGCTGATCTTAAGCCACAAAATCTTGCGGCATCCTTTTAGCAATAGCTCGGCCAAATCCTTAAGGATTTCAAAAACCCAGACATTTCTGTACTCGTAGGAATCAGGACTAACGATTGGCATTCAAGGATTTCCAGGATTTCACCGAAAAAAACACTTCATTTTTTTGCAAGGGGGTAGGTCAGCAAAAAGGATCTAAAATCACAAGATCGCCTGTAACTCGGTCATTTCAAGGACGATTTTGATGTCCTTTGGCAAAAAGATAGGACTTATCCTGTTAAGCCCGGATATATAACCCAAAGGTCAAATATCCTTACAGGAGCTGAGAAATAAGGACTTTTCTGTATACAGAAAATTAGCGATATCTCGGCCGTATCCTTGCGTATCCTGACGAGTCCTGTGTCAGACAACTTGGCATTATCAGGGCTACCAACTGGCCAAAGGACATCAAATTCGTCCTTGTAGTTCCCAAGATATTGAGTATTTTGTATTTTTAGCACGATTCCTTTCGCCCTCGGACTGAAAATTTACAAGTCGATGGTCCTTAGATGACCCCATAATCCTTGAATGCCAATCGATAGAGTAGGTCCTTACGATCCTAACGCACAAGGTCCTTTTAAAATCTGCAAGGATATGGCTGAATGGGAGCTACTAGAAAACCGTTCCATATGTGTGTGCAGAAATTCAAAATATTTGTTGCTTACTTTTGGGCTGCTGATCTTAAGCCACAAAATCTTGCGGCATCCTTTTAGCAATAGCTCGGCCAAATCCTTAAGGATTTCAAAAACCCAGACATTTCTGTACTCGTAGGAATCAGGACTAACGATTGGCATTCAAGGATTTCCAGGATTTCACCGAAAAAAACACTTCATTTTTTTGCAAGGGGGTAGGTCAGCAAAAAGGATCTAAAATCACAAGATCGCCTGTAACTCGGTCATTTCAAGGACGATTTTGATGTCCTTTGGCAAAAAGATAGGACTTATCCTGTTAAGCCCGGATATATAACCCAAAGGTCAAATATCCTTACAGGAGCTGAGAAATAAGGACTTTTCTGTATACAGAAAATTAGCGATATCTCGGCCGTATCCTTGCGTATCCTGACGAGTCCTGTGTCAGACAACTTGGCATTATCAGGGCTACCAACTGGCCAAAGGACATCAAATTCGTCCTTGTAGTTCCCAAGATATTGAGTATTTTGTATTTTGAGCACGATTCCTTTCGCCCTCGGACTGAAAATTTACAAGTCGATGGTCCTTAGATGACCCCATAATCCTTGAATGCCAATCGATAGAGTAGGTCCTTACGATCCTAACGCACAAGGTCCTTTTAAAATCTGCAAGGATATGGCTGAATGGGAGCTACTAGAAAACCGTTCCATATGTGTGTGCAGAAATTCAAAATATTTGTTGCTTACTTTTGGGCTGCTGATCTTAAGCCACAAAATCTTGCGGCATCCTTTTAGCAATAGCTCGGCCAAACCTTAAGGTTTAAAACCAATTTTCTAACGATTGGCATTCAAGGATTTCCAGGATTTCACCGAAAAAAGCACTTCATTTTTTTGCAAGGGGGTAGGTCAGCAAAAAGGATCTAAAATCACAAGATCGCCTGTAACTCGGTCATTTCAAGGACGATTTTGATGTCCTTTGGCAAAAAGATAGGACTTATCCTGTTAAGCTCGGATATATAACCCAAAGGTCAAATATCCTTACAGGAGCTGAGAAATAAGGACTTTTCTGTATACAGAAAATTAGCGATATCTCGGCCGTATCCTTGCGTATCCTGACGAGTCCTGTGTCAGACAACTTGGCATTATCAGGGCTACCAACTGGCCAAAGGACATCAAATTCGTCCTTGTAGTTCCCAAGATATTGAGTATTTTGTATTTTTAGCACGATTCCTTTCGCCCTCGGACTGAAAATTTACAAGTCGATGGTCCTTAGATGACCCCATAATCCTTGAATGCCAATCGATAGAGTAGGTCCTTACGACCCTAACGCACAAGGTCCTTTTAAAATCTGCAAGGATATGGCTGAATGGGAGCTACTAGAAAACCGTTCCATATGTGTGTGCAGAAATTCAAAATATTTGTTGCTTACTTTTGGGCTGCTGATCTTAAGCCACAAAATCTTGCGGCATCCTTTTAGCAATAGCTCGGCCAAATCCTTAAGGATTTCAAAAACCCAGACATTTCTGTACTCGTAGGAATCAGGACTAACGATTGGCATTCAAGGATTTCCAGGATTTCACCGAAAAAAACACTTCATTTTTTTGCAAGGGGGTAGGTCAGCAAAAAGGATCTAAAATCACAAGATCGCCTGTAACTCGGTCATTTCAAGGACGATTTTGATGTCCTTTGGCAAAAAGATAGGACTTATCCTGTTAAACCCGGATATATAACCCAAAGGTCAAATATCCTTACAGGAGCTGAGAAATAAGGACTTTTCTGTATACAGAAAATTAGCGATATCTCGGCCGTATCCTTGCGTATCCTGACGAGTCCTGTGTCAGACAACTTGGCATTATCAGGGCTACCAACTGGCCAAAGGACATCAAATTCGTCCTTGTAGTTCCCAAGATATTGAGTATTTTGTATTTTGAGCACGATTCCTTTCGCCCTCGGACTGAAAATTTACAAGTCGATGGTCCTTAGATGACCCCATAATCCTTGAATGCCAATCGATAGAGTAGGTCCTTACGATCCTAACGCACAAGGTCCTTTTAAAATCTGCAAGGATATGGCTGAATGGGAGCTACTAGAAAACCGTTCCATATGTGTGTGCAGAAATTCAAAATATTTGTTGCTTACTTTTGGGCTGCTGATCTTAAGCCACAAAATCTTGCGGCATCCTTTTAGCAATAGCTCGGCCAAATCCTTAAGGATTTCAAAAACCCAGACATTTATGTACTCGTAGGAATCAGGACTAACGATTGGCATTCAAGGATTTCCAGGATTTCACCGAAAAAAACACTTCATTTTTTTGCAAGGGGGTAGGTCAGCAAAAAGGATCTAAAATCACAAGATCGCCTGTAACTCGGTCATTTCAAGGACGATTTTGATGTCCTTTGGCAAAAAGATAGGACTTATCCTGTTAAACTCGGATATATAACCCAAAGGTCAAATATCCTTACAGGAGCTGAGAAATAAGGACTTTTCTGTATACAGAAAATTAGCGATATCTCGGCCGTATCCTTGCGTATCCTGACGAGTCCTGTGTCAGACAACTTGGCATTATCAGGGCTACCAACTGGCCAAAGGACATCAAATTCGTCCTTGTAGTTCCCAAGATATTGAGTATTTTGTATTTTGAGCACGATTCCTTTCGCCCTCGGACTGAAAATTTACAAGTCGATGGTCCTTAGATGACCCCATAATCCTTGAATGCCAATCGATAGAGTAGGTCCTTACGATCCTAACGCACAAGGTCCTTTTAAAATCTGCAAGGATATGGCTGAATGGGAGCTACTAGAAAACCGTTCCATATGTGTGTGCAGAAATTCAAAATATTTGTTGCTTACTTTTGGGCTGCTGATCTTAAGCCACAAAATCTTGCGGCATCCTTTTAGCAATAGCTCGGCCAAATCCTTAAGGATTTCAAAAACCCAGACATTTCTGTACTCGTAGGAATCAGGACTAACGATTGGCATTCAAGGATTTCCAGGATTTCACCGAAAAAACACTTCATTTTTTTGCAAGGGGTGGTAGGTCAGCAAAAAGGATCTAAAATCACAAGATCGCCTGTAACTCGGTCATTTCAAGGACGATTTTGATGTCCTTTGGCAAAAAGATAGGACTTATCCTGTTAAGCCCGGATATATAACCCAAAGGTCAAATATCCTTACAGGAGCTGAGAAATAAGGACTTTTCTGTATACAGAAAATTAGCGATATCTCGGCCGTATCCTTGCGTATCCTGACGAGTCCTGTGTCAGACAACTTGGCATTATCAGGGCTACCAACTGGCCAAAGGACATCAAATTCGTCCTTGTAGTTCCCAAAATATTGAGTTTTCTGTATTTTGAGCATGATTCCTTTCGCCCTCGGACTGAAAATTTACAAGTCGATGACCCCATAATTCTTGAATGCCAATCGATAGAGTAGGTCCTTACGATCCTAACGCACAAGGTCCTTTTAAAATCTGCAAGGATATGGCTGAATGGGAGCTACTAGAAAACCGTTCCACTCGATAATTTCAAGGACGATTTTGATGTCCTTTGGCAAAAAGATAGGACTTATCCTGTTAAACTCGGATATATAACCCAAAGGTAAAATATCCTTACAGGAGCTGAGAAATAAGGACTTTTCTGTATACAGAAAATGACCGATATCTCGGCCGTATCCTGACGAGTCCTGTGTCAGACAACTTGGCATTATCAGGGCTACCAACTGGCCAAAGGACATCAAATTCGTCCTTGTAGTTCCCAAGATATTGAGTATTTTGTATTTTTAGCACGATTCCTTTCGCCCTCGGACTGAAAATTTACAAGTCGATGGTCCTTAGATGACCCCATAATCCTTGAATGCCAATCGATAGAGTAGGTCCTTACGATCCTAACGCACAAGGTCCTTTTAAAATCTGCAAGGATATGGCTGAATGGGAGCTACTAGAAAACCGTTCCATATGTGTGTGCAGAAATTCAAAATATTTGTTGCTTACTTTTGGGCTGCTGATCTTAAGCCACAAAATCTTGCGGCATCCTTTTAGCAATAGCTCGGCCAAATCCTTAAGGATTTCAAAAACCCAGACATTTATGTACTCGTAGGAATCAGGACTAACGATTGGCATTCAAGGATTTCCAGGATTTCACCGAAAAAAACACTTCATTTTTTTGCAAGGGGGTAGGTCAGCAAAAAGGATCTAAAATCACAAGATCGCCTGTAACTCGGTCATTTCAAGGACGATTTTGATGTCCTTTGGCAAAAAGATAGGACTTATCCTGTTAAACTCGGATATATAACCCAAAGGTCAAATATCCTTACAGGAGCTGAGAAATAAGGACTTTTCTGTATACAGAAAATTAGCGATATCTCGGCCGTATCCTTGCGTATCCTGACGAGTCCTGTGTCAGACAACTTGGCATTATCAGGGCTACGAACTGGCCAAAGGACATCAAATTCGTCCTTGTAGTTCCCAAGATATTGAGTATTTTGTATTTTGAGCACGATTCCTTTCGCCCTCGGACTGAAAATTTACAAGTCGATGGTCCTTAGATGACCCCATAATCCTTGAATGCCAATCGATAGAGTAGGTCCTTACGATCCTAACGCACAAGGTCCTTTTGAAATCTGCAAGGATATGGCTGAATGGGAGCTACTAGAAAACCGTTCCATATGTGTGTGCAGAAATTCAAAATATTTGTTGCTTACTTTTGGGCTGCTGATCTTAAGCCACAAAATCTTGCGGCATCCTTTTAGCAATAGCTCGGCCAAATCCTTAAGGATTTCAAAAACCCAGACATTTCTGTACTCGTAGGAATCAGGACTAACGATTGGCATTCAAGGATTTCCAGGATTTCACCGAAAAAAACACTTCATTTTTTTGCAAGGGGTGGTAGGTCAGCAAAAAGGATCTAAAATCACAAGATCGCCTGTAACTCGGTCATTTCAAGGACGATTTTGATGTCCTTTGGCAAAAAGATAGGACTTATCCCGTTAAACTCGGATATATAACCCAAAGGTCAAATATCCTTACAGGAGCTGAGAAATAAGGACTTTTCTGTATACAGAAAATTAGCGATATCTCGGCCGTATCCTTGCGTATCCTGACGAGTCCTGTGTCAGACAACTTGGCATTATCAGGGCTACCAACTGGCCAAAGGACATCAAATTCGTCCTTGTAGTTCCCAAGATATTGAGTATTTTGTATTTTTAGCACGATTCCTTTCGCCCTCGGACTGAAAATTTACAAGTCGATGGTCCTTAGATGACCCCATAATCCTTGAATGCCAATCGATAGAGTAGGTCCTTACGATCCTAACGCACAAGGTCCTTTTAAAATCTGCAAGGATATGGCTGAATGGGAGCTACTAGAAAACCGTTCCATATGTGTGTGCAGAAATTCAAAATATTTGTTGCTTACTTTTGGGCTGCTGATCTTAAGCCACAAAATCTTGCGGCATCCTTTTAGCAATAGCTCGGCCAAATCCTTAAGGATTTCAAAAACCCAGACATTTCTGTACTCGTAGGAATCAGGACTAACGATTGTCATTCAAGGATTTCCAGGATTTCACCGAAAAAACACTTCATTTTTTTGCAAGGGGGTGGTAGGTCAGCAAAAAGGATCTAAAATCACAAGATCGCCTGTAACTCGGTCATTTCAAGGACGATTTTGATGTCCTTTGGCAAAAGAAAGGACTTATCCTGTTAAGCCCGATTATATAACCCAAAGGTCAAATATCCTTACAGGAGCTGAGAAATAAGGACTTTTCTGTATACAGAAAATTAGCGATATCTCGGCCGTATCCTTGCGTATCCTGGCGAGTCCTGTGTCAGACAACTTGGCATTATCAGGGCTACCAACTGGCCAAAGGACATCAAATTCGTCCTTGTAGTTCCCAAGATATTGAGTATTTTGTATTTTTAGCACGATTCCTTTCGCCCTCGGACTGAAAATTTACAAGTCGATGGTCCTTAGATGACCCCATAATCCTTGAATGCCAATCGATAGAGTAGGTCCTTACGACCCTAACGCACAAGGTCCTTTTAAAATCTGCAAGGATATGGCTGAATGGGAGCTACTAGAAAACCGTTCCATATGTGTGTGCAGAAATTCAAAATATTTGTTGCTTACTTTTGGGCTGCTGATCTTAAGCCACAAAATCTTGCGGCATCCTTTTAGCAATAGCTCGGCCAAATCCTTAAGGATTTCAAAAACCCAGACATTTCTGTACTCGTAGGAATCAGGACTAACGATTGGCATTCAAGGATTTCCAGGATTTCACCGAAAAAAACACCATTTTTTTGCAAGGGGGTAGGTCAGCAAAAAGGATCTAAGATCACAAGATCGCCTGTAACTCGGTCATTTCAAGGACGATTTTGATGTCCTTTGGCAAAAAGATAGGACTTATCCCTTTAAACCCGGATATATAACCCAAAGGTCAAATATCCTTACAGCAGCTGAGAAATAAGGACTTTTCTGTATACAGAAAATTAGCGATATCTCGGCCGTATCCTTGCGTATCCTGACGAGTCCTGTGTCAGACAACTTGGCATTATCAGGGCTACCAACTGGCCAAAGGACATCAAATTCGTCCTTGTAGTTCCCAAGATATTGAGTATTTTGTATTTTTAGCACGATTCCTTTCGCCCTCGGACTGAAAATTTACAAGTCGATGGTCCTTAGATGACCCCATAATCCTTGAATGCCAATCGATAGAGTAGGTCCTTACGACCCTAACGCACAAGGTCATTTTAAAATCTGCAAGGATATGGCTGAATGGGAGCTACTAAAAAATCGTTCCATATGTGTGTGCAGAAATTCAAAATATTTGTTGCTTACTTTTGGGCTGCTGATCTTAAGCCACAAAATCTTGCGGCATCCTTTTAGCAATAGCTCGGCCAAATCCTTAAGGATTTCAAAAACCCAGACATTTCTGTACTCGTAGGAATCAGGACTTACGATTGGCATTCAAGGATTTCCAGGACTTCACCGAAAAAAACACAATTTTTTTGCAAGGGGATAGGTCAGCAAAAAGGATCTAAAATCACAAGATCGCCTGTAACTCGGTAATTTCAAGGACGATTTTGATGTCCTTTGGCAAAAGATAGGACTTATCCTGTTTTTTTTTTTTTTTTTTTTTTTTGTACTTTTGCTATACATTACTTCGAGTAAGCTGAAGCTAAGCTTTATTCTTTACTGATCCAGTGCCAATGTATATTATTAATTAAAACTAAACCGGATGCCTTAAGATACTTCCATTGGAACAACCTGTACGCGCTCGGTGATCTGCATATCCTTAATGGTCGTGTGCAAGACGGCGGTGGTGTCCTTCTTGAAGCGATAGTTCAGCTGGCGCTCGCCCTTCTTGTTGGCCAGCTCATAGTTACGCAAATACTCGGTGCTATCCTTGCGTATCACGCACAAATCAATATTCGAGCCAGAGCCAAGATCGTTGAACACACCGGAAGCAATTGCGTCACGCACCAGCAGTTTGCCCTGCTCCTCGGTCAAATCGGGTCGCCAACGGCTCTCAAAGACGGACATGGCGGCCAAACAGCCGGAGCCCATGGTCGCATAAGGTAATTTGTCGGCGCTACCATGAGGATGAATTGAGTATATATGCGGACCGTTCTTATCAACGCCGCCCAGCACAAGTGCTGCGCTAATGTGGCCCTGGTAACGGAACAGCATTTGCTTCAATATATTATTGGCGCAAACTACTGGCACCTGACGCTCCGTATTGAGACGGTGCAGCTCCAGTTGAGATGATATCAAATCAGTGGTCATTTCGGTATCAGCGGCAGTTCCGGCACCACAGCAGTAAATATTCTTGGCTAGATAATGGATCTTAGCGCAGTTTTTGTCGGACACAATTGGTCCTTCGGTTGCACGAGTATCGGCACCCAGGATAACACCATCCTTATAAATGATACCAACAATTGTGGTTCCAGTTTTTGTGGTTGTCGGCGGCTTGAAGCCGCCCTGCAAGAGTGCAGCATTACGCCGGCAGTTGTCGAAGTTGAAGCCAGCGCGTGGCAAATCGCGTGCGATATCCAAATACATTTTTAATATTGGTTAAATTATTTTACAAAAATCAAGCGGAATGACAGTGCAAATGACAAGCAAGAATTGAAACCCGGATATATAACCCAAAGGTCAAATATCCTTACAGGAGCTGAGAAATAAGGACTTTTCTGTATACAGAAAATTTCCGATATCTCGGCCGTATCCTGACAAGTCCTGCGTCAGACATCAGGGCTACGAACTGGCCAAAGGACATCAAATTCGTCCTTGTAGTTCCCAAGATATTGAGTATTTTGTATTTTTAGCACGATTCCTTTCGCCCTCGGACTGAAAATTTACAAGTCGATGGTCCTTAGATGACCCCATAATCCTTGAATGCCAATCGATAGAGTAGGTCCTTACGACCCTAACGCACAAGGTCCTTTTAAAATCTGAAAGGATATGGCTGAATGGGAGCTACTAGAAAACCGTTCCATACTTTTGGGCTGCTGATGTTAAGCCACAAAATCTTGCGGCATCCTTTTAGCTATAGCTCAGCCAAATTCGTAAGGATTTAAAAAATCCAGACATTTATGTACTCGTAGGAATCAGGACTAACGATTGGTATTCAAGGATTTCCGGGATTTCACCGAAAAAAACACTTCATTTTTTTGCAAGGGGGTAGGTCAGCAAAAAGGATCTAAAATCACAAGATCGCCTGTAACTCGGTCATTTCAATGATGATTTTGATGTCCTTTGGCAAAAAGATAGGACTTATCCTGTTAAGCCCGGATATATAACCCAAAGGTCAAATATCCTTACAGGAGCTGAGAAATAAGGACTTTTCTGTATACAGAAAATTTCCGATATCTCGGCCGTATCCTGACAAGTCCTGCGTCAGACAACTTGGCATTATCAGGGCTACGAACTGGCCAAAGGACATCAAATTCGTCCTTGTAGTTCCCAAGATATTGAGTATTTTGTATTTTTAGCACGATTTCTTTCGCCCTCGGACTGAAAATTTACAAGTCGATGGTCCTTAGATGACCCCATAATCCTTGAATGCCAATCGATAGAGTAGGTCCTTACGACCCTAACGCACAAGGTCCTTTTAAAATCTGAAAGGATATGGCTGAATGGGAGCTACTAGAAAACCGTTCCATATGTGTGTGCAGAATTCAATTTTGTTACTTTTGGGCTGCTGATGTTAAGCCACAAAATCTTGCGGCATCCTTTTAGCAATAGCTCGGCCAAATCCTTAAGGATTTCAAAAACCCAGACATTTCTGTACTCGTAGGAATCAGGACTAACGATTGGCATTCAAGGATTTCCAGGATTTCACCGAAAAAAACACTTCATTTTTTTGCAAGGGGGTAGGTCAGCAAAAAGGATCTAAAATCACAAGATCGCCTGTAACTCGGTCATTTCAAGGACGATTTTGATGTCCTTTGGCAAAAAGATAGGACTTATCCTGTTAAGCCCGATTATATAACCCAAAGGTCAAATATCCTTACAGGAGCTGAGAAATAAGGACTTTTCTGTATACAGAAAATTAGCGATATCTCGGCCGTATCTTTGCGTATCCTGACGAGTCCTGTGTCAGACATCAGGGCTACGAACTGGCCAGAGGACATCAAATTCGTCCTTGTAGTTCCCAAGATATTGAGTATTTTGTATTTTGAGCACGATTCCTTTCGCCCTCGGACTGAAAATTTACAAGTCGATGGTCCTTAGATGACCCCATAATCCTTGAATGCCAATCGATAGAGTAGGTCCTTACGATCCTAACGCACAAGGTCCTTTTAAAATCTGCAAGGATATGGCTGAATGGGAGCTACTAGAAAACCGTTCTATACTTTTGGGCTGCTGATCTTAAGGCACAAAATCTTGCGGCATCCTTTTAGCAATAGCTCAGCCAAATTCTTAAGGATTTCAAAAATCCAGACATTTCTGTACTCGTAGGAATCAGGACTAACGATTGTCATTCAAGGATTTCCAGGATTTCACCGAAAAAAACACTTCATTTTTTTGCAAGGGGGTAGGTCAGCAAAAAGGATCTAAAATCACAAGATCGCCTGTAACTCGGTCATTTCAATGACGATTTTGATGTCCTTTGGCAAAAGATAGGACTTATCCTGTTAAGCCCGGATATATAACCCAAAGGTCAAATATCCTTACAGGAGCTGAGAAATAAGGACTTTTCTGTATACAGAAAATTACCGATATCTCTGCCGTATCCTGACAAGTCCTGCGTCAGACAACTTGGCATTATCAGGGCTACCAACTGGCCAAAGGACATCAAATTCGTCCTTGTAGTTCCCAAGATATTGAGTATTTTGTATTTTTAGCACGATTCCTTTCGCCCTCGGACTGAAAATTTACAAGGATGGTCCTTAGATGACCCCATGATCCTTGAATGCCAATCGATAGAGTAGGTCCTTACGATCCTAACGCACAAGGTCCTTTTTAAAATCTGCAAGGATATGGCTGAATGGGAGCTACTAGAAAACCGTTCCAATGTGTGTGAGAATTCAATTTTGTTGTACTTTTGGGCTGCTGATCTTAAGCCACAAAATCTTGCGGCATCCTTTTAGCAATAGCTCGGCCAAATCCTTAAGGATTTCAGAAACCCAGACATTTCTGTACTCGTAGGAATCAGGACTAACGATTGGCATTCAAGGATTTCCAGGATTTCACCGAAAAAAACACTTCATTTTTTTGCAAGGGGGTAGGTCAGCAAAAAGGATCTAAAATCACAAGATCGCCTGTAACTCGGTCATTTCAACGACGATTTTGATGTCCTTTGGCAAAAAGATACGGACTTATCCTGTTAAGCCCGATTATATAACCCAAAGGTCAAATATCCTTACAGGAGCTGAGAAATAAGGACTTTTCTGTATACAGAAAATTAGCGATATCTCGGCCGTATCCTGGCGAGTCCTGTGTCCGACAACTTGGCATTATCAGGGCTACCAACTAGCCAAAGGACATCAAATTCGTCCTTGTAGTTCCCAAGATATTGAGAATTTTGTATTTTTAGCACGATTCCTTTCGCCCTCGGACTGAAAATTTACAAGTCGATGGTCCTTAGATGACCCCATAATCCTTGAATGCCAATCGATAGAGTAGGTCCTTACGACCCTAACGCACAAGGTCCTTTTAAAATCTGCAAGGATATGGCTGAATGGGAGCTACTAGAAAACCGTTCCATATGTGTGTGCAGAAATTCAAAATTTTTTTTTACTTTTGGGCTGCTGATCTTAAGCCACAAAATCTTGCGGCATCCTTTTAGCAATAGCTCGGCCAAATCCTTAAGGATTTCAAAAACCCAGACATTTCTGTACTCGTAGGAATCAGGACTAACGATTGGCATTCAAGGATTTCCAGGATTTCACCGAAAAAAACACTTCATTTTTTTGCAAGGGGGTAGGTCAGCAAAAAGGATCTAAAATCACAAGATCGCCTGTAACTCGGTCATTTCAAGGACGATTTTGATGTCCTTTGGCAAAAAGATAGGACTTATCCTGTTAAGCCCGATTATATAACCCAAAGGTCAAATATCCTTACAGGAGCTGAGAAATAAGGACTTTTCTGTATACAGAAAATTAGCGATATCTCGGCCGTATCCTTGCGTATCCTGACGAGTCCTGTGTCAGACAACTTGGCATTATCAGGGCTACCAACTGGCCAAAGGACATCAAATTCGTCCTTGTAGTTCCCAAGATATTGAGTATTTTGTATTTTTAGCACGATTCCTTTCGCCCTCGGACTGAAAATTTACAAGTCGATGGTCCTTAGATGACCCCATAATCCTTGAATGCCAATCGATAGAGTAGGTCCTTACGATCCTAACGCACAAGGTCCTTTTAAAATCTGCAAGGATATGGCTGAATGGGAGCTACTAGAAAACCGTTCCATATGTGTGTGCAGAAATTCAAAATATTTGTTGCTTACTTTTGGGCTGCTGATCTTAAGGCACAAAATCTTGCGGCATCCTTTTAGCAATAGCTCAGCCAAATCCTTAAGGATTTCAAAAATCCAGACATTTCTGTACTCGTAGGAATCAGGACTAACGATTGGCATTCAAGGATTTCCAGGATTTCACCGAAAAAAACACTTCATTTTTTTGCAAGGGGGTAGGTCAGCAAAAAGGATCTAAAATCACAAGATCGCCTGTAACTCGGTCATTTCAATGACGATTTTGATGTCCTTTGGCAAAAAGATAGGACTTATCCTGTTAAGCCCGGATATATAACCCAAAGGTCAAATATCCTTACAGGAGCTGAGAAATAAGGACTTTTCTGTATACAGAAAATTACCGATATCTCGGCCGTATCCTGACGAGTCCTGTGTCAGACAACTTGGCATTATCAGGGCTACCAACTGGCCAAAGGACATCAAATTCGTCCTTGTAGTTCCCAAGATATTGAGTATTTTGTATTTTTAGCACGATTCCTTTCGCCCTCGGACTGAAAATTTACAAGTCGATGGTCCTTAGATGACCCCATAATCCTTGAATGCCAATCGATAGAGTAGGTCCTTACGATCCTAACGCACAAGGTCCTTTTAAAATCTGCAAGGATATGGCTGAATGGGAGCTACTAGAAAACCGTTCCATACTTTTGGGCTGCTGATCTTAAGCCACAAAATCTTGCGGCATCCTTTTAGCAATAGCTCGGCCAAATCCTTAAGGATTTCAGAAACCCAGACATTTCTGTACTCGTAGGAATCAGGACTAACGATTGGCATTCAAGGATTTCCAGGATTTCACCGAAAAAAACACTTCATTTTTTTGCAAGGGGGTAGGTCAGCAAAAAGGATCTAAAATCACAAGATCGCCTGTAACTCGGTCATTTCAAGGACGATTTTGATGTCCTTTGGCAAAAAGATAGGACTTATCCTGTTAAGCCCGATTATATAACCCAAAGGTCAAATATCCTTACAGGAGCTGAGAAATAAGGACTTTTCTGTATACAGAAAATTAGCGATATCTCGGCCGTATCCTTGCGTATCCTGACGAGTCCTGTGTCAGACAACTTGGCATTATCAGGGCTACGAACTGGCCAAAGGACATCAAATTCGTCCTTGTAGTTCCCAAGATATTGAGTATTTTGTATTTTTAGCACGATTCCTTTCGCCCTCGGACTGAAAATTTACAAGTCGATGGTCCTTAGATGACCCCATAATCCTTGAATGCCAATCGATAGAGTAGGTCCTTACGATCCTAACGCACAAGGTCCTTTTAAAATCTGCAAGGATATGGCTGAATGGGAGCTACTAGAAAACCGTTCCATATGTGTGTGCAGAAATTCAAAATATTTGTTGCTTACTTTTGGGCTGCTGATCTTAAGCCACAAAATCTTGCGGCATCCTTTTAGCAATAGCTCGGCCAAATCCTTAAGGATTTCAAAAACCCAGACATTTCTGTACTCGTAGGAATCAGGACTAACGATTGGCATTCAAGGATTTCCAGGATTTCACCGAAAAAAACACTTCATTTTTTTGCAAGGGGGTAGGTCAGCAAAAAGGATCTAAAATCACAAGATCGCCTGTAACTCGGTCATTTCAATGACGATTTTGATGTCCTTTGGCAAAAAGATAGGACTTATCCTGTTAAGCCCGGATATATAACCCAAAGGTCAAATATCCTTACAGGAGCTGAGAAATAAGGACTTTTCTGTATACAGAAAATGACCGATATCTCGGCCGTATCCTGACGAGTCCTGTGTCAGACAACTTGGCATTATCAGGGCTACCAACTGGCCAAAGGACATCAAATTCGTCCTTGTAGTTCCCAAGATATTGAGTATTTTGTATTTTTAGCACGATTCCTTTCGCCCTCGGACTGAAAATTTACAAGTCGATGGTCCTTAGATGACCCCATAATCCTTGAATGCCAATCGATAGAGTAGGTCCTTACGATCCTAACGCACAAGGTCCTTTTTAAATCTGCAAGGATATGGTCCTTTTGAAATCTGCAAGGATATGGCTGAATGGGAGCTACTAGAAAACCGTTCCATATGTGTGTGAATTCAAATTTTTTTTACTTTTGGGCTGCTGATCTTAAGCCACAAAATCTTGCGGCATCCTTTTAGCAATAGCTCGGCCAAATCCTTAAGGATTTCAAAAACCCAGACATTTCTGTACTCGTAGGAATCAGGACTAACGATTGGCATTCAAGGATTTCCAGGATTTCACCGAAAAAAACACTTCATTTTTTTGCAAGGGGGTAGGTCAGCAAAAAGGATCTAAAATCACAAGATCGCCTGTAACTCGGTCATTTCAAGGACGATTTTGATGTCCTTTGGCAAAAAGATAGGACTTATCCTGTTAAGCCCGATTATATAACCCAAAGGTCAAATATCCTTACAGGAGCTGAGAAATAAGGACTTTTCTGTATACAGAAAATTAGCGATATCTCGGCCGTATCCTTGCGTATCCTGGCGAGTCCTGTGTCCGACAACTTGGCATTATCAGGGCTACCAACTGGCCAAAGGACATCAAATTCGTCCTTGTAGTTCCCAAGATATTGAGTATTTTGTATTTTTAGCACGATTCCTTTCGCCCTCGGACTGAAAATTTACAAGTCGATGGTCCTTAGATGACCCCATAATCCTTGAATGCCAATCGATAGAGTAGGTCCTTACGACCCTAACGCACAAGGTCCTTTTAAAATCTGCAAGGATATGGCTGAATGGGAGCTACTAGAAAACCGTTCCATATGTGTGTGCAGAAATTCAAAATATTTGTTGCTTACTTTTGGGCTGCTGATCTTAAGCCACAAAATCTTGCGGCATCCTTTTAGCAATAGCTCGGCCAAATCCTTAAGGATTTCAAAAACCCAGACATTTCTGTACTCGTAGGAATCAGGACTAACGATTGGCATTCAAGGATTTCCAGGATTTCACCGAAAAAAACACTTCATTTTTTTGCAAGGGGGTAGGTCAGCAAAAAGGATCTAAAATCACAAGATCGCCTGTAACTCGGTCATTTCAAGGACGATTTTGATGTCCTTTGGCAAAAAGATAGGACTTATCCTGTTAAGCCCGGATATATAACCCAAAGGTCAAATATCCTTACAGGAGCTGAGAAATAAGGACTTTTCTGTATACAGAAAATTACCGATATCTCGGCCGTATCCTTGCGTATCCTGACGAGTCCTGTGTCAGACAACTTGGCATTATCAGGGCTACCAACTGGCCAAAGGACATCAAATTCGTCCTTGTAGTTCCCAAGATATTGAGTATTTTGTATTTTTAGCACGATTCCTTTCGCCCTCGGACTGAAAATTTACAAGTCGATGGTCCTTAGATGACCCCATAATCCTTGAATGCCAATCGATAGAGTAGGTCCTTACGATCCTAACGCACAAGGTCCTTTTAAAATCTGCAAGGATATGGCTGAATGGGAGCTACTAGAAAACCGTTCCATATGTGTGTGCAGAAATTCAAAATATTTGTTGCTTACTTTTGGGCTGCTGATCTTAAGCCACAAAATCTTGCGGCATCCTTTTAGCAATAGCTCGGCCAAATCCTTAAGGATTTCAAAAACCCAGACATTTCTGTACTCGTAGGAATCAGGACTAACGATTGGCATTCAAGGATTTCCAGGATTTCACCGAAAAAAACACTTCATTTTTTTGCAAGGGGGTAGGTCAGCAAAAAGGATCTAAAATCACAAGATCGCCTGTAACTCGGTCATTTCAAGGACGATTTTGATGTCCTTTGGCAAAAAGATAGGACTTATCCTGTTAAGCCCGGATATATAACCCAAAGGTCAAATATCCTTACAGGAGCTGAGAAATAAGGACTTTTCTGTATACAGAAAATTAGCGATATCTCGGCTATTCGTATCCTGACGAAGTCCTGTGTCAGACAACTTGGCATTATCAGGGCTACCAACTGGCCAAAGGACATCAAATTCGTCCTTGTAGTTCCCAAGATATTGAGTATTTTGTATTTTTAGCACGATTCCTTTCGCCCTCGGACTGAAAATTTACAAGTCGATGGTCCTTAGATGACCCCATAATCCTTGAATGCCAATCGATAGAGTAGGTCCTTACGATCCTAACGCACAAGGTCCTTTTTAAAATCTGCAAGGATATGGCTGAATGGGAGCTACTAGAAAACCGTTCCAATGTGTGTGCAGAAATTCAAAATATTTGTTTTACTTTTGGGCTGCTGATCTTAAGCCACAAAATCTTGCGGCATCCTTTTAGCAATAGCTCGGCCAAATCCTTAAGGATTTCAAAAACCCAGACATTTCTGTACTCGTAGGAATCAGGACTAACGATTGGCATTCAAGGATTTCCAGGATTTCACCGAAAAAAACACTTCATTTTTTTGCAAGGGGGTAGGTCAGCAAAAAGGATCTAAAATCACAAGATCGCCTGTAACTCGGTCATTTCAAGGACGATTTTGATGTCCTTTGGCAAAAAGATAGGACTTATCCTGTTAAGCCCGATTATATAACCCAAAGGTCAAATATCCTTACAGGAGCTGAGAAATAAGGACTTTTCTGTATACAGAAAATTAGCGATATCTCGGCCGTATCCTTGCGTATCCTGACGAGTCCTGTGTCAGACAACTTGGCATTATCAGGGCTACGAACTGGCCAAAGGACATCAAATTCGTCCTTGTAGTTCCCAAGATATTGAGTATTTTGTATTTTTAGCACGATTCCTTTCGCCCTCGGACTGAAAATTTACAAGTCGATGGTCCTTAGATGACCCCATAATCCTTGAATGCCAATCGATAGAGTAGGTCCTTACGATCCTAACGCACAAGGTCCTTTTAAAATCTGCAAGGATATGGCTGAATGGGAGCTACTAGAAAACCGTTCCATATGTGTGTGCAGAAATTCAAAATATTTGTTGCTTACTTTTGGGCTGCTGATCTTAAGCCACAAAATCTTGCGGCATCCTTTTAGCAATAGCTCGGCCAAATCCTTAAGGATTTCAAAAACCCAGACATTTCTGTACTCGTAGGAATCAGGACTAACGATTGGCATTCAAGGATTTCCAGGATTTCACCGAAAAAAACACTTCATTTTTTTGCAAGGGGGTAGGTCAGCAAAAAGGATCTAAAATCACAAGATCGCCTGTAACTCGGTCATTTCAAGGACGATTTTGATGTCCTTTGGCAAAAAGATAGGACTTATCCTGTTAAGCCCGGATATATAACCCAAAGGTCAAATATCCTTACAGGAGCTGAGAAATAAGGACTTTTCTGTATACAGAAAATGACCGATATCTCGGCCGTATCCTGACAAGTCCTGCGTCAGACAACTTGGCATTATCAGGGCTACCAACTGGCCAAAGGACATCAAATTCGTCCTTGTAGTTCCCAAGATATTGAGTATTTTGTATTTTTAGCACGATTCCTTTCGCCCTCGGACTGAAAATTTACAAGTCGATGGTCCTTAGATGACCCCATAATCCTTGAATGCCAATCGATAGAGTAGGTCCTTACGATCCTAACGCACAAGGTCCTTTTTAAAATCTGCAAGGATATGGCTGAATGGGAGCTACTAGAAAACCGTTCCATTTTACTTTTGGGCTGCTGATCTTAAGCCACAAAATCTTGCGGCATCCTTTTAGCAATAGCTCGGCCAAATCCTTAAGGATTTCAGAAACCCAGACATTTCTGTACTCGTAGGAATCAGGACTAACGATTGGCATTCAAGGATTTCCAGGATTTCACCGAAAAAAACACTTCATTTTTTTGCAAGGGGGTAGGTCAGCAAAAAGGATCTAAAATCACAAGATCGCCTGTAACTCGGTCATTTCAAGGACGATTTTGATGTCCTTTGGCAAAAAGATAGGACTTATCCTGTTAAGCCCGATTATATAACCCAAAGGTCAAATATCCTTACAGGAGCTGAGAAATAAGGACTTTTCTGTATACAGAAAATTAGCGATATCTCGGCCGTATCCTTGCGTATCCTGGCGAGTCCTGTGTCCGACAACTTGGCATTATCAGGGCTACCAACTGGCCAAAGGACATCAAATTCGTCCTTGTAGTTCCCAAGATATTGAGTATTTTGTATTTTTAGCACGATTCCTTTCGCCCTCGGACTGAAAATTTACAAGTCGATGGTCCTTAGATGACCCCATAATCCTTGAATGCCAATCGATAGAGTAGGTCCTTACGACCCTAACGCACAAGGTCCTTTTAAAATCTGCAAGGATATGGCTGAATGGGAGCTACTAGAAAACCGTTCCATATGTGTGTGCAGAAATTCAAAATATTTGTTGCTTACTTTTGGGCTGCTGATCTTAAGCCACAAAATCTTGCGGCATCCTTTTAGCAATAGCTCGGCCAAATCCTTAAGGATTTCAAAAACCCAGACATTTCTGTACTCGTAGGAATCAGGACTAACGATTGGCATTCAAGGATTTCCAGGATTTCACCGAAAAAAACACTTCATTTTTTTGCAAGGGGGTAGGTCAGCAAAAAGGATCTAAAATCACAAGATCGCCTGTAACTCGGTCATTTCAAGGACGATTTTGATGTCCTTTGGCAAAAAGATAGGACTTATCCTGTTAAGCCCGATTATATAACCCAAAGGTCAAATATCCTTACAGGAGCTGAGAAATAAGGACTTTTCTGTATACAGAAAATTACCGATATCTCGGCCGTATCCTGACGAGTCCTGTGTCAGACAACTTGGCATTATCAGGGCTACCAACTGGCCAAAGGACATCAAATTCGTCCTTGTAGTTCCCAAGATATTGAGTATTTTGTATTTTTAGCACGATTCCTTTCGCCCTCGGACTGAAAATTTACAAGTCGATGGTCCTTAGATGACCCCATAATCCTTGAATGCCAATCGATAGAGTAGGTCCTTACGACCCTAACGCACAAGGTCCTTTTAAAATCTGCAAGGATATGGCTGAATGGGAGCTACTAGAAAACCGTTCCATATGTGTGTGAGATTCAAATTTTTTTACTTTTGGGCTGCTGATCTTAAGCCACAAAATCTTGCGGCATCCTTTTAGCAATAGCTCGGCCAAATCCTTAAGGATTTCAAAAACCCAGACATTTCTGTACTCGTAGGAATCAGGACTAACGATTGGCATTCAAGGATTTCCAGGATTTCACCGAAAAAAACACTTCATTTTTTTGCAAGGGGGTAGGTCAGCAAAAAGGATCTAAAATCACAAGATCGCCTGTAACTCGGTCATTTCAAGGACGATTTTGATGTCCTTTGGCAAAAAGATAGGACTTATCCTGTTAAGCCCGATTATATAACCCAAAGGTCAAATATCCTTACAGGAGCTGAGAAATAAGGACTTTTCTGTATACAGAAAATTAGCGATATCTCGGCCGTATCCTTGCGTATCCTGACGAGTCCTGTGTCAGACAACTTGGCATTATCAGGGCTACCAACTGGCCAAAGGACATCAAATTCGTCCTTGTAGTTCCCAAGATATTGAGTATTTTGTATTTTTAGCACGATTCCTTTCGCCCTCGGACTGAAAATTTACAAGTCGATGGTCCTTAGATGACCCCATAATCCTTGAATGCCAATCGATAGAGTAGGTCCTTACGATCCTAACGCACAAGGTCCTTTTAAAATCTGCAAGGATATGGCTGAATGGGAGCTACTAGAAAACCGTTCCATATGTGTGTGCAGAATTCAAAATATTTTTTTTACTTTTGGGCTGCTGATCTTAAGCCACAAAATCTTGCGGCATCCTTTTAGCAATAGCTCGGCCAAATCCTTAAGGATTTCAAAAACCCAGACATTTATGTACTCGTAGGAATCAGGACTAACGATTGGCATTCAAGGATTTCCAGGATTTCACCGAAAAAAACACTTCATTTTTTTGCAAGGGGGTAGGTCAGCAAAAAGGATCTAAAATCACAAGATCGCCTGTAACTCGGTCATTTCAAGGACGATTTTGATGTCCTTTGGCAAAAAGATAGGACTTATCCTGTTAAGCCCGGATTATATAACCCAAAGGTCAAATATCCTTACAGGAGCTGAGAAATAAGGACTTTTCTGTATACAGAAAATTAGCGATATCTCGGCCGTATCCTTGCGTATCCTGACGAGTCCTGTGTCAGACAACTTGGCATTATCAGGGCTACCAACTGGCCAAAGGACATCAAATTCGTCCTTGTAGTTCCCAAGATATTGAGTATTTTGTATTTTTAGCACGATTCCTTTCGCCCTCGGACTGAAAATTTACAAGTCGATGGTCCTTAGATGACCCCATAATCCTTGAATGCCAATCGATAGAGTAGGTCCTTACGATCCTAACGCACAAGGTCCTTTTAAAATCTGCAAGGATATGGCTGAATGGGAGCTACTAGAAAACCGTTCCAATGTGTGTGCAGATTAAATTTTTTACTTTTGGGCTGCTGATCTTAAGCCACAAAATCTTGCGGCATCCTTTTAGCAATAGCTCGGCCAAATCCTTAAGGATTTCAAAAACCCAGACATTTCTGTACTCGTAGGAATCAGGACTAACGATTGGCATTCAAGGATTTCCAGGATTTCACCGAAAAAAACACTTCATTTTTTTGCAAGGGGGTAGGTCAGCAAAAAGGATCTAAAATCACAAGATCGCCTGTAACTCGGTCATTTCAAGGACGATTTTGATGTCCTTTGGCAAAAAGATAGGACTTATCCTGTTAAGCCCGATTATATAACCCAAAGGTCAAATATCCTTACAGGAGCTGAGAAATAAGGACTTTTCTGTATACAGAAAATTAGCGATATCTCGGCCGTATCCTGACGAGTCCTGCGTCAGACAACTTGGCATTATCAGGGCTACCAACTGGCCAAAGGACATCAAATTCGTCCTTGTAGTTCCCAAGATATTGAGTATTTTGTATTTTTAGCACGATTCCTTTCGCCCTCGGACTGAAAATTTACAAGTCGATATGCCTTAGATGACCCCATGATCCTTGAACGCCAATCGATAGAGTAGGTCCTTACGATCCTAACGCACAAGGTCCTTTTTTAAATCTGCACGGATATGGCTGAATGGGAGCTACTAGAAAACCGTTCCATACTTTTGGGCTGCTGATCTTAAGCCACAAAATCTTGCGGCATCCTTTTAGCAATAGCTCGGCCAAATCCTTAAGGATTTCAGAAACCCAGACATTTCTGTACTCGTAGGAATCAGGACTAACGATTGGCATTCAAGGATTTCCAGGATTTCACCGAAAAAAACACTTCATTTTTTTGCAAGGGGGTAGGTCAGCAAAAAGGATCTAAAATCACAAGATCGCCTGTAACTCGGTCATTTCAAGGACGATTTTGATGTCCTTTGGCAAAAAGAAAGGACTTATCCTGTTAAGCCCGATTATATAACCCAAAGGTCAAATATCCTTACAGGAGCTGAGAAATAAGGACTTTTCTGTATACAGAAAATTAGCGATATCTCGGCCGTATCCTTGCGTATCCTGGCGAGTCCTGTGTCCGACAACTTGGCATTATCAGGGCTACCAACTAGCCAAAGGACATCAAATTCGTCCTTGTAGTTCCCAAGATATTGAGTATTTTGTATTTTTAGCACGATTCCTTTCGCCCTCGGACTGAAAATTTACAAGTCGATGGTCCTTAGATGACCCCATAATCCTTGAATGCCAATCGATAGAGTAGGTCCTTACGATCCTAACGCACAAGGTCATTTTAAAATCTGCAAGGATATGGCTGAATGGGAGCTACTAGAAAACCGTTCCATATGTGTGTGCAGAAATTCAAAATATTTGTTGCTTACTTTTGGGCTGCTGATCTTAAGCCACAAAATCTTGCGGCATCCTTTTAGCAATAGCTCGGCCAAATCCTTAAGGATTTCAAAAACCCAGACATTTCTGTACTCGTAGGAATCAGGACTAACGATTGGCATTCAAGGATTTCCAGGATTTCACCGAAAAAAACACTTCATTTTTTTGCAAGGGGGTAGGTCAGCAAAAAGGATCTAAAATCACAAGATCGCCTGTAACTCGGTCATTTCAAGGACGATTTTGATGTCCTTTGGCAAAAAGATAGGACTTATCCTGTTAAACCCGGATATATAACCCAAAGGTCAAATATCCTTACAGGAGCTGAGAAATAAGGACTTTTCTGTATACAGAAAATTACCGATATCTCGGCCGTATCCTGACAAGTCCTGCGTCAGACAACTTGGCATTATCAGGGCTACCAACTGGCCAAAGGACATCAAATTCGTCCTTGTAGTTCCCAAGATATTGAGTATTTTGTATTTTTAGCACGATTCCTTTCGCCCTCGGACTGAAAATTTACAAGTCGATGGTCCTTAGATGACCCCATAATCCTTGAATGCCAATCGATAGAGTAGGTCCTTACGATCCTAACGCACAAGGTCCTTTTAAAATCTGCAAGGATATGGCTGAATGGGAGCTACTAGAAAACCGTTCCATACTTTTGGGCTGCTGATCTTAAGCCACAAAATCTTGCGGCATCCTTTTAGCAATAGCTCGGCCAAATCCTTAAGGATTTCAAAAACCCAGACATTTCTGTACTCGTAGGAATCAGGACTAACGATTGGCATTCAAGGATTTCCAGGATTTCACCGAAAAAAACACTTCATTTTTTTGCAAGGGGGTAGGTCAGCAAAAAGGATCTAAAATCACAAGATCGCCTGTAACTCGGTCATTTCAAGGACGATTTTGATGTCCTTTGGCAAAAAGATAGGACTTATCCTGTTAAACCCGGATATATAACCCAAAGGTCAAATATCCTTACAGGAGCTGAGAAATAAGGACTTTTCTGTATACAGAAAATTAGCGATATCTCGGCCGTATCCTTGCGTATCCTGGCGAGTCCTGTGTCCGACAACTTGGCATTATCAGGGCTACCAACTGGCCAAAGGACATCAAATTCGTCCTTGTAGTTCCCAAGATATTGAGTATTTTGTATTTTTAGCACGATTCCTTTCGCCCTCGGACTGAAAATTTACAAGTCGATGGTCCTTAGATGACCCCATAATCCTTGAATGCCAATCGATAGAGTAGGTCCTTACGACCCTAACGCACAAGGTCCTTTTAAAATCTGCAAGGATATGGCTGAATGGGAGCTACTAGAAAACCGTTCCATATGTGTGTGCAGAAATTCAAAATTTTTGTTGCTTACTTTTGGGCTGCTGATCTTAAGCCACAAAATCTTGCGGCATCCTTTTAGCAATAGCTCGGCCAAATCCTTAAGGATTTCAAAAACCCAGACATTTCTGTACTCGTAGGAATCAGGACTAACGATTGGCATTCAAGGATTTCCAGGATTTCACCGAAAAAAACACTTCATTTTTTTGCAAGGGGGTAGGTCAGCAAAAAGGATCTAAAATCACAAGATCGCCTGTAACTCGGTCATTTCAAGGACGATTTTGATGTCCTTTGGCAAAAAGATAGGACTTATCCTGTTAAGCCCGATTATATAACCCAAAGGTCAAATATCCTTACAGGAGCTGAGAAATAAGGACTTTTCTGTATACAGAAAATTAGCGATATCTCGGCTATCGTATCCTGACGAGTCCTGTGTCAGACAACTTGGCATTATCAGGGCTACCAACTGGCCAAAGGACATCAAATTCGTCCTTGTAGTTCCCAAGATATTGAGTATTTTGTATTTTTAGCACGATTCCTTTCGCCCTCGGACTGAAAATTTACAAGTCGATGGTCCTTAGATGACCCCATAATCCTTGAATGCCAATCGATAGAGTAGGTCCTTACGACCCTAACGCACAAGGTCCTTTTAAAATCTGCAAGGATATGGCTGAATGGGAGCTACTAGAAAACCGTTCCATACTTTTGGGCTGCTGATCTTAAGCCACAAAATCTTGCGGCATCCTTTTAGCAATAGCTCGGCCAAATCCTTAAGGATTTCAAAAACCCAGACATTTCTGTACTCGTAGGAATCAGGACTAACGATTGGCATTCAAGGATTTCCAGGATTTCACCGAAAAAAACACTTCATTTTTTTGCAAGGGGGTAGGTCAGCAAAAAGGATCTAAAATCACAAGATCGCCTGTAACTCGGTCATTTCAAGGACGATTTTGATGTCCTTTGGCAAAAAGATAGGACTTATCCTGTTAAGCCCGATTATATAACCCAAAGGTCAAATATCCTTACAGGAGCTGAGAAATAAGGACTTTTCTGTATACAGAAAATTAGCGATATCTCGGCCGTATCCTTGCGTATCCTGACGAGTCCTGTGTCAGACAACTTGGCATTATCAGGGCTACGAACTGGCCAAAGGACATCAAATTCGTCCTTGTAGTTCCCAAGATATTGAGTATTTTGTATTTTTAGCACGATTCCTTTCGCCCTCGGACTGAAAATTTACAAGTCGATGGTCCTTAGATGACCCCATAATCCTTGAATGCCAATCGATAGAGTAGGTCCTTACGATCCTAACGCACAAGGTCCTTTTAAAATCTGCAAGGATATGGCTGAATGGGAGCTACTAGAAAACCGTTCCATATGTGTGTGCAGAAATTCAAAATATTTGTTGCTTACTTTTGGGCTGCTGATCTTAAGCCACAAAATCTTGCGGCATCCTTTTAGCAATAGCTCGGCCAAATCCTTAAGGATTTCAAAAACCCAGACATTTCTGTACTCGTAGGAATCAGGACTAACGATTGGCATTCAAGGATTTCCAGGATTTCACCGAAAAAAACACTTCATTTTTTTGCAAGGGGGTAGGTCAGCAAAAAGGATCTAAAATCACAAGATCGCCTGTAACTCGGTCATTTCAATGACGATTTTGATGTCCTTTGGCAAAAAGATAGGACTTATCCTGTTAAACCCGGATATATAACCCAAAGGTCAAATATCCTTACAGGAGCTGAGAAATAAGGACTTTTCTGTATACAGAAAATTACCGATATCTCGGCCGTATCCTTGCGTATCCTGACGAGTCCTGTGTCAGACAACTTGGCATTATCAGGGCTACCAACTGGCCAAAGGACATCAAATTCGTCCTTGTAGTTCCCAAGATATTGAGTATTTTGTATTTTTAGCACGATTCCTTTCGCCCTCGGACTGAAAATTTACAAGTCGATGGTCCTTAGATGACCCCATAATCCTTGAATGCCAATCGATAGAGTAGGTCCTTACGATCCTAACGCACAAGGTCCTTTTAAAATCTGCAAGGATATGGCTGAATGGGAGCTACTAGAAAACCGTTCCATATGTGTGTGCAGAAATTCAAATATTTTTTTACTTTTGGGCTGCTGATCTTAAGCCACAAAATCTTGCGGCATCCTTTTAGCAATAGCTCGGCCAAATCCTTAAGGATTTCAAAAACCCAGACATTTCTGTACTCGTAGGAATCAGGACTAACGATTGGCATTCAAGGATTTCCAGGATTTCACCGAAAAAAACACTTCATTTTTTTGCAAGGGGGTAGGTCAGCAAAAAGGATCTAAAATCACAAGATCGCCTGTAACTCGGTCATTTCAAGGACGATTTTGATGTCCTTTGGCAAAAAGATAGGACTTATCCTGTTAAGCCCGATTATATAACCCAAAGGTCAAATATCCTTACAGGAGCTGAGAAATAAGGACTTTTCTGTATACAGAAAATTAGCGATATCTCGGCCGTATCCTGACGAGTCCTGTGTCAGACAACTTGGCATTATCAGGGCTACCAACTGGCCAAAGGACATCAAATTCGTCCTTGTAGTTCCCAAGATATTGAGTATTTTGTATTTTTAGCACGATTCCTTTCGCCCTCGGACTGAAAATTTACAAGTCGATATTCCTTAGATGACCCCATAACCCTTGAATGCCAATCGATAGAGTAGGTCCTTACGATCCTAACGCACAAGGTCCTTTTTAAAATCTGCAAGGATATGGCTGAATGGGAGCTACTAGAAAACCGTTCCATTTTTACTTTTGGGCTGCTGATCTTAAGCCACAAAATCTTGCGGCATCCTTTTAGCAATAGCTCGGCCAAATCCTTAAGGATTTCAGAAACCCAGACATTTCTGTACTCGTAGGAATCAGGACTAACGATTGGCATTCAAGGATTTCCAGGATTTCACCGAAAAAAACACTTCATTTTTTTGCAAGGGGGTAGGTCAGCAAAAAGGATCTAAAATCACAAGATCGCCTGTAACTCGGTCATTTCAAGGACGATTTTGATGTCCTTTGGCAAAAAGATAGGACTTATCCTGTTAAGCCCGATTATATAACCCAAAGGTCAAATATCCTTACAGGAGCTGAGAAATAAGGACTTTTCTGTATACAGAAAATTAGCGATATCTCGGCCGTATCCTTGCGTATCCTGGCGAGTCCTGTGTCCGACAACTTGGCATTATCAGGGCTACCAACTGGCCAAAGGACATCAAATTCGTCCTTGTAGTTCCCAAGATATTGAGTATTTTGTATTTTTAGCACGATTCCTTTCGCCCTCGGACTGAAAATTTACAAGTCGATGGTCCTTAGATGACCCCATAATCCTTGAATGCCAATCGATAGAGTAGGTCCTTACGATCCTAACGCACAAGGTCATTTTAAAATCTGCAAGGATATGGCTGAATGGGAGCTACTAGAAAACCGTTCCAATGTGTGTGAGAAATTCAAAATATTTGTTCTACTTTTGGGCTGCTGATCTTAAGCCACAAAATCTTGCGGCATCCTTTTAGCAATAGCTCGGCCAAATCCTTAAGGATTTCAAAAACCCAGACATTTCTGTACTCGTAGGAATCAGGACTAACGATTGGCATTCAAGGATTTCCAGGATTTCACCGAAAAAAACACTTCATTTTTTTGCAAGGGGGTAGGTCAGCAAAAAGGATCTAAAATCACAAGATCGCCTGTAACTCGGTCATTTCAAGGACGATTTTGATGTCCTTTGGCAAAAAGATAGGACTTATCCTGTTAAACCCGGATATATAACCCAAAGGTCAAATATCCTTACAGGAGCTGAGAAATAAGGACTTTTCTGTATACAGAAAATTACCGATATCTCGGCTCGTATCCTGACAAGTCCTGTGTCAGACAACTTGGCATTATCAGGGCTACCAACTGGCCAAAGGACATCAAATTCGTCCTTGTAGTTCCCAAGATATTGAGTATTTTGTATTTTTAGCACGATTCCTTTCGCCCTCGGACTGAAAATTTACAAGTCGATGGTCCTTAGATGACCCCATAATCCTTGAATGCCAATCGATAGAGTAGGTCCTTACGATCCTAACGCACAAGGTCCTTTTTAAAATCTGCAAGGATATGGCTGAATGGGAGCTACTAGAAAACCGTTCCATTTGTATTTTACTTTTGGGCTGCTGATCTTAAGCCACAAAATCTTGCGGCATCCTTTTAGCAATAGCTCGGCCAAATCCTTAAGGATTTCAGAAACCCAGACATTTCTGTACTCGTAGGAATCAGGACTAACGATTGGCATTCAAGGATTTCCAGGATTTCACCGAAAAAAACACTTCATTTTTTTGCAAGGGGGTAGGTCAGCAAAAAGGATCTAAAATCACAAGATCGCCTGTAACTCGGTCATTTCAAGGACGATTTTGATGTCCTTTGGCAAAAAGAAAGGACTTATCCTGTTAAGCCCGATTATATAACCCAAAGGTCAAATATCCTTACAGGAGCTGAGAAATAAGGACTTTTCTGTATACAGAAAATTAGCGATATCTCGGCCGTATCCTTGCGTATCCTGGCAAGTCCTGTGTCCGACAACTTGGCATTATCAGGGCTACCAACTGGCCAAAGGACATCAAATTCGTCCTTGTAGTTCCCAAGATATTGAGTATTTTGTATTTTTAGCACGATTCCTTTCGCCCTCGGACTGAAAATTTACAAGTCGATGGTCCTTAGATGACCCCATAATCCTTGAATGCCAATCGATAGAGTAGGTCCTTACGACCCTAACGCACAAGGTCCTTTTAAAATCTGCAAGGATATGGCTGAATGGGAGCTACTAGAAAACCGTTCCATATGTGTGTGCAGAAATTCAAAATATTTGTTGCTTACTTTTGGGCTGCTGATCTTAAGCCACAAAATCTTGCGGCATCCTTTTAGCAATAGCTCGGCCAAATCCTTAAGGATTTCAAAAACCCAGACATTTCTGTACTCGTAGGAATCAGGACTAACGATTGGCATTCAAGGATTTCCAGGATTTCACCGAAAAAAACACTTCATTTTTTTGCAAGGGGGTAGGTCAGCAAAAAGGATCTAAAATCACAAGATCGCCTGTAACTCGGTCATTTCAAGGACGATTTTGATGTCCTTTGGCAAAAAGATAGGACTTATCCTGTTAAGCCCGATTATATAACCCAAAGGTCAAATATCCTTACAGGAGCTGAGAAATAAGGACTTTTCTGTATACAGAAAATTAGCGATATCTCGGCCGTATCCTTGCGTATCCTGACGAGTCCTGTGTCAGACAACTTGGCATTATCAGGGCTACCAACTGGCCAAAGGACATCAAATTCGTCCTTGTAGTTCCCAAGATATTGAGTATTTTGTATTTTTAGCACGATTCCTTTCGCCCTCGGACTGAAAATTTACAAGTCGATGGTCCTTAGATGACCCCATAATCCTTGAATGCCAATCGATAGAGTAGGTCCTTACGACCCTAACGCACAAGGTCCTTTTAAAATCTGCAAGGATATGGCTGAATGGGAGCTACTAGAAAACCGTTCCATATGTGTGTGCAGAAATTCAAATTTTTTTACTTTTGGGCTGCTGATCTTAAGCCACAAAATCTTGCGGCATCCTTTTAGCAATAGCTCGGCCAAATCCTTAAGGATTTCAAAAACCCAGACATTTCTGTACTCGTAGGAATCAGGACTAACGATTGGCATTCAAGGATTTCCAGGATTTCACCGAAAAAAACACTTCATTTTTTTGCAAGGGGGTAGGTCAGCAAAAAGGATCTAAAATCACAAGATCGCCTGTAACTCGGTCATTTCAAGGACGATTTTGATGTCCTTTGGCAAAAAGATAGGACTTATCCTGTTAAGCCCGATTATATAACCCAAAGGTCAAATATCCTTACAGGAGCTGAGAAATAAGGACTTTTCTGTATACAGAAAATTAGCGATATCTCGGCCGTATCCTTGCGTATCCTGACGAGTCCTGTGTCAGACAACTTGGCATTATCAGGGCTACGAACTGGCCAAAGGACATCAAATTCGTCCTTGTAGTTCCCAAGATATTGAGTATTTTGTATTTTTAGCACGATTCCTTTCGCCCTCGGACTGAAAATTTACAAGTCGATGGTCCTTAGATGACCCCATAATCCTTGAATGCCAATCGATAGAGTAGGTCCTTACGACCCTAACGCACAAGGTCCTTTTAAAATCTGCAAGGATATGGCTGAATGGGAGCTACTAGAAAACCGTTCCATATGTGTGTGCAGAAATTCAAAATATTTGTTGCTTACTTTTGGGCTGCTGATCTTAAGCCACAAAATCTTGCGGCATCCTTTTAGCAATAGCTCGGCCAAATCCTTAAGGATTTCAAAAACCCAGACATTTCTGTACTCGTAGGAATCAGGACTAACGATTGGCATTCAAGGATTTCCAGGATTTCACCGAAAAAAACACTTCATTTTTTTGCAAGGGGGTAGGTCAGCAAAAAGGATCTAAAATCACAAGATCGCCTGTAACTCGGTCATTTCAAGGACGATTTTGATGTCCTTTGGCAAAAAGATAGGACTTATCCTGTTAAACCCGGATATATAACCCAAAGGTCAAATATCCTTACAGGAGCTGAGAAATAAGGACTTTTCTGTATACAGAAAATTACCGATATCTCGGCCGTATCCTGACGAGTCCTGTGTCAGACAACTTGGCATTATCAGGGCTACCAACTGGCCAAAGGACATCAAATTCGTCCTTGTAGTTCCCAAGATATTGAGTATTTTGTATTTTTAGCACGATTCCTTTCGCCCTCGGACTGAAAATTTACAAGTCGATGGTCCTTAGATGACCCCATAATCCTTGAATGCCAATCGATAGAGTAGGTCCTTACGATCCTAACGCACAAGGTCCTTTTAAAATCTGCAAGGATATGGCTGAATGGGAGCTACTAGAAAACCGTTCCAATGTGTGTGAAATTAAATTTTTACTTTTGGGCTGCTGATCTTAAGCCACAAAATCTTGCGGCATCCTTTTAGCAATAGCTCGGCCAAATCCTTAAGGATTTCAAAAACCCAGACATTTCTGTACTCGTAGGAATCAGGACTAACGATTGGCATTCAAGGATTTCCAGGATTTCACCGAAAAAAACACTTCATTTTTTTGCAAGGGGGTAGGTCAGCAAAAAGGATCTAAAATCACAAGATCGCCTGTAACTCGGTCATTTCAAGGACGATTTTGATGTCCTTTGGCAAAAAGATAGGACTTATCCTGTTAAGCCCGATTATATAACCCAAAGGTCAAATATCCTTACAGGAGCTGAGAAATAAGGACTTTTCTGTATACAGAAAATTAGCGATATCTCGGCCGTATCCTTGCGTATCCTGGCGAGTCCTGTGTCCGACAACTTGGCATTATCAGGGCTACCAACTGGCCAAAGGACATCAAATTCGTCCTTGTAGTTCCCAAGATATTGAGTATTTTGTATTTTTAGCACGATTCCTTTCGCCCTCGGACTGAAAATTTACAAGTCGATGGTCCTTAGATGACCCCATAATCCTTGAATGCCAATCGATAGAGTAGGTCCTTACGACCCTAACGCACAAGGTCCTTTTAAAATCTGCAAGGATATGGCTGAATGGGAGCTACTAGAAAACCGTTCCATATGTGTGTGCAGAAATTCAAAATATTTGTTGCTTACTTTTGGGCTGCTGATCTTAAGCCACAAAATCTTGCGGCATCCTTTTAGCAATAGCTCGGCCAAATCCTTAAGGATTTCAAAAACCCAGACATTTCTGTACTCGTAGGAATCAGGACTAACGATTGGCATTCAAGGATTTCCAGGATTTCACCGAAAAAAACACTTCATTTTTTTGCAAGGGGGTAGGTCAGCAAAAAGGATCTAAAATCACAAGATCGCCTGTAACTCGGTCATTTCAAGGACGATTTTGATGTCCTTTGGCAAAAAGATAGGACTTATCCTGTTAAACCCGGATATATAACCCAAAGGTCAAATATCCTTACAGGAGCTGAGAAATAAGGACTTTTCTGTATACAGAAAATTAGCGATATCTCGGCCGTATCCTTCGTATCCTGACGAGTCCTGTGTCAGACAACTTGGCATTATCAGGGCTACCAACTGGCCAAAGGACATCAAATTCGTCCTTGTAGTTCCCAAGATATTGAGTATTTTGTATTTTTAGCACGATTCCTTTCGCCCTCGGACTGAAAATTTACAAGTCGATGGTCCTTAGATGACCCCATAATCCTTGAATGCCAATCGATAGAGTAGGTCCTTACGACCCTAACGCACAAGGTCCTTTTAAAATCTGCAAGGATATGGCTGAATGGGAGCTACTAGAAAACCGTTCCATATGTGTGTGCAGAAATTCAAAATATTTGTTTACTTTTGGGCTGCTGATCTTAAGCCACAAAATCTTGCGGCATCCTTTTAGCAATAGCTCGGCCAAATCCTTAAGGATTTCAAAAACCCAGACATTTCTGTACTCGTAGGAATCAGGACTAACGATTGGCATTCAAGGATTTCCAGGATTTCACCGAAAAAAACACTTCATTTTTTTGCAAGGGGGTAGGTCAGCAAAAAGGATCTAAAATCACAAGATCGCCTGTAACTCGGTCATTTCAAGGACGATTTTGATGTCCTTTGGCAAAAAGATAGGACTTATCCTGTTAAACCCGGATATATAACCCAAAGGTCAAATATCCTTACAGGAGCTGAGAAATAAGGACTTTTCTGTATACAGAAAATTAGCGATATCTCGGCCGTGATCCTTGCGTATCCTGACGAGTCCTGTGTCAGACAACTTGGCATTATCAGGGCTACCAACTGGCCAAAGGACATCAAATTCGTCCTTGTAGTTCCCAAGATATTGAGTATTTTGTATTTTTAGCACGATTCCTTTCGCCCTCGGACTGAAAATTTACAAGTCGATGGTCCTTAGATGACCCCATAATCCTTGAATGCCAATCGATAGAGTAGGTCCTTACGACCCTAACGCACAAGGTCCTTTTAAAATCTGCAAGGATATGGCTGAATGGGAGCTACTAGAAAACCGTTCCATATGTGTGTGCAGAAATTCAAAATATTTGTTGCTTACTTTTGGGCTGCTGATCTTAAGCCACAAAATCTTGCGGCATCCTTTTAGCAATAGCTCGGCCAAATCCTTAAGGATTTCAAAAACCCAGACATTTCTGTACTCGTAGGAATCAGGACTAACGATTGGCATTCAAGGATTTCCAGGATTTCACCGAAAAAAACACTTCATTTTTTTGCAAGGGGGTAGGTCAGCAAAAAGGATCTAAAATCACAAGATCGCCTGTAACTCGGTCATTTCAAGGACGATTTTGATGTCCTTTGGCAAAAAGATAGGACTTATCCTGTTAAGCCCGATTATATAACCCAAAGGTCAAATATCCTTACAGGAGCTGAGAAATAAGGACTTTTCTGTATACAGAAAATTAGCGATATCTCGGCCGTATCCTTGCGTATCCTGGCGAGTCCTGTGTCCGACAACTTGGCATTATCAGGGCTACCAACTGGCCAAAGGACATCAAATTCGTCCTTGTAGTTCCCAAGATATTGAGTATTTTGTATTTTTAGCACGATTCCTTTCGCCCTCGGACTGAAAATTTACAAGTCGATGGTCCTTAGATGACCCCATAATCCTTGAATGCCAATCGATAGAGTAGGTCCTTACGACCCTAACGCACAAGGTCCTTTTAAAATCTGCAAGGATATGGCTGAATGGGAGCTACTAGAAAACCGTTCCATATGTGTGTGCAGAAATTCAAAATATTTGTTGCTTACTTTTGGGCTGCTGATCTTAAGCCACAAAATCTTGCGGCATCCTTTTAGCAATAGCTCGGCCAAATCCTTAAGGATTTCAAAAACCCAGACATTTCTGTACTCGTAGGAATCAGGACTAACGATTGGCATTCAAGGATTTCCAGGATTTCACCGAAAAAAACACTTCATTTTTTTGCAAGGGGGTAGGTCAGCAAAAAGGATCTAAAATCACAAGATCGCCTGTAACTCGGTCATTTCAAGGACGATTTTGATGTCCTTTGGCAAAAAGATAGGACTTATCCTGTTAAGCCCGATTATATAACCCAAAGGTCAAATATCCTTACAGGAGCTGAGAAATAAGGACTTTTCTGTATACAGAAAATTAGCGATATCTCGGCCGTATCCTTGCGTATCCTGACGAGTCCTGTGTCAGACAACTTGGCATTATCAGGGCTACCAACTGGCCAAAGGACATCAAATTCGTCCTTGTAGTTCCCAAGATATTGAGTATTTTGTATTTTTAGCACGATTCCTTTCGCCCTCGGACTGAAAATTTACAAGTCGATGGTCCTTAGATGACCCCATAATCCTTGAATGCCAATCGATAGAGTAGGTCCTTACGACCCTAACGCACAAGGTCCTTTTAAAATCTGCAAGGATATGGCTGAATGGGAGCTACTAGAAAACCGTTCCATATGTGTGTGCAGAAATTCAAAATATTTGTTGCTTACTTTTGGGCTGCTGATCTTAAGCCACAAAATCTTGCGGCATCCTTTTAGCAATAGCTCGGCCAAATCCTTAAGGATTTCAAAAACCCAGACATTTCTGTACTCGTAGGAATCAGGACTAACGATTGGCATTCAAGGATTTCCAGGATTTCACCGAAAAAAACACTTCATTTTTTTGCAAGGGGGTAGGTCAGCAAAAAGGATCTAAAATCACAAGATCGCCTGTAACTCGGTCATTTCAAGGACGATTTTGATGTCCTTTGGCAAAAAGATAGGACTTATCCTGTTAAACCCGGATATATAACCCAAAGGTCAAATATCCTTACAGGAGCTGAGAAATAAGGACTTTTCTGTATACAGAAAATTAGCGATATCTCGGCCGTATCCTTGCGTATCCTGACGAGTCCTGTGTCAGACAACTTGGCATTATCAGGGCTACCAACTGGCCAAAGGACATCAAATTCGTCCTTGTAGTTCCCAAGATATTGAGTATTTTGTATTTTTAGCACGATTCCTTTCGCCCTCGGACTGAAAATTTACAAGTCGATGGTCCTTAGATGACCCCATAATCCTTGAATGCCAATCGATAGAGTAGGTCCTTACGACCCTAACGCACAAGGTCCTTTTAAAATCTGCAAGGATATGGCTGAATGGGAGCTACTAGAAAACCGTTCCATATGTGTGTGCAGAAATTCAAAATATTTGTTGCTTACTTTTGGGCTGCTGATCTTAAGCCACAAAATCTTGCGGCATCCTTTTAGCAATAGCTCGGCCAAATCCTTAAGGATTTCAAAAACCCAGACATTTCTGTACTCGTAGGAATCAGGACTAACGATTGGCATTCAAGGATTTCCAGGATTTCACCGAAAAAAACACTTCATTTTTTTGCAAGGGGGTAGGTCAGCAAAAAGGATCTAAAATCACAAGATCGCCTGTAACTCGGTCATTTCAAGGACGATTTTGATGTCCTTTGGCAAAAAGATAGGACTTATCCTGTTAAACCCGGATATATAACCCAAAGGTCAAATATCCTTACAGGAGCTGAGAAATAAGGACTTTTCTGTATACAGAAAATTAGCGATATCTCGGCCGTATCCTTGCGTATCCTGACGAGTCCTGTGTCAGACAACTTGGCATTATCAGGGCTACCAACTGGCCAAAGGACATCAAATTCGTCCTTGTAGTTCCCAAGATATTGAGTATTTTGTATTTTTAGCACGATTCCTTTCGCCCTCGGACTGAAAATTTACAAGTCGATGGTCCTTAGATGACCCCATAATCCTTGAATGCCAATCGATAGAGTAGGTCCTTACGACCCTAACGCACAAGGTCCTTTTAAAATCTGCAAGGATATGGCTGAATGGGAGCTACTAGAAAACCGTTCCATATGTGTGTGCAGAAATTCAAAATATTTGTTGCTTACTTTTGGGCTGCTGATCTTAAGCCACAAAATCTTGCGGCATCCTTTTAGCAATAGCTCGGCCAAATCCTTAAGGATTTCAAAAACCCAGACATTTCTGTACTCGTAGGAATCAGGACTAACGATTGGCATTCAAGGATTTCCAGGATTTCACCGAAAAAAACACTTCATTTTTTTGCAAGGGGGTAGGTCAGCAAAAAGGATCTAAAATCACAAGATCGCCTGTAACTCGGTCATTTCAAGGACGATTTTGATGTCCTTTGGCAAAAAGATAGGACTTATCCTGTTAAGCCCGATTATATAACCCAAAGGTCAAATATCCTTACAGGAGCTGAGAAATAAGGACTTTTCTGTATACAGAAAATTAGCGATATCTCGGCCGTATCCTTGCGTATCCTGGCGAGTCCTGTGTCCGACAACTTGGCATTATCAGGGCTACCAACTGGCCAAAGGACATCAAATTCGTCCTTGTAGTTCCCAAGATATTGAGTATTTTGTATTTTTAGCACGATTCCTTTCGCCCTCGGACTGAAAATTTACAAGTCGATGGTCCTTAGATGACCCCATAATCCTTGAATGCCAATCGATAGAGTAGGTCCTTACGACCCTAACGCACAAGGTCCTTTTAAAATCTGCAAGGATATGGCTGAATGGGAGCTACTAGAAAACCGTTCCATATGTGTGTGCAGAAATTCAAAATATTTGTTGCTTACTTTTGGGCTGCTGATCTTAAGCCACAAAATCTTGCGGCATCCTTTTAGCAATAGCTCGGCCAAATCCTTAAGGATTTCAAAAACCCAGACATTTCTGTACTCGTAGGAATCAGGACTAACGATTGGCATTCAAGGATTTCCAGGATTTCACCGAAAAAAACACTTCATTTTTTTGCAAGGGGGTAGGTCAGCAAAAAGGATCTAAAATCACAAGATCGCCTGTAACTCGGTCATTTCAAGGACGATTTTGATGTCCTTTGGCAAAAAGATAGGACTTATCCTGTTAAGCCCGATTATATAACCCAAAGGTCAAATATCCTTACAGGAGCTGAGAAATAAGGACTTTTCTGTATACAGAAAATTAGCGATATCTCGGCCGTATCCTTGCGTATCCTGGCGAGTCCTGTGTCCGACAACTTGGCATTATCAGGGCTACCAACTGGCCAAAGGACATCAAATTCGTCCTTGTAGTTCCCAAGATATTGAGTATTTTGTATTTTTAGCACGATTCCTTTCGCCCTCGGACTGAAAATTTACAAGTCGATGGTCCTTAGATGACCCCATAATCCTTGAATGCCAATCGATAGAGTAGGTCCTTACGACCCTAACGCACAAGGTCCTTTTAAAATCTGCAAGGATATGGCTGAATGGGAGCTACTAGAAAACCGTTCCATATGTGTGTGCAGAAATTCAAAATATTTGTTTACTTTTGGGCTGCTGATCTTAAGCCACAAAATCTTGCGGCATCCTTTTAGCAATAGCTCGGCCAAATCCTTAAGGATTTCAAAAACCCAGACATTTCTGTACTCGTAGGAATCAGGACTAACGATTGGCATTCAAGGATTTCCAGGATTTCACCGAAAAAAACACTTCATTTTTTTGCAAGGGGGTAGGTCAGCAAAAAGGATCTAAAATCACAAGATCGCCTGTAACTCGGTCATTTCAAGGACGATTTTGATGTCCTTTGGCAAAAAGATAGGACTTATCCTGTTAAGCCCGATTATATAACCCAAAGGTCAAATATCCTTACAGGAGCTGAGAAATAAGGACTTTTCTGTATACAGAAAATTAGCGATATCTCGGCCGTATCCTTGCGTATCCTGGCGAGTCCTGTGTCCGACAACTTGGCATTATCAGGGCTACCAACTGGCCAAAGGACATCAAATTCGTCCTTGTAGTTCCCAAGATATTGAGTATTTTGTATTTTTAGCACGATTCCTTTCGCCCTCGGACTGAAAATTTACAAGTCGATGGTCCTTAGATGACCCCATAATCCTTGAATGCCAATCGATAGAGTAGGTCCTTACGACCCTAACGCACAAGGTCCTTTTAAAATCTGCAAGGATATGGCTGAATGGGAGCTACTAGAAAACCGTTCCATATGTGTGTGCAGAAATTCAAAATATTTGTTGCTTACTTTTGGGCTGCTGATCTTAAGCCACAAAATCTTGCGGCATCCTTTTAGCAATAGCTCGGCCAAATCCTTAAGGATTTCAAAAACCCAGACATTTCTGTACTCGTAGGAATCAGGACTAACGATTGGCATTCAAGGATTTCCAGGATTTCACCGAAAAAAACACTTCATTTTTTTGCAAGGGGGTAGGTCAGCAAAAAGGATCTAAAATCACAAGATCGCCTGTAACTCGGTCATTTCAAGGACGATTTTGATGTCCTTTGGCAAAAAGATAGGACTTATCCTGTTAAGCCCGATTATATAACCCAAAGGTCAAATATCCTTACAGGAGCTGAGAAATAAGGACTTTTCTGTATACAGAAAATTAGCGATATCTCGGCCGTATCCTTGCGTATCCTGGCGAGTCCTGTGTCCGACAACTTGGCATTATCAGGGCTACCAACTGGCCAAAGGACATCAAATTCGTCCTTGTAGTTCCCAAGATATTGAGTATTTTGTATTTTTAGCACGATTCCTTTCGCCCTCGGACTGAAAATTTACAAGTCGATGGTCCTTAGATGACCCCATAATCCTTGAATGCCAATCGATAGAGTAGGTCCTTACGACCCTAACGCACAAGGTCCTTTTAAAATCTGCAAGGATATGGCTGAATGGGAGCTACTAGAAAACCGTTCCATATGTGTGTGCAGAAATTCAAAATATTTGTTGCTTACTTTTGGGCTGCTGATCTTAAGCCACAAAATCTTGCGGCATCCTTTTAGCAATAGCTCGGCCAAATCCTTAAGGATTTCAAAAACCCAGACATTTCTGTACTCGTAGGAATCAGGACTAACGATTGGCATTCAAGGATTTCCAGGATTTCACCGAAAAAAACACTTCATTTTTTTGCAAGGGGGTAGGTCAGCAAAAAGGATCTAAAATCACAAGATCGCCTGTAACTCGGTCATTTCAAGGACGATTTTGATGTCCTTTGGCAAAAAGATAGGACTTATCCTGTTAAGCCCGGATTATATAACCCAAAGGTCAAATATCCTTACAGGAGCTGAGAAATAAGGACTTTTCTGTATACAGAAAATTAGCGATATCTCGGCCGTATCCTTGCGTATCCTGACGAGTCCTGTGTCAGACAACTTGGCATTATCAGGGCTACCAACTGGCCAAAGGACATCAAATTCGTCCTTGTAGTTCCCAAGATATTGAGTATTTTGTATTTTTAGCACGATTCCTTTCGCCCTCGGACTGAAAATTTACAAGTCGATGGTCCTTAGATGACCCCATAATCCTTGAATGCCAATCGATAGAGTAGGTCCTTACGACCCTAACGCACAAGGTCCTTTTAAAATCTGCAAGGATATGGCTGAATGGGAGCTACTAGAAAACCGTTCCATATGTGTGTGCAGAAATTCAAAATATTTGTTGCTTACTTTTGGGCTGCTGATCTTAAGCCACAAAATCTTGCGGCATCCTTTTAGCAATAGCTCGGCCAAATCCTTAAGGATTTCAAAAACCCAGACATTTCTGTACTCGTAGGAATCAGGACTAACGATTGGCATTCAAGGATTTCCAGGATTTCACCGAAAAAAACACTTCATTTTTTTGCAAGGGGGTAGGTCAGCAAAAAGGATCTAAAATCACAAGATCGCCTGTAACTCGGTCATTTCAAGGACGATTTTGATGTCCTTTGGCAAAAAGATAGGACTTATCCTGTTAAACCCGGATATATAACCCAAAGGTCAAATATCCTTACAGGAGCTGAGAAATAAGGACTTTTCTGTATACAGAAAATTAGCGATATCTCGGCCGTATCCTTGCGTATCCTGACGAGTCCTGTGTCAGACAACTTGGCATTATCAGGGCTACCAACTGGCCAAAGGACATCAAATTCGTCCTTGTAGTTCCCAAGATATTGAGTATTTTGTATTTTTAGCACGATTCCTTTCGCCCTCGGACTGAAAATTTACAAGTCGATGGTCCTTAGATGACCCCATAATCCTTGAATGCCAATCGATAGAGTAGGTCCTTACGACCCTAACGCACAAGGTCCTTTTAAAATCTGCAAGGATATGGCTGAATGGGAGCTACTAGAAAACCGTTCCATATGTGTGTGCAGAAATTCAAAATATTTGTTGCTTACTTTTGGGCTGCTGATCTTAAGCCACAAAATCTTGCGGCATCCTTTTAGCAATAGCTCGGCCAAATCCTTAAGGATTTCAAAAACCCAGACATTTCTGTACTCGTAGGAATCAGGACTAACGATTGGCATTCAAGGATTTCCAGGATTTCACCGAAAAAAACACTTCATTTTTTTGCAAGGGGGTAGGTCAGCAAAAAGGATCTAAAATCACAAGATCGCCTGTAACTCGGTCATTTCAAGGACGATTTTGATGTCCTTTGGCAAAAAGATAGGACTTATCCTGTTAAGCCCGATTATATAACCCAAAGGTCAAATATCCTTACAGGAGCTGAGAAATAAGGACTTTTCTGTATACAGAAAATTAGCGATATCTCGGCCGTATCCTTGCGTATCCTGGCGAGTCCTGTGTCCGACAACTTGGCATTATCAGGGCTACCAACTGGCCAAAGGACATCAAATTCGTCCTTGTAGTTCCCAAGATATTGAGTATTTTGTATTTTTAGCACGATTCCTTTCGCCCTCGGACTGAAAATTTACAAGTCGATGGTCCTTAGATGACCCCATAATCCTTGAATGCCAATCGATAGAGTAGGTCCTTACGACCCTAACGCACAAGGTCCTTTTAAAATCTGCAAGGATATGGCTGAATGGGAGCTACTAGAAAACCGTTCCATATGTGTGTGCAGAAATTCAAAATATTTGTTGCTTACTTTTGGGCTGCTGATCTTAAGCCACAAAATCTTGCGGCATCCTTTTAGCAATAGCTCGGCCAAATCCTTAAGGATTTCAAAAACCCAGACATTTCTGTACTCGTAGGAATCAGGACTAACGATTGGCATTCAAGGATTTCCAGGATTTCACCGAAAAAAACACTTCATTTTTTTGCAAGGGGGTAGGTCAGCAAAA